>CALYLW010000027.1:220000-589627 GCA_944989445.1 Ampullaceana balthica
GTCACCGCAGAAGCGTTGATCGTAAGGCTGGCACCGCAAGCGGTTCTCATAGCAGGAAAAAGAGGTCCATTTCAATAGAGAAACATGTCGAGACTCTTGTCGTAGTGGACACAGAAATGATGAACTATTATGAGAACGAGGATATTGAAACATATGTCCTAACAGTCATGAATATGGTAAGATTCTAAGAGAACCTTTGTCCCTGCAAGCAACTGTCCGATCTGTAAATCTCAAATGGTAACTTACATAGTAAAATAGTCAAACCATCGGCATCAATCGGGAAAAACTACTGTTAAAGTCACTATCAGATCACGTGACACAAGACATTTAATTAGTGCAATGAGTGGAGGACTGCCTTAAACTTTAAATGAAAGAGATATATTATTTAGAAGTCTATATTAAATTAACGATAGAAGAAATTTTTAAAAAATGGTCCGCTCAGATACGTTAAAAAAATTGGAGGCTGACTTTAATTTTTAATTCAATTTAAAAATTATTATTCACTGAAATTAGTTTTAGTTAAACATAAACAATTTAATCCCTTCTCTTTAACTGAAATTAAAAAAAATATGTTTTTAAAAATATAATTTTAAATCCATACAAAAAATTTCTTTGGCCAAAATGAAACTAAGATTTAATGTCAGTATTATAATTTAAAAAAAATTATTTAAATTAATAGCCCAAATAGCTTATGATGCCTATTTATTTTGATTTGTTAAAACAAGGATTGTTTAATTATATCTGTTGGCCTCAATGTCTTCAGGTAGCAACATTATTCCATGATGCTTCTATTGGAAATGCAGTCAACATTGTGATTGTTCGAATTATTTTAATTCAAGACCCAGATGTAAGTTTAATACTTCAACAAATTAAAGATTTAGCATTTTATTTGAAATGTATAATGATCAGTTTATTAATACCATAGTAAACCTTTTTCATGTCTTAAAAATAATTTTATCCGCTGTAAATATAAAACAATGATAATTCAAGGGAGTTTTATAATAAATGATCAGCTGTGTTGGTAAGTGTAAGAATATAAATTTTGTAAATGATAGAAGATGATAAATTTTGTGATTTAGTTCACTTTTGTAGTTTAACCATGAATATTTTCAGCTTTTATCATTGTTAAATTATTGATTGACTTACCTGTACATTTAAAATAAGTTATTAAAGGGTAATTTCTAAAAGAACACAATTAGTTATGTATCTAAAAAATTAATTTTTCTATATTTACTTTTTACTTACATCAACATGCTATAAATGGTTCATTGTTTGCATTATAGGAGAACCTACAAATAACACACCATGCTGACAAAACATTAAAGAGTTTTTGTCTGTGGCAAAACCAAATCAATTTTAAATATGATGACCATCCTAATCACCATGATGTAGCTATACTTCTAACAAGGTAAGCACAATGTTACACTGAGTAAAAGAAATTATTGTAGTAAATATGATGAGCTGACATAAGACTACTTGGGACTCTAATGCATCCAAAAACTAAAATTCTAGAATTACCAACAAAAAAAAATTCACCTAAATAAAATTTATCAAAATGAATTATAAAATCAACAAAAATCTTTATCAGAAAATTTAGTACCAAATTCACTTTACAATTTTGATGATGGAGCAGAAAATATTGTGCATACTCAGTTAATGAAATTAGCTTTTTTCTTGATGAGGTAGCAAAGTCATGGAGCTTAAAGTATGGGTCCAATTGAATTGAGAATCATAATCCATCTTGGGTAGAGGAATATTGTCATTGGGGAAGTAAATTATTTAAATCAGCACTGCACAAGGAAAATGTGCATAAGAAATAATAATTTGACATCAAGCTGTGTTTCTTTACCCACTATGGATTTAATTTAGCATGGCGCTTTGAGGAAACATGAAAAATAGGATTTATGACTAATGTTCCCTCCTTGGTTTGTTTGCAAATAAGTCACCCACGTGCAAAGATGCACATTATCCATTTTTGTGAAAAATTTACACACACGCAAATACAGATATTATATTAACCTTATCAAAATTTGCTAGTTCTATACTGCTGCCTTGCATCGGCCTGATATCTGTGTGGCAGGGAGTAGTGGCGCACCTTAGAGGGAACATTGGTTTTGACTTATACTTGAAAGCTAAAAATTAACAGATTTTATTTTTTTGGTTAACTTTAAAATAAAAACTAAAAAACAGTTATAAAACAGTTATAAAACAGTTATAAAAATTTTATAAAAATTTTATAAAAGTTATTAATTTAGTTTCATAAATTTGTTGCAGGCTTACTTATTTTTCATTCATTTGAATAGAAAATATTAAATAATTTTGTTTTTCAATTTGTAATACGACATGTATTTTGTTACTTTTCAGTAATTTCTAGTTACATAATGAGTGTATTTCATTTGTTTGTTTCTATTGCAGGATGAATATTTGTACTCGTATGAATGAACCATGTGGTACACTTGGACTTGCTCAGGTAGCAGGTTTGTGTCAGCCTAATAGAACTTGTAGTATCAATGAAGACACTGGACTGTCCATTGCCTGGACAATAGCTCATGAATTAGGTCACAAGTAAGTCTTGAGATCTTTATTTAAAAGTTGCCTGATAAATACATTATTGATAGAAATGAAATTCTGTTGTTACTTTAACCAATGACCAATCCATGACCAGTAACTTTCTTCACCAGCTTTGGTATGAGACATGACCATCAAGACTGCGCCGCATCTGACCCAGGTCTCCAGTTTATTATGGCACCTCACCTACTGTGGGATAAAACACCATCTGTTTGGTCAAATTGTAGCAGAGCGGCCATCACAAAATTTCTTGAGTAAGGAAATAAATAAGTTATAACATAATGGAGATTTTTGGCTTACTTTATTGTCATTCATTTTAATTTGGATAAATAAATTATGCACATTTTAAAAAAATTTTCCATACTGTTATTATTTATGGAATGTTTTTTATATTCAATTAATAAGATTATGATATACACTTTTTACTTCAGCTCCTTTTATTTCCTCCTTGGTTTATTATTAAATGTTTATCATTTAAAGAGACGTCCTAATTTAATGCTAAAAAATATATATTTTTTAAATAGTCAAACATCATGTTGAGGGAGACATTTTCATCACTCTAAATAATTCTATAATGAGCTGTGCTAAATAACAATGATTTCTTTTTTTTTCAAGCCGTAATTGGGGCTTCTGCCTTGATGACCCACCTAAAGACCATGAATTTAAGTATCCAGAACTTCCAGCAGGAACTATGTATGATGCTGACCACCAATGTCGACTGCTCTATGGTCATGGAGCTGAGCGGTGCAATGATATAGAAGTGATCGAGGTCTGTTTAAAATTAAAATTTAATACAAACACTAAATAGATATCTTCACATACATAAGTGAAGGAAGTTTTTGATTTTTTTAAAACATCCAATAATATTTTGATATTAATTAGCATGAGTGATTGTATTACTTTTGGATAGACATAAAATTGTTGAAAGTATTTATTAAATTTTGTAAATAATAAAGTATAGATATAAACAGTTTATTAAATTTTGTATATAATAAAGTATACATATAAACAGTTTATTAAATTTTGTAAATAATAAAGTATACATATAAACAGTTTATTACATTTTGTAAAAAATAAAGTATACATATAAACAGTTTATTCTTCATTTTGTCAGAATATCTGCACAACTTTGTGGTGTAGAGTCAACAATAAATGTTCAACAAAGCTCCAAGCAGCCGCTGTGGGAACGCTATGTGGAAAAGATAAGGTACATTAAAAAGCATCACATATTGTGCATTTGAAATAACTAACGGATACTTATGTTTTTGGAATACATGTAATGTTTCAAAATGTATAGAGAATAGCAATATCTGACAATTATTTCTAATAGTTCTGAATGCTTAAACTTAAAATGTCTATACTGTGATGTTGTTTCAGTGGTGTTATTCTGGTCAGTGTGTGGACATTGGTGACCGACCCCAAGCTATTGATGGACAGTGGGGTGAGTGGGGTGAATGGTCAGATTGTACACGGACTTGTGGGGCTGGAGTCATTACATCCCAGAGACATTGTAACCATCCACCGTAAGTAGTTCTAATGTTGGCCAAGGAGAATTTTAAAACTCTAACGTTATAAAAAAAATTAAACTAAGTTAATAATTTAAGTCACTAATTTAGACATCAAATGGTGTGGTGAAAAAAAAATTACTCAATTAATTTTTTTATCGTAACAATAAAAACAAATGATCTTTTACACAGTCCATCTAATGGGGGAAAATACTGCACAGGAGAACGAAAAAGATATAGAATATGCAACACAGATGTAAGTCATAAAAGTTTAAATTTATCATTATTTATAATTATCATTTAATTAAAGAATTAATAGAAAATAGTTGTGTTGGGAAATAAATATTTCATATATTGTTATATGCAGGCTACAAAGTTAGATGGGATCTAATATTGTATATGTGATGCTGGTGACATAATGTTGTAATTGTGATGTTGGTGACATAATGTTGTAATTGTGATGTTGGTGACATAATGTTGTAATTGTGATGTTGGTGACATAATGTTGTAATTGTGATGTTGGTGACATAATGTTGTAATTGTGATGTTGGTGACATAATGTTGTAATTGTGATGTTGGTGACATAATGTTGTAATTGTGATGTTGGTGACATAATGTTGTAATTGTGATGTTGGTGACATTATGTTGTAATTGTGACATTGGTGACATGTTTTCTTATACTTTAAGAGCCAATATTTGTGATGTTGGTGACATAATGGTTTCTTATACTTAAAGCACCGATATTTTATCAGATTGCTCCATATCCTTTGAAAAATTATACATTTTAGAAAACTTATAAGAATTCTGTTATACAGTAAATGTAATGAATTTTACATTTTCAGAACTGCCCAGAAGACGGAATAAGTTTTAGAGCTCAACAGTGCTCTGAGTTCAATGATATACCATTTAAAGGCTCTAAGTATGAATGGGAGCCCTTATCAACACCAGGTTGGTTCATTGCTCATTTCTTTCTTTTTTTTTATTTTTTAAGTTACTCTTTCAATAAACAAAACCATAATACTAAAGTTGAAGTTAGAAGGGGAAATTTGGGAACCTTGAGTTTTATAGACTTAGTTTTATCCTTTTATTGAAGACCATTAAAGATATTCAACATGAGATAGCTTAGACAGAATAGTTATTATAATCTGTTTTGAATACAATTTAACATTTTGTAATTACAATGAAACTACTTGTATATTTATGTCCTATCTTATCTGGTGCAGATGCTCCTTTTATAAAGAAGATTATTGCTGGTGTCTAGTCTTACATTTTCTATATCAACATTTTAAGAAGACAATATTATAATATTCCACAGACACACCTTGTCAGCTACACTGCAAGCCGAAAAATGAATTCTTTTCTGTTATTCTGAAAGATATTATTACTGATGGAACACCATGCCCTCAAGGACAAAAACAATTGTGTATCAGTGGACGATGTCGGGTATATTTCTTTTCTAAAAAATTCCTCAATCTACCCTACTGCATTGCTTTATTGATGGATCTAGAATGTTGATAATACATATGAGAATTTAATCAAAACAATTAAGATTAGTAGTATTAAAAGCAGGGCCGGTTTAACTACTAGGCGAACTAGGCGGCCGCCTAGGGCGTCAAATTTCTGGGGCGGCACCAAAAGCTACGTAAAAAATAGAAATATTTTTAAAAAAATATTTTCCTAATGACAGTATGCAAAGAAAATTCTCAAAAATTCATTACAACCGCAGGCTTGTCAATGGAGAAGAAATTCGCAGACAATGGCAGCAGCATTCTGTAAGTAATGACTCTGTTTATTGCTTCTGCTGCAAGCTGTTTACCAGTAACACAATAGGTGCGTCATCTCTTTATGATAAAGGTTTACATGATTGGAAAAACATGTCCGCAATTCTATCAAGGCATGAGAAAAGCAGTAAACATCTGGCGAATTTTCAGTCATGGAAGGAACTTGAGCTGCAACTGCGACACATGAAAACAATTGATGCTGAACATTTGCGTCTCATTAAAAAAGAAGAACAGTATTGGCAGCAAATCTTGAAACGGCTGGTTGCTTTAGTTAGGTTCTTGGTATGAAAATCTTGCTTTTCGTGGAACACATGAGAAACTGAACACTTCTGATAACGGGAATTTTCTGAAATTTGTGGAATTTCTAGCTTTGTTTGACCCACTTATGGATGAGCATCTTCGAAATATTATAGACAATGAGACACATGCTCATTATCTAGGCAAAGATATACAAAATGAACTGATTCACCTTTTATCCAATGCAATCAAACAAAAAAATTTAGCATCTGCTCGTGATGCTAAGTACTTTTCAATAATTCTAGATTGCATACAAGATGCTGGTCATGTTGAACGAATGACCATGATCATTCACTTTTTGGATGTGATTTCAAATCCAGAAAAATGAGATTGCAGCAGCATCATCTATAAAGGAATATTTCTTGGGTTTTGTGCCTCTAAAAGGAGACAACTGGTGCTGTTATGACTGAAACTATTCATCGGCAGTTAGAAGATATGTCTTTATCTATCGAAAAAAAATTACGCAGTCAAGGATATGCAGCAATATGAAGGGAAAAGACAATGGTGTCCAACGAAGAATTTTAGATGTCAATCCCCAAGCATTGTTTGTTCCTTGCTGTGCACGTACCTTGAATTTGGCTGTTAATGATGCTGCAAAATGTTGCTTAGAAGCAACATTCTTCTTTGATCTAGTGCAACGTGTTTATGTATTCTTATCTGCATCAACTCGTCGTTGGGAAGTTTTTAATCGACATGTTTCTAATCTCACTGTAAAAAAACCACTGAGCAAAAATAAGATTGGAAAGTCGAATTGATGCCTTGAAACCTCTTCGTTATCAGCTTGGTAATATCTACGATGCTCTGGCAGAGATTGCGGATGACACAAATTTAACAGGAGCATCTGGTAATACGTCACAGAGAGATGCACGGGTTATTGCAAAAAGCCATTTCTAGTTTTAAGTTCAACATGACTAGTAAACAACTTGACTTATCTTATCTGTTTACAGACGCTCCTTCTATACAGAAGATTATTGCGTCCTACGCTTATCTATGGTTTGTGTTTAGTCCTGCATTTTTATTAGAGATTTAAATGTTGATAAAGTGTTGGTTTTCCTGGATTCTTCAGGCAACCCATTCCACGCCCGAATTCCGGACGGGAAGAAGGAAAACTTGTATGTGTTTGTTCTTGCATACGGAATAAGATAGGTGTTTTTATCCTTATGTCTATCTGAGGGTTGTATTAAGTTATCTTTGTGTTGTATTTCTAAATTAGAATTAATTGCTTTATGTATGATTACTACTTTGCTCTTGGTTCTTCTATCCTCTAGTGTTTCAAGGTTTAATGATTTAACTAATGGTGTTACTCTTGTCAGTTTCGAATATTCTCCAGTAATGAATCTGGCAGCTCTTTTTTGAATTTGTTCTAGTTTATCAATGTTTTCTTTGGTGGATGGGTCCCATACAGAAGATGCATATTCTAGTGCAGGTCTCACCAAAGTGAGGTAGCATTTTAGTTTTATATCTCTATTACATTTGTTAAAGTTCCTTTTTATAAAGCCTAAGGTTTTGTTTGATTTTTTAATAACTTCATTGACATGGGGATTCCATGATAGTTTCTCATTTATTAAGACTCCTAAGTATTTTGCATCTTTAGTTTGGGTCAGTTCTTTTCCATGAATGTAATATTTTGAATTTATTTGTTTCTTTTTCTTTGTTACTCTTAACAGTTGACACTTTTCTGGATGGAAAGACATACTCCAGTTAGTTTCCCATTTTATCAATTCATCTAAGTCTTTTTGTAAAATTTTGCTATCTTGTTCTGATTTTATTGTTCTATAGATTATACAATCATCAGCAAATAGCCTAACTTTTGTACCTGTTGAGATGTTGTTGGGTAAATCATTTATATAAATTAAAAAGAGTAAGGGACCTAGCACAGTTCCTTGTGGAACTCCTGAGTTAACCTTTATTGGTGCAGATTTAGATCCATTAATTATTACAGTTTGCTCCCTGCCCAAAAGGAAGTCTTGGATCCAGTGATGTAAGGAACCTGAGATTCCAAAGTAGTTAAGTTTTTTAAGTAAACTAAGATGGTGAACTTTGTCAAATGCTTTTGAGAAGTCTAGTAATATTGTATCTATTTGATCAACTTCAGGCAAAAGAATTAGATATACATGGCGCCATCAATCATCTGGATGAAAACAAAGAAGTTTGTTGTAAACCGCAGAAAATGACACGGAGTTTGAGAAAAAACACTGTTAGATGCAGCTGAAATTGCAGTCGATTTAGAGATACCAGCACTTTTCGAACCCAAATCAACCCGTATCAGAAGAAAGAAGAAACAATTTTCATACGAAGGAGATGACGACGAACCTATTCAGGATCCAAAAGACAAATTCAAAGTAAACTTTTACTTTGCTGTTCTTGACACGGCAATACAATCAGTTGAAGAAAGATTCACTCTGATGCCAAAAATTAGTTCGGTTTTTGGTTTTTTCTAAGATGTTCACAGTTTGCAGAATAAAACTAGCAAGGAAGTTATGGAACATTGCTTGAATCTTGAGAAAGCTTTGCAGCATGGAGACTCCAAAGATATTGACGCAGTTGATCTAAGCAGTGAACCGAAAGCCATTTCGAGACGAGTTGCAAAGTGTACATCGCCACAGGATGTACTAAACTTTATATTGAATTATAACAGATAGTGTCCCCAACACTGTTATAGCTCTGCAAATCCTATTGACACTTCTAATTTCTGTGGCTAGTGGTGAGCGAAGCTTCTCTGAGCTCAAACTGATAAAAACATATTTGCAAACGTCCTTGCTACAAGAAAGACATGTTGGACTAGCTACTCTGTCAATTGAACATGATATTGCTAGAGACATTGAACTGATGGAACTCGTCTCCACATTTGCTAAAGCAAAAGCGAGAAAAATAAAGTTTTGAAATCACATTACATACGAATATACCATAATATACGATTATACAAGTATAAATTCTATTGAATGTTAATACGAATTAAAA
Organism: Ampullaceana balthica; assembly: GCA_944989445.1. Lineage (NCBI taxonomy): Eukaryota > Metazoa > Mollusca > Gastropoda > Lymnaeidae > Ampullaceana > Ampullaceana balthica. The sequence goes on from CALYLW010000027.1 coordinate 229,113, forward strand.
CAAACGGCAGCATATCATTCCTTTGTGAAAATTAATATTAATTAAATAATTAGTTGCGGGGGGCGCAGTGCGACAGGTTCGCCTAGGGTGCCAAATACTCTGGCGCCGGCCCTGATTAAAAGCAGACCAAACAAAAAAATGTGTAGTGGTTCCATTGTTGCAAAACGTTATTTTTGTAATACACTTGTAAGTCATAAAATCTAGATGTTTAATTTCAAGTTAGTATAATGACATATTCCCATACCAAAATCCATTTACTTTCTCATACAGCATTGAATATTGAAAAATATTATGGGGCTATAGTGGGATTGTTAAAATTTTGTAAGTGTTAAAATATTTGTAACCATAATGATTATCAACTAATGTTTTCTAGCACTTTGGTTGTGACTGGATATTAGAATCAAATGCTAAAGATGATATATGTGGTGTTTGTTTTGGAGATGGTTCTTCATGTCAAACAATCAAACAGCAATTCAATGAGACCAAACCAATACATAACAATGAACGTAAGTCTAATTTTTACTGTTGGAAATTCGATCAAATTTGTAGTTAATTAATTTATTGTGTTCTTTTGATACTTAAGATTTGAATTTTTGTATATATTATGAAAAATAATTTTGAAAAATCTTGCAAGCAACATCAACAATGATTTTGCAATAGATTAATAGTTGAATTAAAATTATTATTCAAAATTTCTCATATTTCACAACACACTTATTTAAAAGTCACATCAATCCATTTTTTAATGAGGAGACTGATAATTTGTTTCCAGACCAAGGCATAATAGTGATCAGTGAATATTGTTTTGTGAACAGGCTGTCATGAATTTTGATGCCTGAAATTTAAACAAAATTTGAATCCTCACAACTAGACTTTACTGGGCAGAGCTGCATTGCACAAATCTAGAATTAACTTTGATTATCATCATTAGGAGGATGTTACCTTTAGTGAGGCATAGAGCAACACGCAGTCCTGATTTAAATCTATTAGATTATGCAAAATGAAAGGAAAGCCTATAATTGGCACAATATGGAAAGCCTATCATTGGCACAACTTATCACATTTGAGCAGCTCAGGTTGGCAATGATTGAGGCATGGGAAGTTCTTAAAGCTGCACTTTGTTGACAGAAATATAAATGAGGTGCTACAATACCAACTAAACATATAACAGAGGTGCTACAATACCAACTAAACATATAACTGAGGTGCTACAATAACAACTAAACATATAACAGAGGTGCTACAATACCAACTAAACATATAACTGAGGTGCTACAATACCAACTAAACATATAACTGAGGTGCTACAATACCAACTAAACATATAACTGAGGTGCTACAATACCAACTAAACATATGTCGAGATGAAGAAGGAACTCATTGAATATTTAACCAGATTAATGTACATGTAATACTTAGCAGAAAAATAAATGTAAATGTACGATGAAAATTGCTAACTGGCGTACGTAGGTTTATATTTTACTCTGTTAAAAGTGTTAATTTACAACATAATATTTTCTCAAGAGTTTTGGCTTTAAGTTTATTTTTAATGCAGGATTATTTAGTACTGTATCATATTTTTTAAATTTCATTATCTCAATACTGTGTATTTTCTATCTTCTATTTAAAATTGAATGCACAATAGAATCATCTTTTAGGTTTTTATGAGATCATTTTGTCTGTGTAGGTTATGTGGAGGCAACAGTGATTCCTGCTGGAGCGCGCAATATTCGAGTGGAAGAAGTTGCAGAGGCTATAAACTTTCTTGCATTGCGAAATAATGCAGGCCAATATTATTTAAATGGCCATTCTTTCATACAAGTATGATTGCTTATTTTAAAAAGTTGATATTTAAGTTCTCGGCAAATTAGGAGAGAACCAACTTTTACTAAATTTAGGAGTAAAATGAAGAGAGCATTTACTTAAGGCTTTATTTATTTGTTTTTAAATTTTCTTTTAAGTTGATATGCCTCAACTAAATATTTTCTTATGAACTGATTAGTTGCCTGGTGATTATGAACTTGCTGGCACCGTCATCACATACAGAAGAATGGGAAATAAAGAAACTTTCTTTGCTCCTGGACCTCTCAAAGAACCATTACATTTAATGGTAGGAATATTAATGAAATGTCTTCAATTATTTTTAAAATAGATGTTTTATTTTTTATGGGAATTTCTAGTTCAAATCTTCAAATGTTCTAGGTATTTTTTTGTATATTCTTTGATCAAGTGATGTTCACAAGTGCTGCATTTAAATAAATAAAGGATTTACCAGAATTAAAGTTTTTTAAATTTTGTTTAAGCTTCTGATGCAGGCCCAAAATTCTGGAGTGGAATTCGAATACACAGTGCCAAAGGAAAACGCAACAGACAACAGGAAACCAGAGTTTAGCTGGGACTTCACAGCATGGTCCCATTGCACCATTTCCTGTGGTGGAGGTGAGTTCATTTATCAGATCAAATAAATCCTGTTGATTGAAGAGTTCTTGTCAAAATAAATCAACAACAGATTAAAGCTTTAAATAACTTTCTGCTAAGTCTTGTATTTTATCTGGTGAAAGGCACCCAGAGGTCAACTATCATCTGTAAGGAGCAAGAGGCTGGAGTAGTTGATGACATGTACTGCAACCAACTCAACAAGCCTGATGACATTTTGAGGGAGTGCAACACTCATTTATGTCCAGCCAGGTCAAGTCAATTTATTCTATTTAAAAGATTTTGTCATTAAATGTTTACAATCCCATGCATCTATGAGTTGTTATATTATTTTAGCTAAAGACAATTAAAAGTGTCATTAACTTTATTATAATTCGTGTTAGAGTTTAATTTTTTTTCTCATAAAACAGTGTCATTGAGATTAATGTTGATTTTTTTTTCTTTAGAAAAGATTACAACAGTTTTTTTAATTCTAAAATGTTTTTAAAATTTTTAGAAAAATAATTTAAGTTGTATGTTTTACAATTATTCTTAAATTTTATTATTTATATATTTCTAGATTTAATGCTTGTCTATTCCAATACCTTGACTTTCATGCAAATTACTCATCAAATCTATGTGTTGTTTTGTTATCAGGTGGTGGACTGGGCCATGGCAACACTGTTCTGTAACTTGTGGAGACAAAGGAACACATGGAAGAACAGTCATCTGTGTGAGGAGTCTAGGGTCTGATGAGCAAATTGCTCTCAATGATCAACATTGTATAGGACTTGACAAGCCCATTGAGGTTGAGCCGTGTCACCACAAAGATCTTTGCCCTGGTCTAGGGCTGTGGGTTGTTGATGACTGGAGCAATGTGAGTCTTCATTTAGGTGGTGGTGGGGGGGGTGTTGGTGGGGAGTCGGCTACAATATCAGCTCATTTAATGATCCCTTCTCAAAAAAAAATTGTTCACTTATTTGAAAACAAAATAATTTTGCATAAGTTTTGAAGAATGCAAAAATAAAATAAATTCATCCCAAAATTATTTTTCATCTGTTTTCAACATATGGATGAAGAGAAGTTGTTTGTTTACATCACCTTATACACTGTTAACATGGCAACATATGGATGAAGAGTTCATTGAAAAGAAGTTGTTTGTTTACATCACCTTATACACTGTTAACATGGCAACATATGGATGAAGAGTTCATTGAAAAAAAGTTGTTTGTTTACATCACCTTATACACTGTTAACATGGCAACATATGGATGAAGAGTTCATTGAAAAGAAGTTGTTTGTTTACATCACCTTATACACTGTTAACTTTGCAACATATGGATGAAGAGTTCATTGAAAAGAAGTTGTTTGTTTACATCACCTTATACACTGTTAACATGGCAACATATGGATGAAGAGTTCATTGAAAAGAAGTTGTTTGTTTACATCACCTTATACACTGTTAACTTTGCAACATATGGATGAAGAGTTCATTGAAAAGAAGTTGTTTGTTTACATCACCTTATACACTGTTAACATGGCAACATATGGATGAAGAGTTCATTGAAAAGAAGTTGTTTGTTTACATCACCTTATACACTGTTAACATGGCAACATATGGATGAAGAGTTCATTGAAAAGAAGTTGTTTGTTTACATCACCTTATACACTGTTAACATGGCAACTCTTAAAAGAATAAAGCAAGCTAAATTAGTTTCCAAAAGTATTTTTTGAATTCTGTATAACTACAGGGGCTCTAGATATTTCACTCTTAATTTCCTATGGTTGACCTGACATTTAATGTATAATTTGTCAAATCACATTTAATTTTTCAACAAATATAGCTCTTTATATTTGTGTTTTAGTGTACAAGAAGCTGCAATGGTGGTGTTCAGTTCCGGAAAGTAAATTGCGTTGATGGTGTGGCCTGCAATGAAACAACTAAACCAGATGCAGAGAGACCGTGCAATGAACACACGTGCCCAGGTCATCAGGAAACAACTCTTAACATCCATGAAGGGGATGACGGAGACAATTTTTTACCTGGTTTTCAGTTATCTTCATCACCTCAACTTTTCACATCAGCTTCTCACCCAGCACTATCCAGTGATACAAATGTTGTAATAGGACCTTCCCACACCCACCCTACGGCTGAAAGCAAAGAACACATTCATCACTCGGTGCATAAACACAGACACCATGCAAGTCACCACAACAAGAAAGAACAAGATATTCCTGACTTTGAAACAAATATAAGCAAAATGAATGCAGGAAATAGGAATATTAGTGACAAATTTATTAAAGTCAATAATGGTCAGAATTTCGGCAACATCACATCCGGTCATGGTGAGACTAAGGAAAATGTAATTGTTAATTACAATTGGCGGACTACTGATTGGACTAAGGTTTGTAAACAAAAACAAAAACAATTAGTTAAAATAGCTTTTGGTGCAATTGTTCAAGTTTGTCCATTTAAAAAAAAATAACACTGGTATTTACAAGCAATGTGTAAGCTAAAAGAATGGATTTTATTTTTAAAAGTGAAATGATTATTTGCATACAATAATAATTTTAATTGATAAAACTTTTAATATTTATCTTTCAGTGCTCAAGCCCTTGTGGCAAAGGAATTAAAACCAGGGAATTGTTTTGTATAGACGTAGAAAGAAGTGGTAAAGTTGAGTCAGATTTTTGTGATCTTGTAACTAAACCATCATCTACTGAAGAGTGCATAGAGTCAAGTTGTCTATCTTGGCAAACTGGAGTATGGGGTCAGGTAATTATTTAAATCACATATTTTTTCATTTAGACTTTTTATGTAGATTATTTATGATAAGGTTACATGTGTGACCTTTAGACATATTTTAGTGTGTAGGTACTTGAGCAGACCAAGAATGTGAGGTGATTTTCCTATTAAATTTCTGAAAATGATTTTAAAAAATAATAGAGACCAAAAAAGTCTGCAAATTGTGCACGGGCCACATGGATTATTTGATAGAATATTAAAGTAATAAAAGTGTACCTAAAAAAAGTTAGTGTTTATTTTCACATTTATAATGTACATATAATGTGATGATAAATGACAAACTAGTTATTTTATTTCAGTGTTCAAAGTCGTGTGGTGTAGGAAACCAAGAAAGATTGGTTCAGTGTGTCAATCAGACCTCCCAACAGATTGCTCGTGGATGTGACAATGGTGCAATGCCAGTAAGGAATCAAGATTGTAATGCACATGACTGTCCCGCTGATGATAATGCTGGTGAGTTCTGAAAGTGATTTCACTTGATAACTTATCATTGATAAGTAAAAATTTAACAATAACTTACAATTTATAAGTAAAAATTTAACATAAACTGTAGATTGAATTTATGTTGCACACATCTTTTGTAATAACAATTTTGCTTACAATTTGTAAAATAATGTATGATGGATCCATGACATTTTTATTGGAAATGTAATACTGCTAAATAATTGTGTTAAAATTTTATCTACAGCACTAAGTATTTCGCAAGTGTGTGAAGATAATGAAATGAGTTATAAAGTGTGCAGAATGTTAAAAAAAGTTGGACTGTGTCAAAAGCAGTACGTCTTGGCTCACTGCTGTCGAACATGTCAAGATCATCATCGCAAGACACCAGAACACCCGAGAATGGCTAGAAGGTAGTTGGACAAAAGTTTACTGACATGATCCTTTACACTTGAAAATCATTGATCCTATGAGATTGTACCAGGTGATATTAAGACTTGCACTTTTGTTCTTTGGTTAATTGATTTTCAAAGTGATAACAGTTATTTAATTTTTATTTTGCTCAAATCCTTACCAAAGTGGAACCAAAAATAACTATAATTAATCTGGGTTTTGAAATGTCACTCTTATTTCTAGATCAAATACATTTTATATAAAAGTAATATAATTTTTAAGCTAAACTATGTCATTCTTTTTTTTTAGGCTGAATAAACTATTTAAAGGGTAAATAACTGAATTTTTCTTATAAGCTTATGTAAGAAAAACTCACCAAAACTTATAATTTTTTATTTAACACATTTGTGATCTGAAGCATATTGTTATCCCACCAAATGGTTTTTTTTTAATAAAATTAAAATCATGCAAAAATTAGCTTTAAAAATATTAATTTTTTAAGAGTATTCCATTCAGAGATGATCTAAGCTGTTACCTTTAAAACCAGGCAAGACATTATTAATGAGTCTCTCAAATAACTATTATTCACTAAACATAGATAAGACAATTTGATTGTTCAAAATTACAGCAAACTCATATATTTGATATTGAACATGAAAGACCACGGTGTTAATAATGATCTGTTTCATTATTATTTTGTAAAAACTTATCAGGACTTTGTTAGAGGCATTTGGTACAAATTTTTTTAAATTTATCTCGTATTATTATATTTTTTAATTATTATGACAGATGGAAGATAGACCCAAATGTTATTTGTTGTTGGAAAATTCCTTCCAGAGTAAATCATTTTTTACAGTTAACTGATGCAAAAACTAATAAATAATTAATTTTAATACATGTATATAATTGACATATAATTGACATACAATAGATACATTCAAAAAGGGCACAGCACTGTTCTCTGCCAATATTAAATGAGAAGGATTAGTCACTCCAATTCCCTCCATCTCACTCACAAAACTTAAGCAGATTACCCTGACATTGCCCTGAGATTACCCTGCGATTACCCTGAGATTACCCTTGCCATAGGTACAGTCTGGACCTGGGGGCACTTCAATTCATTTTTTCTTATATGAGCTTTCTCTAACTTCCCGCGTAGAAAAGGCTGGCATTTAGCAGGCTCATATCTTACTGCTTACTAAGCAGATTTTAATTTAACATTATTTAATGTTTTAAACTGCTATTCATCAGACTTTGGTAGATGCCTTTAAAATCCCACCTAGAGCAAGATCTCATGGGAAATTGTGATGCAAAACAAAACAGGATCTCATGGTAAATGAGACCTCATTGGAATAAGATCCCTTGGGAAATAGGAAAATAAAGGTGCCCAAACTGGGAATTGGTTCATCAGGATATCGAATTCACTCTGGGAACAAAATTCCATCAACAACAGAAACTCTTTGAAAAAGTGATGATACTAGGGTAAAGGATTCCATTACAGTCTGGGATCTTTAGGGATTCTATCAGGGAATGTTAGAAATGTTAACCTGTTTATATGAAAATATTCAAGAAAATTTCTTGATGTGACATTTTTTAAACATGGTCCTAAATTTACATGTCAAGTAGAGTAAGTATGACTTTTTTTCAATTGTCATCCAAGGCTGTATAACAAAGTAGTGTTATAAAACTAGTTTAAAATATTAATGAAAGTTGGCTTAAAAATTATTCATTTTTTACATACGATATAATTATGTGTATCGAATTGAACATTGGAACAATTGTTTTATTCCATATTTGTTGCAGAGAAATTTGTGTTTCTCAAGTAATTTTCATTGAACCAAATATAGTTATTTTTGTTGTTCATGAATAGCTTTCAAACATTTTTTAAAGTACTATGTTAAGTTTAACATTACTTTTTATAAAGAATCTGAATAAAGCTTATTTTCACTAACAGCCTAAATTTTGTCAAATTTTTTTTTCGATTTTTTATTTAATATAAATAAATTCATTTCGAAATTTTCAATAAATAATGCTTAGTAATATATATATTCAGGTGAAGTGACTAGCAATAAAAAAATATTGCTACATTGATCTAAAGTTCTTTTTATGTTAGAGTTTTTAAAAAAGTTAAAAGTTAACTAAATGAAATCTTCACATTTCAAATAAAGATACATAAATCTTGGTTAAGAAGTAGTTCAAATCTGAAGTTCCATGGTTCCTATGGCGACCTGTTCAACAATGCAATCAATGTAAACAATCTCTTCCGATATCTTGTTTTTTGTTTGTTTTTTTTAAATTTTATTTTTGTATTGTCATGTAATTTTAATTAAATCCCAAATAAAATGGTAATTATAGATTTGTATGTTAGGTTCTTGCTTTATGATAATTTTCACACCCAGACGATCATGTTCATATTGATAAATGTTGCCTGGTGCTTAATAGTCAAGATCTTACATGCCATGACACCCAAACCATTGTTACCTATGGCTGAATTTTTTGACAATTCAAAAATAAAGATGTTAAATTCCATTTTTTATTTCTTTACAGCAATTTTTAAAAAAATGGTTTGACTTCATAATGAAAAGCCAGCTTAAATATTTCAATCGAAATATTCAACTGTTATATCTATAAGAAATCAGAGCCTCCAAAATAACTTACTTTAGTTATGTGTATAATGTCACAACAGTACATGTCTTCCCTACTACATGTATTGTGTTACTTTCACATTTTCTATGCAAAGAAATCTTTCAATAATTTTGCATTCATATTTGCTGTGGTTTCGATTTTCTAGTAAATATTTTAATTACCCCCTTTGAAGCAACTCCAGAAATAAGTTCAGCTCAAGATAAACAATAGTTTTTATTATCATTTATCTTTTTGTTTTTTTTACCACAGTATTTTTGTTTATTGTAAACATAATTCATATTTCACTGTAAATCTACATGATACATTTAGAATAAGAATAAATGAGTGTGGGATCTCTAAATTTCATGGGCTCAATCAATTACCAGGTTGAAAAAAAAATTTGAAGGGCTAACTAAGATTTAAATTGATGGCATATTTTTCTCCATTTATATTTAATACCTATAGCTTTTTCTGTGTATTGATTTGCAAAAGAATTGTTTTGAAAAATGAAACAACTATGTTTCTTAAATATTCTTTTTTTTTAAAAATAATTTTAAACAAAGAATAACTTTCCCTTATAAGTTTTTATTTTACAATTTTAATTTTTGTAAATAGTAATTTCAAAATATTTTTTATTGATGAATGAAAGATATAAAAATGTAATTAATCTGGCTAAAAAACATTCAAATGTGTTTAAGCATGTGAAAGTAAAAAAGGTTATCAAATAATATCTGTTTTAAAAACAGTTTTTGTCTTATTAATTATACTAATTTTTATTTGTATGATTTAAAGATAAATAATGTAGTAATAAAGCTATGAATATAAGAGACAGTTGGGATAATTAGTCCTATAAAACTGGACCGTTTTTTTAAAAATAGTTTATTTTCTGAAATCATGTACTTCACACATGCACTAATTATTCCAAAGCTGTTCATTAAATGCTTCATATATTTAAAATCTAAAACTATAAAAATTTTCGCTGTAAGACTAGGGACTAATGCATTCTTAGAAAATATGGTTTAAGTAGTATTTGTGGAAATAAATGCAGCTTATGTTATGAAAGTGATTTTAGCTCCCAAATGTATATGCTGGTAATTGAAGATGCATAAAATATATGCTGTATATAAATATTTCCTTCTGTCTTATTACATTAACATGCAGATTTTAATTAATTTTGTTTTTCATTTAAAACAGAAAACTTTAAAATTGTAATTAAGTCTAAGGATTTTGTTTTATTATAACACACTAGCAGACCCGTCGTAGTGCGTTGCAACAATCTCAGTAAAAATTAATAAATTTAAAGAAACCAATAAGGGGTATGTATTAAAAACAATTATGGCAGGAACCTTCGGGGAAGTGTGCAAAAATAAATAAATAAAAGACCAAGTTTCATAGAAAACAGAAAAATAAATTAATAATTAAAAAGCTTACAAAAGAAGAAACGATATTAAGGGCACTGACCCCAATATGAGTGATGATTTAATTTTTATATTGCCAGTGTACTCAAGCTATATTTCTCAATATCCTGTAAAATTGAATGGGGAATACAATTATTAACGTTCAGTAAAAAAGACATTTGGGGCCCCCAGCCCAGATGGAACGGACATAGGAGTTCAGAGTCCTATAGTATTTATTATGTGCTATAAAGTTTTTGTATACAAAATTTGGTTAAGATCCATCCATTTACTTAGTAGCTGACGCATAAACTAATTTGTACATTGCTCATATTTTCAAAAAACAACATTTAGGGCCCCCGGGCTTATTCATTACAGCATGTTAAGTTCGAAACACGTGTTTATAAGAATCAATTCCATAATGTATACATTTACTTATATTTCTCAAGATCGTTATAAATTGAATGGGAAATAAAATCTTTAACGTTTACTAAAAAAGACATTTTGGGCCCCCTGCTCCGAGGGAACGGAATTAAGGAAATAAGTGCCCTAAAGTAATATAATATAGATTCTTAAGTTTTTATGTACTAAGATAGGTCAATATATATTAATTTTCTCAGTATCTTACGCTTAAACTAATTTATAAGAAAAAAACGAAATTTAGAGGCCCCTGGGCCCAATTCAGTGCAAGATTTCAATTTCAAAAACCTTTTCAATTTTATTCAGTTTCATCATGGATATATTTCTCAAGATCGTTAAAAAGTGAATGGGAAAAATAAAATATCTTAAACATATACGATAAAACGACATTTGGGGCCCCCAGCCCAGAAGAAATTGACATTAGAAGTTCAGTGTCCTTAAGTATTTTAATATGGGCTACCAAGTTGTTGTATACAAGTTTTGGTTACGATCCATTCATTTACTCAGTAGCTAACACATAAACTAATTTTTATATAGCTCATATAAGCAAAAAACGACATTAAGGGCCCCAGGGCCCATTCAGGGCAAGATATAAAGTTACAAAAACTGTTTATTTCAATATGAATAGTAATGGATACATTTATCATTATTTGTCAAGATCTTTAATAATTGAATTAGGTGAATAAAATCTTAAGCATTTAAGAAAAAAGGTATTTTGGGCCCCCAGCCCCGAAGGAGTGGCCATTAGGAGTTAATTGCCCTACAGTATTTTAATATTGGCTATCAAGTTTTTATATACAAAGTTTGGTTAAGATCCATCAATTTACCTAGTAGCTAGTGCTTAAATTAATTTTTATATAGCTCATATAAGCACAAAATGACATTAGGGGCCCCCAGCGCCCCATGAGTGTTAAATTGAGAAAAAAAAAGTTGCCAGTTACCATACCGGGAGCGTACTAAAGAGTCTCCAAAAGTTTCATGGTGATCGGATGAATGGTTTAGTCAGCTATAAAGGACATACATACATACTTTGATTTTTAAATATGTATATAGATATAGATTGAAAAATCATGGGATTCCTTGGTTACTATTCTATTTTTAAGACAATATCACAGCCATCGAATGTCATGAGTTAAAACTTCTAGTTCTTCAACTTTCAGTGATTTACATATAATTAGACTTTATAATTATTAGACTTTATAATTAGACTTTATAATTACACTTTATAATTAGACTTTATAATTAGACGTTAAAATTAGACTTTATAATTAGACTTTATAATTAGACTATATAATTAGACGTTAAAAGCCAACTTTGACTTAGTAACTTATTAGCTTATCAAAATGAAATCTTCAATAGACATCCTACTGGCTTCCTATAACCTCCTGGAATTTCAGAATTTCAGGCAAATATCCTGTAATTTGAAGGGTCAAAAATCCTCCATAACTACTCATTAAATTTTACAAATTATCCTAAATTGTCTGAAATTCCATTTTTACCAAAGGAAGTGTGAAAAATTTCATAGTACATGTCCCCGCCACACACACACACCTTTTCCTTGAAGTGACATATTTTTATCAGTCACTAAAGTTCTTATCTTATTGTTTTATATAAACTGCAATTTTCTGCTGTCTCTTGGAAAACTGTTTTAGTTTTCGTGCAGGAAACCTGAAGTTGATCAAGGTAGTAACCTACTTAAAGACAATATGGATCTGAAGACATATATAACCTAGTGTAGGTAGCAGCCAATGTAAAGATAAAAGCCTGGGTAAAAAGCTCTTAAGATAAAGATTATTTTTTCACTCAATTTATTACTTGACCTTTTACACTATTTTTATAGAAACAGAATGCACATATTATAAGTCCTCTTTAAACAAAATTAATTTATATATTAATGCAAAAACCTGTAATCTTCTGGGATTCACAAATCATTAGTTAAAATTTTAACACCTAAGCATTTTTAGGTGTCTTCGGAATTTAATGGAACACAGTGTGTTGAAGGTGTCTGGACAAATAGACTGGATTAACTTGTGCAATCTATGACAACCTTGACCGATTGACCTGTCTTTATGAGGTCCATCCCGTCCTTCACCTTGTCAAGAGGCAATCTATGGGTGATGGCAGATTTCACGTCTATCTTACCACTGGATACTAGACGGATACACTCGGGATAGCTGGGTGATAAACCAGGCGGAATGTAAGGATAAGTCATCTTGAAAATCAACAGAGGATTTAAATATAAAGTTTTAAGGATGAGTATCTGATAAACTCCTAAAATAGTTGAGAACAATTATTTAAAAATAGAGCAAATATTATTAAACGAGAAAGTGACAAAAGATAACAATAAATGAGGTAATATTATGCCTTAATCTTTACAACGGGATTTGGTGAAGTTTTGATTAAATTTTTTGTCTTTAAAAAAATTGGTTTTAGTTTTGTGAGTGTCACAAAAATTTAAATTCAACTTTAAGTTGAAGGATATATCTTAATTTGTATTTGTATCGTCTTGGAGTACGAGCGACGTCTTGGAGTACGAGCGACGTCTTGGAGTACGAGCGACGGTTATGACTTATTACGATAATAAAGACCAATCTTCACTTGGTTGGTGATGTATACATTCAATGAAATAGATAGAATTAACTGATATGTGTAGCATGTATCTTCCACACATCTGTTGATTTGCTAAGAGAAAATATCTGACAAGTATTATCGTGTCTAATTAAGGTAGTGAATCGTTTATATTTGAAACAAATCATTTTTAACAAGAAGAATATATTGTGTTAGTGCTGCCCTAAGAGGATTAAAGCTTTTCACGCCCATTACCATTGCACAAGCAAAAAACAACAAATACTCAGATGAAGTAAATGCGCCTTAAAAATTATACATAAATTGCTCCTTGGAGCAATACCTCACCTCTCTACATACACTGACTTTCTATCCCCCGCCTTCACTGTTGCAAAATTGACGTTTTTTAAATATATTTAACGAGCAACAAAGCCCGTCCAAGGACGTTCCGCCACCGTTAGGTGGCATGTTGTAACTCCTCTCCAACAGCCGTCTCGACCGGCATACATGTGCATCACGTCAAAAATACTATTCATTATAGTTAAAATAAATAACTCGTAAAAACAGAGCTTTTGACTGTAAATCCCAACGCTCATAACTCAAAATAAAGTGTTGGAAGAAATACTGCACCAAAATTAACTCGTTTTGAACGTCCGCGTAAATGGCGTAAACGTGTTCAATATGATTGGCTGTAGGAGTCATATGTGTTTGAGGGACCAATTGCTATCGATGACCGCACGGAACATAGCCTTTTATTATATAGGATGTTAATAATGAACCTGGTAAACAAAACAGAATTTATAAATATTTGTTTTTAATACTATACCATAAAAAATAGGTTTAAAAAAAAACTTACTTATTGAGATTGGCGAAAGCACCAATGAGATCGATTTCCCTGAAAGCTGCCATTCCAAGATGGACGTTCATGGCCATGTCACCGAATCCAACCATGACCACCTTACTCCCTGGTCTACACGCCTGCAAGTAAGTGTGGTCAGGTTGATACAAGTCGGACACATGACAGAGCAACCAAACAATTTTAAAGAATTGTACAGTTATAAGAGGGTTGGGGTTTTTAAACGTTCCTGATGCTGAAGCACGGAGCAAAACACTCAAAACATCGACTGCCTCATTAGCCTCATAGAAAATATATCCACGTATCTAAAAATAACGTCAATTTAGTAAGAATTTCTCATACCCTGAAGAACTTAAATTTTACTAAAGTTTAAAGCTACAAAATGCTCTCAACTATATTATTTTATTTTATTGGTCTTGGCGATGTGTTGCTTGCTCAAATTAATATTAATACATTATTCTAAATTGTTTTGTTTAAACATTTATTTATATGGTGTCTTTTATTTACCCAAAATCGTGTGTGATACCGGGTGAGATTCTATAATTTTAGTTTAAGAAGACAACGCTTTCTTCAAATTGTTCAGACATCAATGCATCCGCCCTGTTACAAAAAAAGTTAAGTTTTGTAGGGCAATCACACGTAGAAGCTTCGAATGTTTCCTACACTCATCATTATAGTATCATTACCATACTTACATGTATGGCAGCGTCCATCGTGCCTTTAGCGCCGCTTCACTCGAAACACAGATCAGTATCGTACTTACATGTATCGCAGCATCCACCGTTCCTTTAGCTCCACTGCACTCGATGCAAAGATCAGCATCGTCCCCCAAAGCCTCTTTGAGTTGATCCCCCGCCAACTGTGGGTCAACCATTGGCCCTGGTGGTCGGTAGACAACGTCTGCTCCGAGCTTCTTGGCCATGTTTAGTCGATTCTCATTAATGTCTGCATGTTTTTGGGTTGTTTTTATTTGGGGTAGCGGTAGAGGGTTGGATGGTAGAGGGTTGGATGGTAGAGGGTTGGATGGTAGAGGGTTGGATGGTAGAGGGTTGTATGGTAGAGGGTTGGATGGTAGAGGGTTGGATGGTAGAGGGTTGGATACGTAAAAATCATTAAACCTATGTAGTTACATCTTGATATGACCCAACATTAAAGCTATGCAGTTATATCTTGATATAACCCACTTATTACTAAAGCTCAAAATGTATATTCACGTTCCATGTCAGGTGTATTGACCTATGATTTAAGTCAATTTCAGTGTAAATTGTAAAGTAATGCAAAGAAAGAAGTTGAAGTACTATTTGCCGACGCAGATTCTTTCGTTAAACTATGGTAATCAAAGCTAATGTAACTGTATCAATGTTCGATATTTCGTTAAACTATGGTCATCAAAGCTAATGTAACTGTATCAATATTCGATATTTACAATAATTATTCCTAGCAATAATGACTGTAACTATGTCATCAACAAAATTAACTTAATGCACTCTGGTTGTTGTGGTAAGAGATGAATGAACTCACCGACCATCATGACCTTGCCCGCTCCCAGGGCTTTGGCACTTTGCATTGCAAACAATCCAACTGGCCCTGAGTAGGAAAATAAATGTGTTATTACACTGTTAGACAGGACGGGTCCAAGCAGTTCCCAAGATAAATGTTATGAACCGTT
The DNA here is from genome assembly GCA_944989445.1 of Ampullaceana balthica. Taxonomy (NCBI): domain Eukaryota; kingdom Metazoa; phylum Mollusca; class Gastropoda; family Lymnaeidae; genus Ampullaceana; species Ampullaceana balthica. Next base: position 244,697 of record CALYLW010000027.1, read on the forward strand.
CAAGTATCGTTACAATTTTACATCAATGAATAGAATGTTCGTTTTTCGCGTTTTGAAAAAATTGTCTTTTTGTCAATTTTATTAATTTTTTTTTGGGGGGGTGGGGGACAGGGGACTGAAAGCCAATAATTGCAAATTAAGTTTGGTTTATATTTATATATTTTTTTTAAATTGTACAAAGAAAAATTTTGATTTAAGTCCGAAACTTTAAAGTAAAGACTTTTGATTTGTAAAAAAATTACTGTATACCCGCTCCAAAGACAATGACAGAGTCTCCTGGATTCATCTGGGCACGATGCACTGCATTGACACCAACAGAGAGGGGCTCCATCATGGCTCCTTCTTCAAGGGTTACATTATCTGGTAACCTGCAAAACCAGAATATTGAACCAAAAACTGAGTCGTCACATGGTTCCTCCAGTAAAATTAAAACAACGGTTGAATTCGATCATTTAATCTAAATATGTAATTTTCTTATACATTTCTATAACTAAATACTACAAGTCAATAAAATTTAGTGACATGAACACATAACAGCCTTAAAAATATCCAACAATTTGAAGAGTATTTTGTCTAGAAATACATTATATGAAATTTATTCTCAAATATATTATTAGCAAATTTATTGATACCTTTGAATTCAAAATTAGAAATAGAACCCACGTCAGGTTTTCGTTTTACGGAATATTTGTTTGTAGATTACAGTCGCCTTTTAAATCGTGTATCTGTTTCATTAAATCAGAAATGGCAAGACATTTCTTGGATGCTTTGTGCCTCTGGAACTTGTTATAAACTCGATGTCCGTCATAGAACATCTTGAATTTTTTAATTTGAAAAGTGTGCCTAACTTTTAATTGTATTATTTATTCTTATGAGAGCAATTCTATGATAGAATTAATATTCGGTCAACAATCATAGCAGTTTTAAAAAATTGTAATATAATAGAATAGCTTGATCTTTTAGTTTCAGAAGCGTGCTTATGACAAATGAAAGGCAGTTCACATTCAAATTAGCAAAGCTTATTAATAACAAGTGTAAGATGTAGATTTTAAAAAATGTTCATTTAACCCAAACAAAAGGTTGAACACAATTATCACCGAGCTCATCAAGTTTATTTAAATAAATTTATCAAGCAAAGATTACTTAGAACACGTGTAAGATGGTGTAAAGCTTACTTAAAACACGTGTAAGATGGTGTACAGCTTACTTAAAACACGTGTAAGATGGTGTACAGCTTACTTAAAACTAGTGTAAGATGGTGTAAAGCTTACTTAAAACACGTGTAAGATGGTGTACAGCTTACTTAAATACGTATAAGATGGTGTACAGCTTACTTAAAACACGTATAAGATGGTGTACAGCTTACTTAAAACACGTATAAGAAGGTGTACAGCTTACTTAAAACACGTGTAAGATGGTGTACAGCTTACTTAAAACACGTGTAAGATGGTGTTATCATGTAGTTTGCAAAGCCCCCATCCACATGTAGCACCCCAGATATGTCCATGTTCTGGCAGATGTTACTGCGCTTTCGCCTGCACTGATGACAAATGCCGCATGGCCGGCAGGGGTCAATAGCCACTCGGTCCCCTAGAATACAGTTATTATATACAGTTATATATACAGTTATATATACAGTTTATTGAGACTGCCTACATAGAGGGTAGAAGTAAATGACTGCACTCTGGCAAAAACACGACAGTGCTTTGCAGTTTCATTAGCTGGCGAATGTTTTTTTTAATGGTCTGAGAAACTTGGTTGGAAACGCTTCAAGGACACACTGAAAGCATCAATGAAAACGTTTTTTAATGTTATTAACATTATTTTAAATCTGTAAAATTCAGTTTTTGGTCTTTTAAAAAATGTGTATCACTTTTTCAATTATTAAATTATTTCTTCTTTTTTAAATATATATTTAATTTACAATAATTAAAAAGTGCGTTTCACTATTTATTTTTAGACATCAAAATTTATTACCAGAGCAGTGTGATGATATTCCTATTGTTCACCATACCTTACCAACGGCTAAGTTTGTAACACCTGGTCCGAGCAGTGCGATGATATTCCTATTGTTCACCATATCTTACCAACGGCTAAGTTTGTAACACCTGGTCCGAGCTGTGTGATGATATTCCTATTGTTCACCATATCTTACCAACGGCTAAGTTTGTAACACCTGGTCCGAGCTGTGTGATGATAATCCTATTGTTCACCATATCTTACCAACGGCTAAGTTTGTAACACCTGGTCCAAGCTGTGTGATGATATTCCTATTGTTCACCATATCTTACCAACGGCAACGTTTGTAACACCTGGTCCGAGCAGTGCGATGATATTCCTATTGTTCCCCATATCTTACCAAAGGCTAAGTTTGTAAAACCTGGTCCGAGCAGTGCGATGATATTCCTATTGTTCACCATATCTTACCAACGGCTAAGTTTGTAACACCTGGTCCGAGCTTGCTGATGGTACCACTTATCTCATGACCAATAGTGATCGGTTTATCAATAATGATGTGGTCCACACGACCTTCCTCAAAGAGATGGACGTCCGTACGACACAGACCCACGGTGGACATTCGGAGCTGGACAACTAGAGGGAGACAATATTTGGTGAATTAACTACTGCACAGGTGGCACGAAATTAAGTCTCCCCCAAAATAAAGTCTCTTCTGAGAATTTCTTTTAAACAAAGTCTCGCATGGTTAAAATAGAATCGCCATAAACTATATTAAACTAGAAATAATGGTTTCTTAAAACCTCGCTTAACGAACGCAATCCGTACCAGCGGTGCGTTCGTTAAGCGAGGAGTTAGCTAAGCGAAACGCGATTTTCTATAGACATCTTATGTGAAATAACTTAATTGGTTCCGGGCCAGCACAAATTTCAACAAAAATATGAAAAAAAGAGGAGATGCAGTGTTCAGAGGCAAGTAAAGTGTTATTAGACACTCACCAAGTAAAGTGTTATTAGACACTCACCCAGTGGCGTAGCTAGGGTCATCTGCGCCCGGGGACATGACTCAAAATCTGCGCCCCTACTAGGACCAACAGATTCTGAGCCCCCAAGAAAATTTTTGAAATTTTACGGTTTATATTGTTCATTTTCGAAGCCTCTGGTATTTTAATGAAATAGAATACAGACTTATAATTCTCTATACGATTGTAAATAATTCAATTGAAGAAAAAAATGTATACTCTACTAATTATACATGACTGGAATAGACATAGTCTACAACAAATTGATTCTCCGTGATTTGACTGTCATAAACTCGTCAATCAGGTTGTGAAAATTAATATTCTCAAGTGTTTATCTTTCGATGCTAAGGAGTGCAAGATCACTCAGATGTCTTGTACCATTAAAGAACGTAAATAAGACAAGAGAAGCTTCACTTCGCTGAAGGACCGCTCACAGCTTGCATTTGAAACAGCGATTAATAGAATTATTTGCAGTGAAATACCGTATATACTTGTTCTAAAGACTACCTTTTTTTGACAAAATCTAGGGTAAAATGTTGGGGGGTCAGCTTGAGAGCGTGTCATAGGTGATTTCTGCATGTACATTGAATATCGGTACTGTGAGGGAGTAAAGTGGGGGAGGTAAGGTGTCTGCTCTCACGGGCTTGTGTGGGTATGTCAAAGCAAGAAGGCTGCCCTTCATATTAAACATCAGACACCGCCTTTCTTTTCTGTCAAGCATTAAAGCCGGTATTGCTGTCTCCCCCCCCCTTCTCAATATCAACATTGTCCTTGATAATTCTGCGCCTATTACGCCATTTTCCCTAACTGGCAAATTCCGTAAGTCCAAATTTTTTTTCGGGTCTCTTTGAGTTCGACTAAGAGAGGTCCGAGTCCGACTGTATATTATGAAGCATTTCTGGTGTTATTTACTGATTTTATTAAAATTAAATATAAAAAACATTTTCTTTTCGTTTTAATACAATAAACAGCCCTCTAGCGAATGCTATAAAATTGACAACCATCTTCTTTGTTATTAAAATCTCTTTGTTCTTCAACCTAAAAAAGTCAAAAGTAAACAATCATAATGACCGATTTAGCTTGTACAGTCGGACTTTGCTAAGTCGAACTTCCCTGAGTCGTAAATCTCTCTATGTCAATTTAATTTTTAGGTCCAGGCCAAATTCCAAACGACTTATGTATTTTATATCTCCTTAGCGCAAGAGTTTTGGCCTCCAACCTCCGTGAGTCAAATTTTTCAAGGCGTTTGGGTAAAAGGAAAAATCTTACTCAACCCATCACACTGTGGAGGGAGTCAACGATGGGGGGGTGGGCTTTCTCAGTGGTGTTGGTATTTCAAAGCTAAGTCGGCTTACTTTCATATGAAACATCAGACACCGCCTCTCCTTCATGTCAAGCCTTTCTCGCTGGTATGGTTGTCTCCCCTCCTCAATATCAACATTGTTTTTGATTAATCTGCGCCTATTACGCCATTTTCCCTAACTTGAAAATTCCGTAAGTTGATTTTTTTTATCGGGTCCCTTTGAGTTCGACTTAGAGAGGTCCGACTGTAGTTGTTTTTTAAAAATAAAAATGTGTACCATTTCGTTTACGCTGTCCTATTATTTTTTGGGGTCGCCTTGCGAGCGGGTGACACACTTTTTAAATCCCTTATATTAACTTCACGGCCGTCTCTGTCTCTCTCTCTGTCTCTCTCTCATCATCTCATGGGCTCGGCGGGCGGAAAAACAAAAGTCGAAAATGACCCACTTCCAATGATCCGATCGAACTGAAATTTGGCACACGGACCCGTCTTACCTAACAATGCATCGTATCAAAATGTCAGATCGATCGAACGTACCGTAATTAAATTAATGCATTTTTAGTTTATCCTTATATGAGGTATGTAATTTTAATTCACGATTTGTTATTGTTTTTTTGCCACGTGAAAGTTTGAGCATTGAGGCGACCCAACGAAACGACGGTGCGCTTTTGTTTACATTTTACGTGTCACTCTGAGCTCGGTCAAGCGAATCGGTGACCAGACTTTTCCCCTCTCCCCCTCCCACCCACCCCTCCCCCCCTAGGGTTATGAAGCAAACTTGTGTTAAGACAGATTCAGTCTGTAAATGTTTGAAAATAATCAATACTGTTAGTTATGTCTCATATATAAGGGATTTATAGTCAAAAACTTTGTTTTTACGGGTTTGTTTTATTAAATCCCTTATATTAACTTCACCGCCGTCTCTGTCTCTCTCTCTGTCTGTCTCTCTCTCATCATCTCATGGGCTCGGCGGGCGGAAAAACAGAAGTCAAAAATGACCCACTTCCAATGATCCGATCGAACTGAAATTTGGCACACGGACCCGTCTTACCTAACAATGCATCGTATCAAAATTTCAGATCGATCGAACGTACCGTAATTAAATTAATGCATTTTTAGTTTATCCTTATATGAGGTATGTAATTTAAAATCACGATTTGTTATTGTTTTTTTGCCACGTGAAAGTTTGAGCATTGAGGCGACCCAACGAAACGACGGTGCGCTTTTGTTTACATTTTACGTGTCACTCTGAGCTCGGTCAAGCGAATCGGTGACCAGACTTTTCCCCTCTCCCCCTCCCCCCCACCCCTCCCCCCCTAGGGTTATGAAGCAAACTTGTGTTAAGACAGATTCAGTCTGTAAATGTTTGAAAATAATCAATACTGTTAGTTATGTCTCATATATAAGGGATTTATAGTCAAAAACTTTGTTTTTACGGGTTTGTTTAATTAAATCCCTTATATTAACTTCACGGCCGTCTCTCTCTGTCTCTCTCTCATCATCTCATGGGCTCGGCGGGCGGAAAAACAAAAGTCGAAAATGACCCACTTCCAATGATCCAATCGAACTGAAATTTGGCACACGGACCCGTCTTACCTAACAATGCATCGTATCAAAATTTCAGATCGATCGAACGTACCGTAATTAAATTAATGCATTTTAAGTTTATCCTTATATGAGGTATGTAATTTAAATTCACGATTTGTTATTGTTTTTTTGCCACGTGAAAGTTTGAGCATTGAGGCGACCCAACGAAACGACGGTGCGCTTTTGTTTACATTTTACGTGTCACTCTGAGCTCGGTCAAGCGAATCGGTGACCAGACTTTTCCCCTCTCCCCCTCCCACCCACCCCTCCCCCCTAGGGTTATGATGCAAAGTTGAGTTAAGACAGATTCAGTCTGTAAATGTTTGAAAATAATCAATACTGTTAGTTATGTCTCATATATAAGGGATTTATAGTCAAAAACTTTGTTTTTACGGGTTTGTTTTATTAAATCCTTTATATTAACTCGTGGTGTCTGCGGCCGCCCGCCCGACCGCCCGCCCTTGTCGTCAAAACTTTTGATCAATTTTAACCCACATGCTCTTAAGCCAGCGAGTTGAAATTTTGCAGGCAGTTTCCTACCGATAATAAAAACAATGTATCAAAATTTCAGATCGATCGCATGTACCGTAATTAAATTATTGATTTTTTAGATTATTTTATTTATTCCTATGTATCATGCTATTTTTTGAGATAGAGCGTCGCGGTGCGTATTATATTGAACAACCTTTCTGAAGCGCAATAAGGTGCGTATTTTATTGACAGCACTTTTTATAAACATATTCCTGATCGGTGCGCATTATATTAAACATGTTTTACGACACAACTACAAATTTGTATTTCTGGATGGTCTTGCGCTGCGTATTATAATGAACATTCTTTTAGTTACTTCTCGTACATAAAGGATTTAAAGTCAAAAACTTCTTTTTTTACGGTTTTTTTTTATTATACTATTCTCTTCCAAAAGAGGTGGAGGGCGGGGGGTCGGCTTATGAACGAACGGGCTATAGAACGAGTAGTTACAGTAGACAGATTCGAAAAAACGTCATCTCCATATAAAACAATAAAAACAAAAAGATCCAAAGTAGTTTCCTGTAGAACTTCAGTCCGTGTACTGAGTCGCATTTTGCAGTCTCCGATTTCTGTGCACAATTCGTGACAATTGACGTCAGTGTCGTAGAAATTTCCAAAATCTAAGCAATGTTGAAGAGGTGTATCAACATTTGTCTCAGCGAGCAGAGTTTTGTCGCCTAGCAAAAATTCAAAGTTGGTGTTTATGTTTTTTAGATGTTAAAACCGTATTGATATCTCCTGTTAGAGTCTATCAATTACGCTGTTCATAGCACGTTCAATTTCTTCTTCTGCAGAAAGTCCTGAATCTCTTGTTAATTCTCCAGGCATCCTCCGATGTCGTCTAATTCTTCTGTCAACTTTGATTCCCCAAGATATGCATCTTGTTTTTCAATTGTCTACCGCACCCGTGCTCAAATTATCAGGAATATTGACACGTTTTTGCTCCAGCGATTCAAGATCAGATGCGGCTTCCTTGAAATTCATAGTAGGATCATGCAACCGTTTTTGGACATGATCAATTTTCCCAAGTATGATGTTCCAGATATTTAACAAAACTAGGAAATTAAAGTTTAATTTAACTGCCAGCAAATTTTCTGCATCATTTCTGGTGTCAGGTGCCATAGTTGCATCTAATACTTCATGTAGTCCTTATAAGAGCTTTAACAGCTTCTGATCGTGCACTCCAGCGTCTTTCAGACTCACATTTAACTGTGATTGGCACAATTCTTTTTAATTCTTCCCAACGAGTTGTTTAACGAGAGAAAACAAATATATACTTTCAACTATTCCACACCAAAAAAGTGATAACAACTGGATCCCGTTTAGCTGAGTGTACTCCTGCTAGGTTTAAGCTGTGGTTGTCACAGTTGACGAACAATGCTATCTGATTTCTGGCACATATTCGCTTTTGTATCAGAACATAACCTAAAAAAATATTTCCTTGTATGGTTACTTTTTTAGTTTTAAAATCCATATCCACAAATCTGATGACTTGAGAAAGCTGTTCCCGGTGTCTTAGATCGGGTGTTGAGTCAAGTAAGAATACAGTAAGATACCGTAGTACTTGTTTTTTCTTCTTCTGATTTCACTCAACAGCTGATTCCTTGCAGTCAATGTAAGTAGGTGGACACATTCATTTTGGACTTCCAGTGATAAATGAGATATTGAGCCTGGATTTTCTCGGGCATGTTGTAGGTGTTTTTCTAACAGTGGATAATATTCAGCAACGAGTTTGATCACAGAGAGAAAGTTCCAACATTTTTTCCTCGTCCTTATGAAGATGGTCCTCACAGCACAGCATGGCGAAAATTTGGTGAACCTAGAAACTTAGTAAATGTAAGTACTCTTTTCAAAATATCGCGCCAAAGTTGTTCTTCCAATTTTCAACTCCCCGCAACTCGCAGTTTTTAAAAAAAAACGCCATCAGAAATATAACATTGTGGATATGTAATTTGTTTATGAGTAGAATGGCTCCCGTTAATGCTCAATGGGGGCACCAAAATCATACTTACCAACTGGTTTGAAATTAAGATATTTGTGGAGCTCCAAAATTCAAAATTGCTAATTGTTTTTGTGATACATTATTTAACATCAAAATAAAATTTAATAATTAGTTTTAATACTCATTTTGGCGCCCCTTAACGTGGCGCCCGGGGACATATGTCCCCCCCTGCACCCCCCTAGCTACGCCACTGCACTCACCCCACAGGGTTAGGTGTCGTTGGATGGTGGGATGAGGAGGACACACATTTATTTACAGTTTTAACACACACATTTATTTACAGTTTTTACACACACATTTATTTACAGTTATAACACACATACACACACACACACACTTCAGGGCTAAGTCTACCACTCTCACTCCTTTGTTGTGCAGTTCAACAAATTCTTTCTTGGTTTCAAGTGTAAGAACCATTCTGGCTTTCCCACTAACACCTCCTTTCTTCTCCTGCGACATCACATATTAAAAATAAGGGGGGGGGGAACACAACCAAAACCACAACAACAAAAAACATAATTTTGGTTGAAAAATCACCCCCCAAAAGGCAAGTAACTTGAAGAAAGCACTTCCCGTGACTGTTCGCTAGAAATACCAGGCCCGACTGGCCGCGTTGTTGGCCATTTTATGAGCGAACGCGGTAGTTCCTTCGGCATGCGGTGATCCGCGTGCCGAAGGAACGACCGCGTTCGCTCGCTCCGGGCGAAATCCCGAAGCAAACGACCCGCGTGCCGAGCGCAGGCACTCTCGCTGGCACGCAACGCGCGTTCGTTGTGCGTGGCAACGTTCGTTGTGCGGGGCAACGTTCGTTAGCTCTGCGAGTCGTGGGGGTGTTCACAGCAGCGTTCGTTGATCGGATCGTTCGTTGCGTGATCCGTTCGTTAAGCGGGGTACCACTGTATATAGTATTTGTACTGCATGCATATTAGCATGATTGCCGTATATACTCGTTCTATAGCCCGTTCGTTCATAAGCCGACCCCCCTCTTTTTGAAAGAGAGTAGTATAATTAAACAACTGGTAAAAACAAAGTTTTCTACTATAAATCCCTTATATATGAGACATAACTAAAAGTATTGATTATGTTCAATAAAATACGCACTACGCGACAAACCCCTGTGACATTGAGAGCTGGAGTGAACCTCCAGTGACCCTGGAGGTCAATTATAGCAGACGGCTATACAAGCTACATATAGAAAAACTAAAAATTCATTAATTTAATTACGGTACATTCGATCGATCTGAAATTTTGAAACAATGGATTTTTAGGTGAGACAAGTCTATGTGCAAAATTTCAGCTCGATAGGATCATGGAAAGTGGGTCATTTTTTACTTTTGACTGTTGTTTTTCCGCGGACGGCGGGACCACTACTAGACGGTGAAGTTAATATAAGGGATTTAAAAAGTGTCTAACCATTAACCCGCTCGTAAGCCGACCCCAAATAATAATAATATGACAGCGTGAACAAGCTGGTACACATTTTTTCAAAACTACAAGCTAAATCGGTCATTATGATTGTTTACTCTTGCTTAGGTTGAAGAAATAAGAGATTTGAATAACAGAAAAGATGGATGCCATTTTTTATAGCATTTTAGCAAGAAAATGTTTTTTTTATATTTCATTTTAATTAAGTCAGTAAATAACAAATGTTTCATCAATATAATTCGTATATTCAATGTACATGCAGAAACCACATAAGCCCCCAACCTTTTCTCATAGATATTGTACCAAAAAAGTCGGCTTTAGATCGGGTATATACGGTACCAGTGGCGTAGCTAGGGGGGGGGCGGTGGGGGCGGTCCGCACCGGGCGGCACTCATTTAGGGAGCGGCATTTGTGGGCATTTGAAAAGTACAACAAATACCGACATTGACCGACAATCGCCCTTTTTCTTTTGAAGGGGGAAAACCAAGGTGAAACAAAAATATTCGTAATTTCGAGTCTTAATTAACGGATTCACACAACATTTGTTTGATTACATAGTGGATATTATAGCTAACGCAAAACCGTTCAAAAATTTTAAATCGCTCAAAAAACGTATCCATTTGTTTGGAAAACTAAGCGGTATAAGTCACAGATGACGCTTTTATAAGAAAACGACCCCAAAAACACAACACGGCCGGGCCGAATAATGTGTGCTATTAATATCGCCACGACAGTTTTTGCGTGGAATTTCGACTTCGCAGAATGATGCGCGAACAAGTACTTACATGGGCATGGTGGTTCAAATATTGTGTTTAACTTGCAAGTAGTAATTTATATTACCGTTTCAGTTGTCAGTAAATTATTGGAAGGTAAGTTATTAAAAATTAAATTTATTTTGTTTTTATTGCATTAAAGTAGCACACATAATTTGTGTTTTTCATTAAAATACGGTTATTCATTAAGCATGTGACGCCTATCCAATTAAAGTAATAGTAATGTGTAAATAATTTGAATTCATCTATTTTATGGAAAATTATTAAGATTTATGACAAGAATATGTAAATATTCAAATTTCTCTGTTAATAAACACCACAATAGGCATAATAATTTCGAAAAAGACATACTTTAAACTTTCAAGCGTCTTGGAAAAATTGACATCTGAAGAAGTAACTAGGAAAAACGAGATCAGATGCTGGAATTTTACTCAATTCTATGCAATATTTTTCTCTTCTATGTTATCTCAATTTATGGGAACCCGTCATTTTTTAAAATTAATGCAAAGCCATTGCATGGAACAAAGAGATGTGCTAATACAAAATGCTGTTATATCAGCCAAACAATTTGTGAAGAGATGGAGATATCAACTGAACGCCTAGTTAGAAGGAGAAAAATATGAGTAGGGGCAATTCAGAAGACGTGGTTCTATCTTTAAAACAAGAAGTACAACGAGAAATGTTTTTATCCATGGATGGAATTATAAAATAAAATAAAATAACGCTTTGATGAGTTGCATTTCCTTGCAAGAAAATATTCGTATATAATACCATGTAACCTACTAAATGAAGCATTTGAACATCAAATAAATTACTTTATTGACATTGACAGTTCAATATTGAAAGAAAAAGGATCCAGGTTTTTATGGCTGTACCTACATTACAAGAAGAGGCATTATGTTTAGAAAAATGGGGGAAAAGGCACCTTTGATCTAATAAAATTTATTCAACAGTATAGATTGGAAAATTATGTACCCAACATTGTAATTTTGCTATGAATTGTTTCAACTATTGCTATCAGTGTCGCTAGTTGTGAAAGGAGCTTCTCCAAACTGAAGTTGATAAAAAAAATTCTTCGTTCCACAATGAGCGATTAAAGACAACAAAATCTTGCAATACTGTCCATAGAACAAGATATTACAAATAATTTTAATTTTGATAGCGTAATACACGATTTTTCTATTATGAAAGTTAGGAAAGTAAATGTATAAGTATGTTAACTTATTTACAGAGGCGTAACTGGGTTTTGCACGCCCTTTGCTAATTTATTTTTGGCGCCTTTTATTTAAATAAAAATTTAAAAATTAGAGATTTAGTAGCGCCCTTTTGAACTGGCGCAGGCCGGCGCCATTGGCAACTGCCCCAATGTCAATGTTGATACGCCACTGCTGATGTATACAATTTCTTTGTTTGTAAAAAAAAATCAATTATTATATAAATAAAACATAAAAGAATAGTAATAGTAATTGGTAATGTTGTTATTTGGGGGGTGTATATTTGGAATATGTTTTATCTGATGGGGTTGGGGGGGGGGACCTGCGAGCTCAGTAACTTTCTTGTGGCCCTATAAAAAGTATCTTGTATTTTTATAAATGTGTAGCCTATTTATAGGTATATAATCTTATGCAGCCTCTTTTATTTGCTTACATAAATATGGCATTCAATGGTAAACATGTTCCTCACCTTTACTTCGTTTCAATTACAATTATTTATTCATGTTCATTGATTTTTAAAAACCATAATATAATCCACTAAGTGGCCGTCCATAAATGAAGCACGCTATTTTGGCTAAACGTACACCCCCTCCCCCCTCGTCACACGTCGTCACAAAAAATTAGACTCCTTCTTCAATAAGACGTCACAAAGCCGTATTTTCTGTTTGAAAATGAACATGTTGCAAATTAAATGTTTGCCATTTAAGTATGTTTTTAGTGTAAGGCTGCATTCTAATATCGTAACACGGATTTTACATAAACGTCATTAAATAAAGTGTCAGTAATCAAATATTTAAGTGGAAATTTATTTAAAGTTGCGCGTTTTGACGTTACGTCACATTTCTTAAACACCTCACCCTTTCGTAACACATCGTCACAAACCTGTGACTCCCCCCCCCCAAGTGCGTGATGTCATTTATGGACGTCCCCTAAAAGGGCGGCAAATTGTAGACCGCCCCGGGCGGCAAAAGTTCTAGCTACGCCACTGTACGGTACTCAAATTTCCACCATCGTGAGTTTAGCCTTAAAAGTAGTGAGGTTAGGGCAAAGGCTAAGTTTTGCGAGAGTGGCTAAGTCTTCGGCGTTAATTCAAAATCAACTGGACTAAAAAAGGAAAATCCTGAAGTACTACCTACTGCTTTTATACACCAAACACCTGCATTTATACACCCAACACCTGCTTTTATACATCAAACACCTGCCTTTATACACCAAACACCTGCCTTTATACACCTAACACCTTCCATTATACACCCAACACCTGCCATTATACACCCAACACCTGCCATTATACTCCAAACACCTGCCATTATACACCCAACACCTGCCATTATACACCCAACACATGCCATTATACACCCAACACCTGCCATTATACACCCAACACCTGCCATTATACACCCAACACCTGCCATTATACACCCAACACCTGCCATTATACACCCAAGACCTGCCATTATACACACAAGACCTGCCATTATACACCCAACACATGCCATTATACACCCAACACCTGCCATTATACACCCAACACCTGCCATTATACACCCAACACATGCCATTATACACCCAACACCTGCCATTATACACACAAGACCTGCCATTATACACACAAGACCTGCCATTATACACCCAACACCTGCCATTATACACCCAACACCTGCCATTATACACCAACACCTGCCATTATACACCCAACACCTGCCATTATACACCCAACACCTGCCATTATACACCCAACACATGCCATTATACACCCAACACATGCCATTATACACCCAACACCTGCCATTATACACACAAGACCTGCCATTATACACACAAGACCTGCCATTATACACCCAACACCTGCCATTATACACCCAACACCTGCCATTATACACCCAACACCTGCCATTATACACCCAAGACCTGCCATTATACACCCAACACATGCCAATATACACCCAACACCTGCCATTATACACCCAACACCTGCGATTATACACCCAACACCTGCCATTATACGCCCAAGACCTGCCATTATACACACAAGACCTGCCATTATACACCCAACAACTGCCATTATACACCCAACACCTGCCATTATACACCCAAAACCTGCAATTATACACCCAACACATGCCATTATACACCCAACACCTGCCATTATACACCCAAAACCTGCAATTATACACCCAACACCTGCCATTATACACCCAACACATGCCATTATACACCCAACACCTGCCATTATACACCCAACACCTGCCATTATACACCCAACACCTGCCATTATACACACAAGACCTGCCATTATACACCCAACACCTGCCATTATACACCCAACACCTGCATGGCGTCAACCTTCACACCACCACTAGCAAAAATCGGCCACTGCCATTTACCACATTATAGTTAACATTAAAATTTGTGTCTCTTACAAAAATAATTATTCTCTAGTCTTGTGTTTGTGATTGATGTTTTAGCATTGAATTGTTTGTGATTGATGTTTTAGCATTGGATTGTTTGTGATGGTTGTTTTAGCATTGGATTGTTTGTGATTGATGTTTTAGCATTGAATTGTTTGTGATTGATGTTTTAGCATTGAATTGTTTGTGATTGATGTTTTAGCATTGAATTGTTTGTGATTGATGTTTTAGCATTGAATTGTTTGTGATTGATGTTTTAGCATTGAATTTTTGTGTGATGTTTTAGCATTGAATTGATTGTGATTGATGTTTTAGCATTGAATTGTTTGTGATTGATGTTTTAGCATTGAATTTTTGTGTGATGTTTTAGCATTGAATTGATTGTGAGTGACGTTTTAGCATTGAATTGAATGTGTGATGGGGTGGATTTGTTTTGGGAAAACTTTTTTTTGCAGGTAGGGAGATGTCATTTTAATCTGGAGGAAAATAGTTTCTCCTCGGAGAGTTTAATTTAAAATAAATTCGCGGAAGGATGGGGGGATCTGTATGCCGGGAAGATTTATTTTATGACACCGGCATTGCTACTTTGAAAAGTCAACATAACTAAATTAGAGTGAGAAAACACTGCACAACTAAATTTTAAAAGAGGTAATCACATCACGCCTCATGAAACAGTTATAGAAACAGCAATTTTTCATTTACTAAATAAAGATATCAATATGTAACGCATGCCAGATGTTCAACAAAGTGTGTACTACAGTTTGCTTTTAAAGGGTAATTCATGTTTGAGAAGCAAGATACCAACTACATTTTAAAAGAGGTAATCACATCACACCTCATGAAACAGTTATAGAAACAGCAATTTTTCATTTACTAAATAAAGATATCAATATGTAACAAATGCCAGATGTTCAACAAAGTGTGTACTACAGTTTGCTTTTAAAAGGTAATTCATGTTTGAGCAGCAAAATACCAACTACATTTTTTACAACTGCCCTAAAGAAATCTATAAACGAATTAATCCTTGCATCAAAAAGGTACGTACTAGACCAAACAGGAAACCATTTGTTAGACTTAGTGAGACACATAATTTATTTGAAAGGCAATACACAAGATTTGAAATGAAATAGCGTACAATTACACTCCGCCGCTAAACGTAAAATTACGTCAGAACTGTTGTCTATAATGAGTGGAAACATGTGTCAACTATCAACATACTGGGAAATGTCGTCAGTCACTTACAGTTTTCGGGAGGTTCTGGAATATCCAAGGTCTCCTGAAAATAAATAGAGAGAGAATATGATGACGACTGATGTCAAAGAATTAGCTGTCCCCGGCACCTTCTAGAGCCTCGTCTTGGTTACAGCAACTAAATAATTAGCAGCGCTGTGTATGCAGACATGAAATATTGCAAGATATCTTTTTTTTAATAACTCAACAACCAGATAATATTGATATTGATTATGATTAATTAATATTGATTATGTTAAACAGTTAAACAGATACCAGCGAATTGAATCCATTATAAAAATGTTAATTTTGTCGCAAGGCAACTCACAACTCGCAAATCATTTTTCCCATGTATACGAACAGCTCTGTTCCCAGCCATGGCTGTTACTTGACTAGACTTTCACTCCGCTGTCCCACGTCCTTGTCAAGTTTCCAGGTTAAGGAATTACTTGTGACCCACACCACAGCTAATGTAACAAGTCTGGGAATCTAGCACAGTGTGGCGTGTGTGTTTCAAGAATGTTTTGTCGAAAAACGACTTATCAACTTAAGACTTATCATAACGAAGAGAACTTCAAACTGAAAGCAGGGGCTACAAAACGCGTTAATGCTAAATTTGAATGCTGTCAAAAATGGTATTTTTAGTATTAATATAAATATAAAATAATAACATAAATAACCAGATAATCCATTATAAAATGTTCGGAAGGAATGTTCTTTTCAATTATGAGAATTTTAATATTATAAATCATAAATATTAGGAGTGGAAAACTAGAGCGGGAGCGGCAGCAAATATTTCTTATAGGTTGGAAGGGGGGGGGAGGACTTTAATCATCTCTAGCTTTCTTGGCTTACGGTAAGATAGTACCAGCCCCAAATAAATAGGACTAATTACGGCACATCCTATAGTCACGTGATCTGATGCCGTATCTCAGGGGTCTGGAAACCATGGCTTGCGAGCCAGATGTGGCTCTATTGATGGCTACATCTGGCTCTCAGACAAATGTTTGATTATTTTAAAAAAAAAGTTTATTCAGACTCCTTTGATCTACATATTAATTGTGTTGAAAAACAGTAAAACAATGTTATTAAAAAGAATTCAAAGACATAATTATTGTTCTCTTAGTGTTGAAATTACTCAAAATCCTTACATTTACTTGAATTTTAAGTTTTAAACATAATGTATAGCTCTCACAGAATTACATTTTAAAATAATTGGTGTTTATGGCTCTCTCAGACAAAAAGTTTCCCGACTCCTGCCGTATTTGAACAATAAATTCTGAAAAATAAACTACGAACCAAGTTATCTTTCCATTGAGTTCAGAGTCAAATTTTTGGCACTATCTTCCAAGAACTACGAACTCTAAAAAACATATGGATCCACCAAAATCATGTCCCAACCCGCTTAACAATACTTTTGATTCACTTATCTGGGGTCTTCAGATATTTTCAACAAAGAATAATAATAATAATTGTAATTTTATAGTTAATATAGCACAGTACCACAGTGAGCAGCTGGGCTCTCATAGCTTCTCATAAAAATATGAATGTCGTGATGGTGTACATACGTATACTAAATACAACATATAATGACGTGATTGTGTACATACGTATCCTAACTACAACATATAATGACGTGATTGTGTACATACGTATCCTAACTACAACATATAATGACGTGATGGTGCACATACGTATCCTAAATACAACATATAATGACGTGATTGTGTACATACGTATCCTAACTACAACATATAATGACATGATGGTGCACATACGTATCCTAAATACAACATATAATGACGTGATTGTGTACATACGTATCCTAACTACAACATATAATGACGTGATGGTGTACATACGTATACTAAATACAACACATAATGACGTGATGGTGTACATACGTATACTAAATACAACATATAATGACGTGATGGTGTACATACGTATCCTAAATACAACATATAATGACGTGATGGTGTACATACGTATCCTAACTACAACATATAATGACGTGATGGTGTACATACGTATCCTAAATACAACATATAATGACGTGATGGTGTACATACGTATCCTAAATACAACATATAATGACGTGATGGTGTACATACGTATCCTAACTACAACATATAATGACGTGATGGTGTACATACGTATCCTAACTACAACATATAATGACGTGATGGTGTACATACGTATCCTAAATACAACATATAATGACGTGATGGTGTACATACGTATCCTAAATACAACATATAATGACGTGATGGTGTACATACGTATCCTTAATACAACATATAATGACGTGATGGTGTACATACGTATCCTTAATACAACATATAATGACGTGATGGTGTACATACGTATCCTAACTACAACATATAATGACATGATGGTGTACATACGTATCCTAAATACAACATATAATGACGTGATTGTGTATATACGTATCCTAAATACAACATTTAATGACGTGATGGTGTACATACGTATCCTTAATACAACATATAATGATGTTATGGTGTACATACGTATCTTTAATACAACATATAATGACGTGATGGTGTACATACGTACCCTAACTACAACATATAATGACATGATGGTGTACATACTTATCCTAAATACAACATATAATGACGTGATGGTGCACATACGTATCCTAAATACAACATATAATGACGTGATGGTGTACATACGTATACTAAATACAACATATAATGACATGATGGTGTACATACGTATCCTAAATACAACATATAATGACGTGATGGTGTACAAACGTATCCTAAATACAACATATAATGACGTGATGGTGTACAAACGTATCCTAAATACAACATATAATGACATGATGGTGCACATACGTATCCTAAATACAACATATAATGACATTATGGTGTACATACGTATCCTAAATACAACATATAATGACATGATGGTGCACATACGTATCCTAAATACAAGATATAATGACATGATGGTGTACATAAGCTACGTTTATCATTTCAAGAAATGTTTGATTGTTAAGTATCCATTATGTAGATTAAATACATACATAATTTTGGACGAACTTGGAATGAACTTGAGCCGGATCTTCAGATTCAAATAAATTCGTCTTAGACCTCATGGGCAAATACAGGTACTTCAGATGAGCTTATGCCTAGACCTCCTGGGCAAATACAGGTACTTCAGATGAGCTTATGCCTAGACCTCCTGGGCAAATACAGGTACTTCAGATGAGCTTATGCCTAGACCTCCTGGGCAAATACAGGTACTTCAGATGAGCTTATGCCTAGACCTCCTGGGCAAATACAGGTACTTCAGATGAGCTTATGCCTAGACCTCCTGGGCAAATACAGGTACTTCAGATGAGCTTATGCCTAGACCTCCTGGGCAAATACAGGTACTTCAGATGAGCTTATGCCTAGACCTCCTGAGCAAATACAGGTACTTCAGATGAGCTTATGCCTAGACCTCCTGGGCAAATACAGGTACTTCAGATGAGCTTATGCCTAGACCTCCTGGGCAAATACAGGTACTTCAGATGAGCTTATGCCTAGACCTCCTGAGCAAATACAGGTACTTCAGATGAGCTTATGCCTAGACCTCCTGGGCAAATACAGGTACTTCAGATGAGCTTATGCCATGTTCTCATTGGTCGAAACAGTTCATGGTCGATTACTCGTACATCTAAAACTAAAGAATGTATTAACAATATAGTCTTACTACTCAACGCAATATTTTGTAATTTATCTTTTATCTGTTTTTCCAACTTGTTTAAATAGGTATGGTTCCCCACCAGGATGATTCCAACAAGCTTAAATAGGTATCGCTCCCCTTCCGGGATGATTCCAACAAGATTAAATAGATATCGTTCCCCTCCAGGATGATTCCACCAAACTTAAATAGGTATGCCCCCCCCCCAGAAATGAGACAGATCCAACCAATACAAAACACATGTCACATGACATCAGAGGAAACAGAGGGGCACTGGAATTATGCAAAGCGCGCCCACTTTCACGATGTGACAGTTTAAATAACAAATTAGAGACCGATATGGATTTACATTGCATTAGCTTTCATTTTAAAACAATAATTAATATTAATCAAAAACAGTTGTGAAAGTAACTTATTGGAGTCACTTGTTTCTGCATGAAAAGCTTCAGAAAGTTTATTCTGAATGATGCACCCATTTGCGTCTTTCGAATATCTTTTAAATAGTTTCTTATAATATATGGTACTGGAACGATTGACCATAGCATAATTAAAAATAATGTATTTATTTCTAATGATCATCATTGTATATAGTTATACTGTTGCGTTTTTATCACTGCTATCTTGTTTTGTCGATAAGAAATGTGTTGCAGCCAGCCCTAAGTAATAACTGGGTCATTTGCAAAAGACTGATGTGTGTTCCTCACACACTTATCATCTGTTTTTAAGTCTGGGAATTGATGTATGAAACGGTTCTGCCTATACAACAAAGTTGATCTACTATGTTATCTATTTCGCTGTCAAATTAGTAGAACAAAGAATACGAGTATTAGAATTTTATTTTACTGAAGTCAAAGAAAACAAACATTATATAAACGTATTTTTAAAATCTATAATTTTTCCAGCCCTTCAACGAGACAAATCTATTGTGTCTAGAGTGTTTTACTACAACTATTTTCAGGTATCACATTATACTTCACGTGGGCTACAACTTTTCCCTTTATATAAATAATTGTGGTATTCGTACCAATAAATAATTGTGGTATTCGTACCAATAAATAATTGTGGTATTCGTACCAATAAATAACTGTGGTATTCGTACCAATAAATAATTGTGGTATTCGTACCAATTAATAATTGTGGTATTCGTAAAAATAAATAATTGTGGTATTCGTACCAATTAATAATTGTGGTATTCGTAAAAATAAATAATTGTGGTATTCGTACCAATTAATAATTGTGGTATTTGTAAAAATAAATAATTGTGGTATTCGTACCAATTAATAATTGTGGTATTCGTACCAATAAATAATTGTGGTATTCGTACCAATTAATAATTGTGGTATTCGTACCAATAAACGTAAATGACATTTTTGCTGAAGTGAGACGTAACAAAAATATTAAATATTATTTCCAATGATTTTAAAGGAATCGCTTGCAAGAAGTTTGGTCCATTGTGTTATTTTTACTGTTTTATTTTTTGAAATGAAGACCGAAAAGGTTTGTGATAGTAATATTTTGTGTTCAAAGTTCAATTTTAATTGTAGCAATTGGCATGCAGGATGGTTAGTTTGTCATTGTTTGCTCCAGCAAGAGTCGGTGTGAATCTGTATAACAGGAGACTCGGCAAATAGGTTGAAAGTCTAGTTTGATTACGTTCATAACATACCTTTTTATCTCATTCAGTTGTTCTCATTATCAACGGAACTTTAGCGCGGGTGGCTCCGTGAAAAGCACAACCAGCAAATAACGTGGGAAGGGGAGAGAGGAAACGTTTACACTTCAACGTCTTTTTTAACCAATTAAGATCCATTACTCTGCCGTGGAGTGAGTACTTGTAGCGACACACGTCATGTCACCAATATCCATGGTGATTGAGGAATGACCAGGACTCGGTGATTCGACACCCACTGGGTCACTCGGGCAAACATACGATAAGGCTTTAAGAGGCGAAGGGGAAAAATCCATGACCTGAGCTGATTTCAATTGATCACCTCTCCACGTTTGAAACATTTCTCCATTTTTATGTCACAGAAACGAAAGCTTCTATGGCAACAGAGGCGTCAAATCTAATCTCAAGACCAGTGTAGCAAACAACAGAAGTAGTACGCCAAGTGCATCTCACGACCAGTGTAGCAAAAAACAGAAGTAGTACGCCAAGTGCATCTCGCGACCAGTGTAGCAAACAACAGAAGTAGTACGCCAAGTGCATCTTACGACCAGTGTAGCAAACAACAGAAGTAGTACGCCAAGTGCATCTTACGACCAGTGTAGCAAACAACAGAAATAGTACGCCAAGTGCATCTTACGACCAGTGTAGCAAACAACAGAAGTAGTACGCCAAGTGCATCTTACGACCAGTGTAGCAAACAACAGAAGTAGTACGCCAAGTGCATCTTACGACAAGTGTAGCAAACAACAGAAGTAGTACGCCAAGTGCATCTTACGACCAGTGTAGCAAACAACAGAAGTAGTACGCCAAGTGCATCTTACGACCAGTGTAGCAAACAACAGAAGTAGTACGCCAAGTGCATCTTACGACAAGTGTAGCAAACAACAGAAGTAGTACGCCAAGTGCATCTTACGACCAGTGTAGCAAACAACAGAAGTAGTACGCCAAGTGCATCTTACGACCAGTGTAGTAAACAACTGAAGTAGTACGCAAAGTGCATCTTACTTATGAGTTCACACTTTTGTTTACCAATCTAACTGTATTGAGATATTGTTTAACAGTAGACCACATTAGAAGTATTTATTTTTATTTATAAAGCTGAGTTTTAATAGAGTTGATTTTAGATATTAATTTATAACTGAACCGAGTGTTTATGTTTATGATAAGATTATCAATTTTATATTAGTTACTGTGGACGCTATAAAATATTTAGGTAAATAGAAATCGAAATAATTTGTATGTATATGTATAGGCCATATACATTTTTACAGAGGCACCACATGCAAAATGAGTAAATAATACTGCACATTTTTTCATAAGGCACCACATATAAAACAGTAGATGGTACTACAAATTTTTACATGGGGCACCAGATATAAAACAGTAGATGGTACTGCATATTTTTACATGGAGCACCACATATAAGACAGTAGATGGTACTGCATATTTTTACATGGAGCACCACATATAAAACAGTAGATGGTACTGCATATTTTTACATGGAGCACCACATATAAAACAGTAGATGGTACTGCATATTTTACATGGAGCACCACATATAAAAAGTAGATGGTACAGCATATTTTTACATGGAGCACCACATATAAAACAGTAGATGGTACTGAATATTTTTACATGGAGCACCACATATAAAACAGTAGATGGTACTGCATATTTTTACATGGAGCACCACATATAAAACAGTAGATGGTACTGCATATTTTTACATGGAGCACCACATATAAAACAGTAGATGGTACTGCATATTTTTCATGGGGCAACACATGAAAGACCACCAGTCATTTTCTTTTATGTTATAAAAGAGTTGGTCGTCGGGCCATTGAATGGGTTCAAGGGAGACTGATCAAGTTTGTTAGCTTTGGTTTATTTCAATGGAACTGTTGGTGCAAGAGTGAGCAAACCTTTTAAGTGTCAAACCATTGTTTGTATAAAATCAACAATTAAATTGTTACATTCAAGGGGCAAAATGCTTTATTAAAGCTACCAATTTGAACAAAACCCGAGCAAAAACAGTTTTGAAAGCCTCAAAGAAAATTTAGCTACAAAATAGTCATAGTTTATATCCCACCGACGATCCAATTTAGGCTATGCAGATACAAACAATAGCCAATTTTACTGTAAATTAGGAATTTCATGTTATATCGCGGTATACGTCATCACAAAAACACACACACAAATTGTCTCTGTTTTTGGTAAGTGGTAAGTAACCTTCACCTACAGTCTTCTGACATAATGAAAACACACAGATCTGCCTTTTGCAGCGAGATCAGTCTTTAAAGACTTGTAAGAAAATACTGTTCACTGCTTAACGTGTGCCCACCCACACAGAATGTGACATTTTCAAAGAGCAATCACCAACCTTCAGCAGTGCTGCCACAAACAACTCAAACAATATTGATATACACCAAATTGGCTCATCAAATTAAACAAAGAATTGATTATTGTGGCTATCACACGGCCACTGATTTCTTTTAGTGGAAACGAAATACTGGTACAAGAATATAAGATGCACTTTCTCTTCTTTTCGCTAATCTTTCAATCGTGTAAAATAATCTTTTTATGTTTTAGTCCTGTGGCAATGCCTGGTTTGAACCCGGTCCAATATTTTTTTAAACTCCCGTTCAACCGACATCGCAATGTTTTCTGTGAACCTTTTTCTTTCAACGGTATTGTTTCAATGAATAATGTATCAAAGTGAATCTTGTAACGAATCAATAATGTATTGAAACGAACGATCCACGGCTTGGGATTTCTCTTTACTTCTTTGTCTATTTACTAGCAAATGTGAGTTATATTTAATTAAATATTCTTAACTCGTAACAATCTAGGGCTACGCTTTAATGACTTGTTAATTGTATAGATGCAGAACTCTTATGTGAAGAGGTTTTGTTACCTGACTAAATAACATTTTTCTAGATAATGCAAATTAATTGTATTAAGTTTATAAAATGGAAAAATTTGCGGTTGCTTTGTACACTTTTTATTTTTCATTAACAATAATCCTCAAAATCCCTCGAAATCTCGCAAGCAGATTACCACCATGTTAAGTGGGTCCGCTTCGGGGCGGTAATACGATTTTATGTTGGCTGCTTTACTACAGATGCGTTTTTTCAGTAAGAAAAATTGTTTCGTCAAATATAAAATAAATTGTTGAGCAAATAGACTCGAAAATCGAAATGACATATTGTTTCAGCAGACAAGACAATAATTAACGACCGATTCCTTGAAGGAAAGAAATAGTTGTTTTTTTAAAGATATCGGTAATTTCAATGTAGTTCATATAAGACTTTAAAGATATCTTTGTAAATCTTGAAAATTATTTACGAGAAACATAGGCGGATTTTAAAATAAAACGTAGTAAGCATAAAATCAGATGCTACTTTCACATAGTTCTTTAAAGGATAAATATTCAATAGTTATTCATAGCATTATTAATCTTTTTAAAGGTAAACATATCAATATACATAATTTGCAATCTCTGTCACGTCTGTCATATCTGTCCGTGACCTTATGCGAGGTAACTCCCGATTTTAAAAAATATATAGAAGTAAAAATGTTGCTTTTGAGATTAACAAAATATGTTTCTGGCCATAAAATATTGTGACGTGACGTCATTATTTGAGCTTTTATTAATGTGTGAAGGGAACGAGGTAAAAAGAGCCATGTTTTATTTGATGTGATTAATATTATTATTATTTTTTGTATTAAATGTCCGTTTTTGTGTATGTGTCCATGTCAATATTACGTACGTAATTATATATTTAATTTTCTATATTAATGTATAACATTCGTTTTTCGGTTTATGAAATTTACAATTGGTTGTCGTTTGGTTGTCAGGTTTCGATGCGTTTTGAACTACAAAGCCATTATTTATTACTGCAAATGAAATTTGCAAACTTATGCTTCAGTTTAGCGTTTTTCTTTTATACACTTTGAGATTGCATATCTGTATGTTTAAACAAATAACATATTTAAAAATCGGACTCCTCCCCACAATAGTTTTTGTTTGATTGTTATTTACATGTAATATTTTAATACGTCTTAGACCAATTTTGAAAAAAAATATTTGCTTTTAATATAGAATTGGAAGGGGTGCTGACTTGACAATAATGAAAACGTTTATTTTAATTCCTAAAAAACGTGTACATGTATATTTTCTTTTATCAGTGATAAACTTTACTTCAAAGGTTTCATGCAAAATAAATCATCATCATCATCATTCATTTGTCCTTTGAGTTCCTTGTGGAACATAGGGCCTCTGTCAAAGCTCGCCACTCTACACGGTCCCTTGCCAGTCGCTTCAGTTCTTCCCAGCTCTTCCCAGTCCTTCCAGCCTCGTCCAACATGCTCCGTCTCCATGTACGCTTGGGTCTTCCTCGTTGTCGCTTGCCCTGGGGGTTCCAATCTAAGGCCTGCCTAGCCCTGCTGTTATCTTTCCTGAGGGTGTGTCCAATCCATCTCCACTTTCTTTCCATGATTTGTTGTTCTACTGTTCTTTGTCCACACCTCTCCCACAGCTTGGAGTTTTCGACCTTATCGAACCTTTTTATTTTCAGAATATTTCTGAGGCATCTGTTAACAAAGGTCTGGAGTCTATTTTTTGTTGTCTCTGTCGTCCGCCATGTTTCGGATCCATAAAGTAGGACCGTTTTAACATTGGTGTTAAAGATCCTTACTTTTGTTTTGACAGAGATGTGTGTAGATCTCCAGACCTGTTTCAGATTGGCAAAAGCCTGTCGCGCCAGATTTATTCTTCGTTCGATGTCCTCATCTGTTCCCCCTGCTACACTGACCACACTCCCAAGGTATACAAAGTTGTTAACTTGCTCCAGGTTGCGGTTTTCTACTTGGATGACTCCATCTTGTAGGAAGTTTATTTTCAAAAATTTTGTTTTTTGAATGTTTATCTTGAGTCCTACTCTTTTCCCAGTCTCGCTCAAGGCTGTGACTTTGTCTTGCATGTCTTGGAGTCTGTGGGACAGAATGGCCAAGTCATCCGCAAACTCCAAATCTTCAAGTTTTTGCATTAGGTTCCACTGGATTCCTTTTCCTGAGCTTGCATAGGCTTCTTTTGTGACCCAGTCTAACACAAGAAGGAACAGAAGTGGTGAAAGGAGGCATCCTTGTTTGACTCCAGTTGTGACATGGAATTCATCTATTAGCCTACCATTATGTACTACTTGGCAGGTGAAGTTTTCGTACAGATTTCGGATGATGTTAGTTTTTTTTTGTTATTTTATTTGGTATTCCATGCAAAATAAATAGTTCTTTGTTATTAATATTTGTAAATAGTTACAATTTTTTGTTAATGTTTTTGATACATGTGGTGGTAATAATGTATGGACCAATGGGCGCATAAACTGACAAGTCATAATAGATCTTGAAAAAGTGCTGACTTAACAATAATAAAAATGTTTATGTGAATTACTAAATCGTGTATATTAAATTGTAAATATGATAAACAGATGATAATTTAGTCTTTTCTGTTATCCTGTGACAAACTTTGCTTACTACGTTTCATGTAAAATAAATAGTTCTTTGTTATTAACATGTGTAAAAATTACATTTTATTTTTTACATGTTTTGGTAATGTTGTGGTAATAATGTATGGACAAATGGGCGAATGACTAACGAGTCATAATCATCGATGAAGCTTAAACGGCTTCAAATCACAGATATGCTTGATGTGGATCACATTAAAGTCACATAATTTATTTTTAACTCACTGTGCTGTATTATTGGTGCACTGATAATGGGTGCGAACTATTCAATGCCGCAAGTTAACGTCCGGCTGACTCCTCAGCAATATTTGTTAACACTTCGAACTTCAAACTTCTTTGCTGCAGTATCCATGTATGATGTGTGTAATTCACTATGCATATACTATTATCATGATTATATCATTATTATTCATGCAATCTTATATAACGCGAAGCCTAAGCTTGGAGGTTTTCTCATAACACATATTTTGGTATATATAATCAAAATATATACTATGCTATGTCCCTTCGTAACGCTAGATTTTAGAAAGTGCACCGCTAAAAGAATAGCCTTGAAAAAAATACTGGAAAAAAAAATAATTTAAAAAAAACAAATAAAAAAACGCTATTTTCAAACGTCCGCATAAAAATGGTTCAATATGGAAAAGAGATTTAATTTTTCTCTCTTTGTCTCTACAGTTTCTGATTATATACTATGCGGCTTTCAGGCAAAAGGGACAATTACAAAAACTGAAATATATCCATTTTGAAAACTTCCGTCATTTTTGACGAGTAATACACTAGTATAGATTAGAAAGCGGGACATTTTTTAAATGTTTAAATTAGGGCTGTTAACGATTAATTTAAATTTTATCGTTAACTTTTGAAAAATTAACGAGTAATTAATCGTTAATTTCGATTAAAGCCAAAATATGGAAATTTATTGTGTTATAAGTAAAATTTATTAAAATCCTTGTCTAAAATCGAAATAACACTGAAATGTCTTCTTTATATGACATCTTTTAACCAACCATGCAAACAGACAAGTGTATTGACGTTATTTGGTTCAAGTGATGAGCGGGTCTTATTCACAATATAACCAGCCGAGCTGAACAATCATTCACATAGCTTTAGATTGTCTCAGCTGAAGTTTCCGATTATGTATTGGATGTTTGGTTTGCAGGTGATATGTAAGCGAAGTGTTATAACCATGGTAGCAATGTTCCCTTTCAGCAATGCGGCTGCGCAGATATTCGACCGAAGCCACGCAGAAGTTTAGAATCACTGCGAAGCAAATTTTGTAAAATGTTGCACAAAAATTGACGTTGTGCAACTTTAAACACGAGTTGTTGTTTTTTTTTAACTTTGCACGCGGATCAACGAAGCGTAGACTTAGAGGCAAACGATTTTTGCATGGTAAGCAAACGATATCTCTCAATTTACACAATAACCTTTATCAACATTTTGAACATTCATGTCAGTAAATAGCTTAAAACCAAAATGTTCGTGTAATCGTTCGGAAATTAGTTTATATTTATCGGCCGAAATATTTTATTTTTAGACTTCCAGTACAGATATAAGTGGTGGATCGATTAATCGTTAACAAATTATAATCGTTAAATTTTTTAACGACTAATCGAGAAATTAATCGTGAATATACGCAGCCGTAGTTTAAATATATCAAACAGTAAACAAAAACATATTTAATAAAAATTCTACCTCACCACCCTTTCTCCCTCTTCAACCCAAGTTGTTCGTCTCATGAGTCAACGGAGTCACAAACAAACGCATGTCAACAACCATAAAACTACATGTCAATAACCATGCAAACGAATGTCACCACACATACAAACACATGTCACCACCCATACAAACACATGTCACCACCCATACAAACACATGTCACCACCCATACAAACACATGTCACCACCCATACAAACACATGTCACCACCCATACAAACACATGTCACCACCCATACAAACACATGTCACCACCCATACAAACACATGTCACCACCCATACAAACACATGTCACCACCCATACAAACACATGTCACCACCCATACAAACACATGTCACCACCCATACAAACACATGTCACCACCCATACAAACACATGTCACCACACATACAACTACATGTCACCACCCATACAAACACATGTCACCACCCACACAAACACATGTCACCACCCATACAAACACATGTCACCACCCATACAAACACATGTCACCACCCATACAAACACATGTCACCACCCATACAAACACATGTCACCACCCATACAAACACATGTCACCACCCATACAAACACATGTCACCACCCATACAAACACATGTCACCACACATACAACTACATGTCACCACCCATACAAACACATGTCACCACCCACACAAACACATGTCACCACCCATACAAACACATGTCACCACCCATACAAACACATGTCACCACCCATACAAACACATGTCACCACCCATACAAACACATGTCACCACCCATACAAACACATGTCACCACCCATACAAACACATGTCACCACCCATACAAACACATGTCACCACCCATACAAACACATGTCACCACCCACACAAACACATGTCACCACCCACACAAACACATGTCACCACCCACACAAACACATGTCACCACCCATACAAACACATGTCACCACCCATACAAACACATGTCACCACCCACACAAACACATGTCACCACCCACACAAACACATGTCACCACCCACACAAACACATGTCACCACCCATACAAACACATGTCACCACCCATACAAACACATGTCACCACCCATACAAACACATGTCACCACCCATACAAACACATGTCACCACCCACACAAACACATGTCACCACCCATACAAACACATGTCACCACCCACACAAACACATGTCACCACCCATACAAACACATGTCACCACCCATACAAACACATGTCACCACCCATACAAACACATGTCACCACCCATAGAAACACATGTCACCACCCATAGAAACACATGTCACCACCCATAGAAACACATGTCACCACCCATACAAACACATGTCACCACCCATAGAAACACATGTCACCACCCATAGAAACACATGTCACCACCCATAGAAACACATGTCACCACCCATAGAAACACATGTCACCACCCATAGAAACACATGTCACCACCCATAGAAACACATGTCACCACCCATAGAAACACATGTCACCACCCATAGAAACACATGTCACCACCCATAGAAACACATGTCACCACCCATACAAACACATGTCACCACCCATACAAACACATGTCACCACCCATAGAAACACATGTCACCACCCATAGAAACACATGTCACCACCCATAGAAACACATGTCACCACCCATAGAAACACATGTCACCACCCATAGAAACACATGTCACCACCCATAGAAACACATGTCACCACCCATAGAAACACATGTCACCACCCATAGAAACACATGTCACCACCCATAGAAACACATGTCACCACCCATACAAACACATGTCACCACCCATACAAACACATGTCACCACCCATACAAACACATGTCACCACCCATAGAAACACATGTCACCACCCATAGAAACACATGTCACCACCCATAGAAACACATGTCACCACCCATAGAAACACATGTCACCACCCATAGAAACACATGTCACCACCCATAGAAACACATGTCACCACCCATAGAAACACATGTCACCACCCATACAAACATATGTCACCACCCATACAAACACATGTCACCACCCATACAAACACATGTCACCACCCATACAAACACATGTCACCACCCATAGAAACACATGTCACCACCCATAGAAACACATGTCACCACCCATAGAAACACATGTCACCACCCATACAAACACATGTCACCACCCATAGAAACACATGTCACCACCCATAGAAACACATGTCACCACCCATAGAAACACATGTCACCACCCATAGAAACACATGTCACCACCCATAGAAACACATGTCACCACCCATAGAAACACATGTCACCACCCATAGAAACACATGTCACCACCCATACAAACACATGTCACCACCCATACAAACACATGTCACCACCCATACAAACACATGTCACCACCCATAGAAACACATGTCACCACCCATAGAAACACATGTCACCACCCATACAAACACATGTCACCACCCATAGAAACACATGTCACCACCCATAGAAACACATGTCACCACCCATAGAAACACATGTCACCACCCATAGAAACACATGTCACCACCCATAGAAACACATGTCACCACCCATAGAAACACATGTCACCACCCATAGAAACACATGTCACCACCCATAGAAACACATGTCACCACCCATACAAACACATGTCACCACCCATAGAAACACATGTCACCACCCATAGAAACACATGTCACCACCCATAGAAACACATGTCACCACCCATAGAAACACATGTCACCACCCATACAAACATATGTCACCACCCATACAAACACATGTCACCACCCATACAAACACATGTCACCACCCATAGAAACACATGTCACCACCCATAGAAACACATGTCACCACCCATAGAAACACATGTCACCACCCATAGAAACACATGTCACCACCCATAGAAACACATGTCACCACCCATAGAAACACATGTCACCACCCATAGAAACACATGTCACCACCCATACAAACACATGTCACCACCCATACAAACACATGTCACCACCCATACAAACACATGTCACCACCCATAGAAACACATGTCACCACCCACACAAACACATGTCAGCACACATACAAACATATGTCACAACACATACAAACACATGTCACCACCCATACAAACACATGTCAGCACACACACAAACACATGTCACCACCCATACAAACACATGTCACCACCCATACAAACACATGTCACCACCCATACAAACACATGTCACCACCCATACAAACACATGTCACCACACACACAAACACATGTCACCACCCATACAAACACATGTCACCACCCACACAAACAGATGTCACCACCCATACAAACACATGTCACCACCCATACAAACACATGTCACCACCCACACAAACAGATGTCACCACCCATACAAACACATGTCACCACCCATACAAACACATGTGTCCCCCCATACAAACATATGTCACAACACATACAAACACATGTCACCACCCATACAAACACATGTCACCACCCATACAAACACATGTGTCCCCCCATACAAACATATGTCACCACACATACAAACACATGTCACCACCCACACAAACAGATGTCACCACACATACAAACATATGTCACAACACATACACCTACCTTTCACCACACACACAAACACATGTCACCACACATACAAACATATGTCTCCACACATACAAACATATGTCTCCACACATACAAACACATGTCACCACCCATACAAACACATGTCACCACACATACAAACACATGTCACCACCCATACAAACACATGTCACCACCCATAGAAACACATGTCACCACCCATACAAACACATGTCACCACCCATAGAAACACATGTCACCACCCATACAAACACATGTCACCACCCATACAAACACATGTCACCTACCATAGAAACACATGTCACCACCCATACAAACACATGTCACCACACATACAAACACATGTCACCACCCATACAAACACATGTCACCACCCATACAAACACATGTCAGCACACACACAAACACATGTCACCACCCATACAAACACATGTCACCACCCACACAAACAGATGTCACCACCCATACAAACACATGTCACCATCCATACAAACACATGTCACCACCCACACAAACAGATGTCACCACCCATACAAACACATGTCACCACCCATACAAACACATGTCACAACACATACAAACATATGTCACCACCCATACAAACATATATCTCCACACATACAAACATATGTCACCACACATACAAACATATGTCACCACACATACAAACATATGTCACCACACATACAAACATATGTCACCACCCATACAAACATATATCTCCACACATACAAACATATGTCACCACACATACAAACATATGTCACCACACATACAAACACATGTCACCACACATACAAACACATGTCACCACCCATACAAACAGATGTCACCACCCATACAAACACATGTCACCACCCATACAAACACATGTCACCACCCACACAAACAGATGTCACCACCCATACAAACACATGTCACCACCCATACAAACACATGTCACCACCCACACAAACAGATGTCACCACCCATACAAACACATGTCACCACCCATACAAACACATGTCACCACCCACACAAACATATGTCACCACCCACACAAACAGATGTCACCACCCATACAAACACATGTCACCACCCATACAAACACATGTCACCACCCATACAAACATATGTCACAACACATACAAACATATGTCACCACCCATACAAACATATATCTCCACACATACAAACATATGTCACCACACATACAAACATATGTCACCACACACACAAACACATGTCACCACACATACAAACATATGTCTCCACACATACAAACACATGTCACCACCCACACAAACAGATGTCACCACACATACAAACATATGTCACAACACATACACCTACCTTTCACCACACACACAAACACATGTCACCACCCATACAAACACATGTCACCACCCATACAAACATATGTCTCCACACATACAAACATATGTCACAACACATACACCTACCTTTCACCACACACACAAACACATGTCTCCACACATACAAACACATGTCACCACACATACAAACATATGTCTCCACACATACAAACATATGTCACCACACATGCAAACATATGTCACAACACATACAAACACATGTCACCACCCATACAAACACATGTCACCACACATACAAACATATGTCACAACACATACACCTACCTTTCACCACACACACAAACACATGTCACCACCCATACAAACACATGTCACCACCCATACAAACACATGTCACCACCCATACAAACATATGTCCCTACCCATACAAACACATGTCACCACACATGCAAACATATGTCACAACACATACAAACACATGTCACCACACATACAAACACATGTCACCACCCATACAAACACATGTCACCACCCATACAAACACATGTCACCACACATACAAACATATGTCACAACACATACAAACACATGTCACCACACATACAAACACATGTCACCACCCATACAAACACATGTCACCACCCATACAAACACATGTCACCACCCAAACAAACACATGTCACCACCCACACAAACAGATGTCAGCACACATACAACTACATGTCACCACCCATACAAACACATGTCACCACCCATACAAACACATGTGTCCCCCCATACAAACATATGTCTCCACACATACAAACACATGTCACCACACATACAAACACATGTCACCACACATGCAAACATATGTCACCACCCATACAAACACATGTCACCACCCATACAAACACATGTCACCACCCATACAAACACATGTCACCACCCATACAAACATATGTCCCTACCCATACAAACACATGTCACCACACATGCAAACATATGTCACAACACATACAAACACATGTCACCACACATACAAACACATGTCACCACCCATACAAACACATGTCACCACCCATACAAACACATGTCACCACACATACAAACATATGTCACAACACATACAAACACATGTCACCACACATACAAACACATGTCACCACCCATACAAACACATGTCACCACCCATACAAACACATGTCACCACCCACACAAACACATGTCACCACCCACACAAACAGATGTCAGCACACATACAACTACATGTCACCACCCATACAAACACATGTCACCACCCATACAAACACATGTGTCCCCCCATACAAACACATGTCACCACCCATACAAACACATGTCACCACCCATACAAACACATGTGTCCCCCCATACAAACACATGTCTCCACACATACAAACATATGTCACAACACATACAAACACATGTAACCACACATACAAACATATGTCTCCACACATACAAACATATGTCACAACACATACAAACACATGTAACCACCCATACAAACACATGTCACCACACATGCAAACATATGTCACCACCCATACAAACACATGTCACCACACATGCAAACATATGTCACAACACATACACCTACCTTTCACCACACACACAAACACATGTCACCACCCATACAAACACATGTCACCACACATACAAACATATGTCACCACCCATACAAACACATGTCACCACACACACAAACACATGTCACCACACACACAAACACATGTCACCACCCATACAAACACATGTCACCACCCATACAAACACATGTCACCACCCATACAAACACATGTCACCACCCACACAAACAGATGTCACCACCCACACAAACACATGTCACCACCCATACAATTATTTAGTTATTCCTGAAACCGCTGTAAAATCCCTCCACCCATCCAGTGCAGTTGTTTTCCCCTCAACATTTTTTAATGACGATGTCGGTGGTCAGTGAAGACTTGGGATTTATGTCGCTTGTAAATGCCACTTCCCTTCTCTTGGTCAGATGATCGTGAAACCATGGTTAGGAGATTGAGAGATTCGGGAAGTCGAACAACACAAATACAATGATATCATGAGTAAGTTATTTCTGTGCTCCGAACGTTTCTACAGTCAAGCTTTTCAGATGGCTATACAATCCTAAATTTGTACAATTTCAAAATACAACTTTTTTCCATGGGCTTTAAATTTGACATACTTGTGCAACGCTTGCTTTCCCTCTTACAGAAGGATCAATAAACAGAAGCATCGATTATCATTTTACAATCCCTTTCAAGAATCTTGGAAATTAAAATGAACCTGTATTTTAATATCATGTATAAAATTTGATGAGTTGAAGAGACCTGACCGTGCCACAAGACTCCTCCTTCCATGAAATTAAGAACTTCCGCTTCAGAAAAGTGAAACATACCCCGTAAGTAACAATTAAAGACTTAAAAAACTGTGTACCATATTTGCCGATGAACCATCTTGTCTTATGCTTTAATCCGTAATGAACGAATCCTAAAATAGGATGGGTTTTTATACAAATGTATTTACAACATCAGGCCAGTGTTCAGATTGTATCCCAGAGGTTTGCGTCCAGTTGATCTATCATTGACACAGACTGAGATCCTCTGATGACACGAAATCCGTTGATATTTAATTTATTAACAGAAGAACTAACTCGATCTGGGAAAAGTGGACATAAAAATGGCCAAATTCGAGATTAATTTTATTATCTCTCTTGATAGCTCCTCAAATTTAATCCACTCGCCTCTCTCGGTGGTTTAAAAATGGCGATAGAATTCTGTGTCACACGCGGGACATTAGAGAAGCTTTTAACTTGTCGTTCCTGGGTTGCTCATGCAAACTCAACCAGTCAAAAATTCAAAACTTATGGTCTACATTGCAACGCAAAAAAGATTAAAGTAAATGCATGAGTAAGTATTTCACTTATTTCAGTGCGATTAAATTTCTATAAACTGGCAATCAATGAAACACTGCAAAGCATATGCTATTATTTTAATCTCTTAAAATCAGCAAAGATCTTGAAAATAATCCCTAAGCCTAATTTAATGAAGTGACCGACATTTGTTTCGGCTGTGGCAGGGTAATTAGGCATTCACTTTCAACAAAAAATCATTCAAAACGATAGTTGAAAAGAATTTTATGCAACAAAATACATGGTTTTGCTGGCATGGGAAAGTATTTGTTTGTGTAATCCATATTTCATGATTTTATGTTTTCAACCCGAACAACTCAGCTGGGTTGGAGAGTTCTCTTGTTTAGCCTCGCACTCTTTAACCCCTGTCAGCCAATTAACTCCTTTATAAACAATCTGTCTTCTTTCAAACAAGGGCGTTCATTTAATTACAAGCGTAATCTTTCCGTACTCAAACGAAATCAACCATGTAAAATAGAAATCTCCCATTCTTCCTTTCACCTCCATTTACAATATAAAAATCAATCTGCTCCTTAATCTTTGTGAAAGACTATATTTAAGAAATAATTTCAATTCAGTCATCTGATCGAGACGAGATGGACAATTTAAACCTGGCATTTCATGGTAGTCAAACGCCGTAATAAAAACCTAACATTTCCATTTGATCTCGAAATATATAATGGAACTAACATGGCACACGGGGAAGAGGAATAATGGAACTAACATGGCACACGGTGAAGAGGAATAATGGAACTAACATGGCACACGGTGAAGAGGAATAATGGAACTAACAGGACACACGGCGAAGAGGAATAATGGAACTAACAGGACACACGGCGAAGAGGAATAATGGAACTAACAGGACACACGGCGAAGAGGAATAATGGAACTAACAGGACACACGGTGAAGAGGAATAATGGAACTAACAGGACACACGGCGAAGAGGAATAATGGAACTAACAGGACACACGGCGAAGAGGAATGCCCAAGTAGACAATGCATCTATAGAGTTCTGGAGGAGGTAGAGAGAATAAGAAACAGCTGGAGACAGCATGGTAACACTGCCAAGAGAATGGCTTTGACGGAGGCTCTATATTCCTCTAGGAACTCAGACGAAAAATGATGATGATATTGTTGTCGAAATCATATTTGTATATCTATAGTTCAATCTCTGCCGGTCAGTTTTCCATATGATGCTGTCCGAAAAAAGGATAATTAATTAATTGATTTACATTTTTTTCCCGTTTTTACGTTGTAAGTCTTGCTTTGAATAACGAAATCAATGAAAGGTCTTTGTCCCATGCCTTTTCTTGATGACGCATTTTAACTTGATTTTTTCCATCTAGACGCCCCGCGGCGTAGCATACGCCGCAGACTTGCTCATGGAGAGTGCAAAGAAAGTGGAGAAATAATGGACACAAACACACCCCATTTTGACAACTGTGTCTTTCAGGAAGTCTTCACCCGTCACTAAATCATTAGCGGCGTATGCTACGCCGTGGGTCAGCTAGTGTTGGCAATAAAGGGGTAAAAGAACGGGAACAAAAAGACAGTTTTAAAAATTAAAAAAAACACAATGTTTTCGCTGGGGTTTGAACCCAGGACCTTCCCCATATGAGGGGGACGTGATACACCAATACACTACGAATCTCACGAAGGCACAATGCATGTGAAACGCAAGCACCATTGTTGGTCGAACCAGCGAGGGTCATTCGTCATGCTCGGTTGCACATACTTGCTTGCCTCGCATGGTCCCACCATGAAGAGAATTATATATATAGATGGGTATATCTATATCTGTATATCTATTTTTAAACAACGAAAATTAGTGTAGATCGAAAGCTATATTTAAAGGCAAAATACAATGACCCTACTAACTCTTAATCTGAGGATCAGCTGTCATAATGAAATAAAGTTTGTTAATTATCTCATAATCGAATAGCCAAAATGTTTTATTGTAAGAAAAAGATGTATAAAATTCCTGGTTTGTTTCGTGAGGTTTATTTCATTTGTACTATGATAATAATAATAATAATAATAATAATAATAATATGAGGTTGAATATACTTGTTTCTTTAATAATCATTACTTATAGGATTTAATTCAAAATAAGATAAGTTGTATTTTAAATCAAAGTTTATAATATTAAAATTGTGTTGAGTACTTTTGAATTCAAGTTAGTTAAAAGTAAATGAAAAACATTATTGACTGTCATAGTCCCTTGAAAAATGAGGATTTAAAAAAGACAAGGAATGAGCTGAGATTAGTTGGTGTATAAAAGGGGGTGACAGAGAGGCATTCTGAAACTGAATGATTGTTGCACAGATCACTACCAAGAAAAATTGCACAGAAAAAATACCACTTCGTGGCTTTCTGGAAATACGTCTTCTGGTGATGTGATGGTAATAAATATGACCGTATATGATAACTATAACATTGTTCGACAAATGCTATTCATATTGTTTTTCGTATTTTAATTCATTTCACTCCTGTGTAGGTTAGTCAAATTTATGCAATCCCTTCATATGAATACCATTACAATAATTGACAAATAGCCTCTGGGTGATTATTGTGAAAGCAAACCCCTATTGTATAGAATAATAGTCTATATTTATCAAGCCATCGTTTTCGACATAGCTTGTGATAGCATCAACTTACATATCCGTTTACCAGGCTTTATCTCGCCAAAAGTCCCTTACAAAAACTGTGATAAACTATCGATTATTCAAGCTGTTAGTAGTCGAGTAGATAAATATGTAATGTCTAAACATTTGACATTTCCTACGTAAATGACACAGTGTTAGGGAGCAAGACCCCCAGCCCCCGTAGCCACAATGTGGCAGGAAGTAGCATTGAGCTGAGGTTTTTGTCGAGGATTTCATCATGGTTGCGTCTCATTTCAAGCCATCAGAACAAACTTGCTGGCTCAATTTTCACACATTACCTGTGCTGGGAGATTGGACGAAATTGGCACAACAGTTGATTGGACGATCGTTATTCTCTATATGGTGTATTGATGATGCTCTTTTAGTGACGTTGCTATATGTTACTGTTTTATAACTATGCTAGACGCTCCGCGGCGTAGCATACGCCGCAGACTTGTTCATTGAGAGTGCAAAGAAAGTGGAGAAAGAACGGACGCAAACTACAGCATGAAGAAATTCACACAACGCTAGTGAACGTCGGTTGTGACTGCCAACTCATTGTTGGTTTCGAGACATTCGAACTGTTGTTATTTACCTGCTCACCATCCTTTACCACATTAGCTTGCGTACCATAAACTATAATTGGCCGACCCTAGCGAGGGTCAGCCATGTTGACAATCGTAAATGTATAAAATATAAACAGCGTACGAGTTAGCCTACAGGACGTAACAAAACAGCCAAAGTTTCGGCAAAGAGCCTTTCTCAACGAACAAATAGTACACAAATAAAACGAATATAACGAAAGAATAAAAAAAACTTAGCTGCGGTGAAATCCAATTAGTCCATTATAGAAAATGTGTTTTATTTGTGGCTAGCTCATACCCTGTTTATATGTTATACATTTACCAATTTAAAAACCTGGTTGCAGTCTCACCTCCATTATTTTCATGTTGGCAATAAAGGGGTAAAAGAACGGGCACAAACATACATTTTTTAAAAATTAAACAACAATATTGTTTTCGCTGGGGCTTGAACCCAGGACCTTTCCCGTATAAGGCGGACATGATAACCAGTACACTACGAATCTCACGTTATTCTGTGAAGGAACAATGCAAGTGAACGGCAAGTGAACGCAAGAGCTTTGTTGCCACCCACCCACACCCTTTTTTTCTTTTCATTCCACCACGCTTGCCAACAGTGATTTTTCGACCCCAGTGAGGGTCATTCGTCATGCTCGGTTGCACATACTTGCAGCTTGCCTTGCATGGTCCCGCCATGAAGAGAATTATTATATATATAGATATATATTTTTTTTATTATAAGCCTTCAAGAAAGAACGAGATAGTGCGTTTGCTTAAATGTACGTAGAGTATTTAGAGGAAGACAGTAAAGAATTTGCTTTTGTCAGTGGTATTAAGAATGTAACGCCATTTTCATTGCAATGTTTTTAATTCGATGTTTTCTTCTTTATTTTAATAAACATTTTGTGCACTTTTAGTAGGTTTCAAGAATCACGTTCTGATCCTAATTTATAGATTTATCTTGTTATTCTTTAAAATATCGTTTATAACAAATTTTTCCGAAATTCAGTTTAAAAAGGAAAAAAAAACGTTGTAAATATATGATAGCGAATTATTAGTTTAATGAGATTTGTTGTTTTCATCTAAAATGTAATTTTACAAACGTATACCATAAACTTAAACTGTAATTGAATAAATAAAGCAATGATAAAAAAAAACATCGTGGAATTGGTTATATTTAAAATAGGGCTGTTATCGATTAATTTAAATTTAATCGTTAACTTTTGAAAAAATGATCGATTAATTAATCGATAATTTCGATTAAAGCCAAAAATCGAAATTTATGACGTCATTAAACTGAACATTTCTGACGGACATTGAAAATTAAGAATATTTTGAACTAAATTTAATGACAATGTGTTGATACTTGAGCGGATGTTTGTGCTGAAAGGGACACGTCAGCAATGTATTTGACCCTTTAAAGGAGAATTGTTTATGGCAGTGAACACAGTAAACTTTTTCACCATCTTCGACTTTGCCATCCGCAGTTAGCTTAAAAACAAAATTGTTGCTCAACTTTCTAGTTATATGTTTAAATTTAACTGCGCTGTTTTTAGTTGACGTCTGCCGGTCCACATACAGTAATAAAATAAAATATAATATTACGCGGGACAAGTTTGTACGTAAAATATATATATAAATTATTATTAACGAGAAACAAAGCCCGTCCAAGGACGTTCCGCCACCGTTCGGTGGCATGTTGTAACTCCCCTCCAACAGCCGTCTCGACCGGCATTACATGTTGCATCGCGTCAAAAATACTATCCATTATAGTTAAAATAAATAGCTCGTAAAAACAGAGCTTTTTGCTATAAATCCCAACGCGCATAACTCAAAATAAAGTCTTGGAAGAAATACTACACCAAAAATAACTCGTTTTGAACGTCCGCGTAAATGGCGTAAACGTGTTCAATATGATTGGCTGTAGAAGTATTATGTGTTTGAGGGACTAATCGCTATAGATGACCGGACAGAACGGATAGAAACTTGCCTTTTATTATATATGATTACTAGC
The DNA here is from genome assembly GCA_944989445.1 of Ampullaceana balthica. Lineage (NCBI taxonomy): Eukaryota > Metazoa > Mollusca > Gastropoda > Lymnaeidae > Ampullaceana > Ampullaceana balthica. Next base: position 285,870 of record CALYLW010000027.1, read on the forward strand.
AGACCCGTCGTGCGTTGCAACGATCTCAGTAAAAATGAATAAATTTAAAGAAACCAATGAGTGGTATGTTTAAAAACAATAATGCCAGAAACCTTCGCGGAAGTGTGAAAAAAACTTCCAAGTTTCATAGCAAACGGATAAATAAATTAATAATTAAATAGCGTACAAAAGAAGAAACGATATTAAGGGCCCCGGCCCTCAAAATTAGTGATAATATAGTTTTTTTTATTGCCATTGTACTCAAGCTATATTCCTAAATATCGTGTAAAATTGAATAGGGAATAAAATTATTAAAGTTCAGTAAAAAGACATTTGGCGACCCCAGCTCCCAGGGAATGGACATTAAGAGTTCAGTACCCTATATTACTATATTAATATAGGCTATTAAGTTTTTATATACTAAATTTGGTCAAAATCCAGTTATTTTCTCATTATTTAACGCTTAAACTACTTTTTATTTAGCTAATATAGGGGGGAAATGACATTAAGGGGCCCCCGGCCATTCGGTGCAAGAGGTCAATTTCAAAAATTTGTTCATTTTAATTCAGTTTTATTGTTAATATATTTCTCAACATCTTTAAAAAAGTAAATAGGAAACATATCTTAAACATATACGAAAAAAAGAAATTTGGGGCCCCCGGCCCGGAAGATATTGACATTAGAAGTTCAGTGCCCCTTAGTATATTAATATGGGCTACCAAGTTTTTGTGTGCAAATTTTGGTGAAGATCTATTCATTTACTAAGTAGCTAATGCAGAAACTATATTTTATATATATCATATTAGCAAAAAACGACATTAAGGGCCCCGGGGCCCATTCAGGGCAAGATATAAAGTTCAAAACACCTGTTCATTTCAATATGGATGATAATGGATACATTTACCATTATTTGTCAAGTTTTTTAATAATTGAATTGGGGAATACAATCTTAAACGTTTAAGTAAAAACGTATGTTGGGCCCCCAGCCCCATAAGGAGTCAAGTGCCCTATGGTATTTTAATATGGGCTACCAAGTTTATGTATACAAAGTTTTGTTAAGATATATTCATTTAGTCAGTAGCTAACGCTTAAACTAATTTTTATATAGGTCATATAAGCAAAACATGAAATTATTGGCCCCTGGCACCCCATAGTGTTACATTTTGAAAAAAAAGTAGCCAGTTACCATCCCGGGAGCACACTGAATAGTTTAGTCAGCTATAAAGGACATGTAGACTCACACACACACACACACACACATAGTTTGATTTTTATATATATAGATATAGTAAAATAAAACGACTTAAAGGGGGCCCGGGCCTATTCGGTGCAAATATCAATTTATGAAAACCTTTTCATTTTAATTCAGTTTCATCAGGGATATATTTATTAAGATCGTTAAAAAGTGAATGGCAAAAATGTCTTAAACATATATGAAAAAAGATATTTGGGGCACCGGCCTCAAAAGAAATCGACATAAAAAGTTCAGAAACCTTAAGTATTTTAATATGGGCTACCAAGTTTTTGTATACAAAGTTTGGTTCAGATCCAATCATTTACTCAGTAGCTAACGCATAAACTATTTTTTTTATTAAGCTCGTATTATCAAAAAACGGCATTAAGGGCCCCAGGGCCCAATTATTGCAAAAATAAAGTGCGAAACATATGTTCATTTGAATAAATTTCAAAATACATACATTTATTTATATTTCTCAATATTGTTTAAAATTGAATGGACGATAAAATATTAAACATTTACTAAAAAAAGACAGTTTGGACCCCCAGCCCCCAGCCCCGTGGGAATGAAAATTAGGAGTTCAGTGCCCTATCGTAATAAAATATAGACCCTTGAGTTACTAAAATGGGTCAAGATCAGTGGCGGATTTAGCTATAGGGCAGGGGGGGCGGCTTGCCCCCCCGCGCCCCTGTTGGGTCTGAAATGGCGCCCCCTAAAGACGCCCTCGATTAACACTAAAAAGGTGCCACAAGAGCAGAAAAAAATATTGCTATAGACGAAACTTCTAATCAACACCAAACTGCTTGCTAAATATCGTATTTAAAATGACGAAACTGTAATATCTAGTTTAAATCAATCACTCGCATCTGAATTATCCGCGACAATTGATAATTAAGTTAAGTCTGCACAATTCTTTTCTTTAATTATTGATTCAACCATTGATATATCTAGAATTGATCAGATGTCAGTTTCTTTACGTTAACTTTTTAAAATCAGGACATGTTGTGGAAAGATTTATAGGCTTTTATACTTTGGTAAACAGCGGCTGGATAGCGAATAGTGCGCTCGCCTCACAAGCTGAGGGGCGTGGGATCTAGCCCACGTTAAAGCCACAATACAAATGGAATGACTAATTCTAAGAAAGTCCTCCACTGACCTGGAAGGGAGATGGGGCGCCCACCAAGGTCTACCAAGCACCGCCCCTAGTAGGTTCTAATTGAAACATTAGGACCCCCTACGACCACCGTTTATGGGACTTAAACATTTTTTTTTAAAATGCTGCCGCATTTGCTGAGAAGATTTTAACGAAACTACAAAAGCGAAAAATTGATTTCACACTCTGTCGAGGACAGGCATACTCTGGAAGTAAGAGTGGCCTTCAAACTCAGATAAAGAAACTTTCACCCAATTGTTGTGCCCATGTTTCGAATTTGGCTACTATGAAAGCAAAGTCTGTAAACAGTGATGTGCAGTTGTTTTTTGGCACATATTTAAAGTTGTATGCTTTCCTTACGTCTAGTTTACCACGTGTACATACTCTTAAAGAACACCAGAAATGTCAATATGAATCAACAGCAGATACTCTGCTATTCTAGCCAAACTTGATTCAGGGAAATCAACAGAATATAAAGGAAGTTTCAGAGCAGAAGCTATGAGACTATCTGTTTTAATAAAAAAAATATTCTTTTGTTTTTCTGATGCTATTTGTACAAAAATTATTTTCGTGCTATCAAACTACTTGCAACGCCTTTGCAAAACAATTGATCGATGTTTGAAGAAATAAGTTTGTTGAAATGAGAAACGATGAAGCTTTTGAAATTCTGAATGTAGATGTCAAATCATTTATTAACGAAAATGGCTCAAAACTAGATGTTATATCAGAATCTAAAGAAAAGTGAATTTTAATAAAATAATCTAAAAGTTCAATAATTTAACTACAGTAAATGCGATCAATCTGAAATTTTTATACATCGTTTTTATCATCGGCACGAGTCTGCCTGCAAAAGTTAAGCAAGCTAGCTTACGAGGAAGTGGGTTTAAAAATCTATCCAAAGTTTTTTTTGACAAACAAGCAAGCAATCAACCAGACACCACAAGTTAATATAAAGGATTTAATTTTTAAAAAACACGTAAAAAACTAAATTTTTGACTATAAATCCTTTATGTACGAGACGTAACTAAAAGAATGTTCATTATAATACGCAGCGCAAAACCATCCAAAATAAAAAGTTGTAGTTGTGTCGTAAAACATGTTTAATATAATGCGCACCGATCAGGAATATGTTTATAAAAAGTATTGTCAATAAAATACGCACCTTATTGCGTGACAGGAACGGCTGTTCAATATAATACGCACCACAACACACTATATAAAAAATTTAACATGATACATAGAGATAAATATAATACACAAAAAATTAAATAATTTAATTGCAGTAGATGTGATCAATCTGAAATTTTGAAACATCGATTTTATCGTTGGCACGAGTCTCTCTGCAAAATTTCAGCTTGCTAGCTTACGAGGAAGTGGGTTAAAAATCAATCCAAAGTTTTTTTCGGCAAACAAACAATCAACCAGACACCACGAGTTAATATAAAGGATTTTAAAAAAGAAAAGCATGGCAGGCGAACTTAGCAGAAATAAAATGACGGATGATCCAACAACACGCTTTAAATCTGAAACGTATTTCACTATCATGGATACACTTTAAATACAAATAGATAGTCGACTTAATGACTTTTGGGGCACAGTTACTTATTTCTATTTTAATGATCCATCACAAATGTCGGAAGAATGTTAAATAAAGATTCTTTTCGAAGTTTATGCAAAATTTACAAACATGACATTAACCTTGAAGAAGCAATCAGGAAATATGATACCTTCAAAGATTTGTATGCATCAACAAATTCATCATTATCTAGTGAACTACAACTTAAAAAGGTTCAGCCATTCTTGACTGAAAAACAAATGGCATCAGTTCTCCCGAAATTGTCAATACTCTATAAAATTTATTTGACTCTTCCTGTTAGCAGTGCTATTGCTGAAAGAAGTTTCAGTAGATTGAAACTCATCAAAAATTATTTGCGCTCAACAATGACAAACGAACGTCAGTCTGGATTGGCATTAATTTCAATCGAACGTGATCTAGCTGAGAACTTTGACTTTGAATCAACGATAAATCGTTTTGCTTCAATGAAATCACGTAGAAAGCAATTTATATAGGGCTCATGGCTCTATCTTATCGTATCTTATCTTATCTGTTACAGATGCTCCTTCTATACAGAAGAATATTGCGTCCTATGCTTATCCATGGTTTGTGTTTAGTCCTGCATTCTTATTAGATGTTAAACATTATTAAATGTTTATTTAAGGAAATTACAATCATTTTTGCGTGTAAAGTTCATTGATTTTCCCAAAGTTTGATGCTCAAACTTGCAATGATGAATTATTTTTTATAATTCTGAAGTAAATTGTTTAGTTTATTTATAACTATGATATTATTGGCACTCTTTGTGTGTGTGTTACTAATCTTGACCAATCCACTCCACCAAAGTCTCTGAGTTTTTCATTATTTGTAGCATCAGATTTACTATAAATCCCAACGCGCATAACTCAAAATAAAGTCTTGGAAGAAATACTGCACCAAAATAGCTCGTTTTGAACGTCCGCGTAAACGTATTCAATATGATTGGCTGTAAGAGTCATATGTGTTTGAGGGACCAATCGCCATCGATGACCGGACAGAACATTGCCTTTTCTTATATAAGGATTAACATTTTTTTTAATACATTATATTTTGTTTGCATTTGTGACCTATTACTCTCCTGAGTATAAAGCAATTGTTTGTATATTGAAGAGATTTATTGCAATGGTTTGATGTAAACAAAAAAAAGAATATTAAATAATTTACTTTGAAGAATCAACGCAGCATTTATTATTTAACACTTAGTTATTTGTTTGAGTTACTTTCACTGCTATTTATGGCAAGCTGAACAAACTGATGAATCTTGCAGATAGTACAACAAACTATTGAGGCCTATAAAAAATGTAATCAAATTCTACCTCATTATCAAAACATTTTAGATGTTTTATTTAGCCCAAAGACTATAAACTTATTATGCTGAGTTTTCAATGTTAAAGTCTGCTAGGATATTCAGCAATTGAAAGTGAACACAAAGGATTATGAAATATTTAGATTTTGTCACATATAACAGCTCCCAAATTAACTACCATTTTCATAAATTCAATTGATTAACCATGTCTACTTAAGACTAGATGTTTCTTTTTGTCTAGCAAGTTGCCACAGGGCAACTCTGAAAATGTATGTAACATAAACAACACACCTTAGATTTCATATTTGAGACTGCAGCAGTCTCTTAAGATGAAAACTTATTAAAGTAAATCTCACATTTAAAGTGAGCAGAAATGTTTTTTTCAAAATAAAATATAGCAATAAGAGTGAATCTCATATCAAATTTCTAATCTTCATTGCAGAACCAGCCATTTAGACAAATTAATTTTATTTCATCACCTAGAAATATTTATACTAAGTGAATGAATAAACAAAAATTTTGCGGCGCCCCCTGAAATTCTGCTGGCCCCCCCCACGCAGACAAACCTAAATCCGCCACTGGTCAAGATACATTAGATTTCTCAGTATTTTGCGCTAATACTAATTTTATACAGCTAATATAAGAAAAAAACGGTATTTAGGGGCCCCTGGGCCCTTTTGTTGAAAGATGTTAATTTCAAAAACCTGTTCATTTTAAAACAGTTTCCTCAAAAATATATTCCTCAATATCGTAAAAAATTGAATGTAGAAAAATACATTAAACATATACGAAGAAAAGACACTGGGGGCCCCCGGCCCCGAGGGAATGGACATTTGAAGTTATGTGCCCTATAGTATTTTAATGGGCTACCAAGTTTTTGTATTCAAATTTTGGTTAAGATCCATTCATTTACTCAGTAGCTAACGCATAAACTAATTTTTATATAGCTTATATACGCAAAAAAGACATTAAGGGCCCCAGGACCCATTCAGTGCAAGATATAAAGTTCAAAACACCTGTTCATTTCAATTTGCATAATATTGGATACATGATCATACATGTGTCATTATTTGTCAAGATTGTTAATAAACTGAATGGTTAATAAAATCATAAACATTTAAGAAATGTGAATTTTTGACCCCCAGCCCCAAAGGAATGCCTATTAGGAGTTCAGTGCCCTATAATATTTTAATATTGGCTATTAAGTTGTTATATACAAAGTTTGGTTAAGATCCAACAATGTACACAGTAGCTAGCGCTTAAACTAATTTTTATATAGCTTATATAAGCAACAAATGACATTATGGGCCCCCGGTGCCCCATGAGTGTTAAATTTAGAAAAAAAGGTGCCAGTTACCATCCCAGGTAACTTAACAGCCTCCGAAAATTTCATGACGATCGGATGAATGGTTTAGTCATCTATAAAGGACATGCACACACACACACACACACACAGACATATTTTGATTTTTATATATATATATATATATATATATATATATATAGATATAAGAAAAAAAAGACATTTAGGGCCCCTGGGCCCATTTGGTGATAGATGTAAATTTCAAAAAACCTTTTCATTTAATGAATTTTCCTCATAGATATATTCCTCATGATCGTGAAAAATTTAATGGGGGAAAATACATTAAACATATACGAAGAAAAGACACTGGGGGTCCCCGGCCCCGAAGGAATGGACATTTGAAGTTATGTGCCCTATAGTATTTTAATATGGGCTACCAAGTTTTTGTATTCAAATTTTGGTTTAGATCCATTCATTTACTCAGTAGCTAACGCATAAACTAATTTTTTTATATCTTATCTTATCTTATCTTATCTGTTTACAGACGCTCCTTCTATACAGAAGATTATTGCGTCCTACTCTTATCTTTAGTTTGTTTTTAGTCCTGCATTTTTATTAGAGATTTAAATGTTGATAAAGTGTTGGTTTTCCTGGATTCTTCAGGCAACCCATTCCACGCCCGAATTCCGGACGGGAAGAAGGAAAACTTGTATGTGTTTGTTCTTGCATACGGAATAAGAAAGGTGTTTTTATCCTTATGTCTATCTGAGGGTTGTATTAACTTATCTTTGTGTTGTATTTCTAAATTAGAATTAATTGCTTTATGTATGATTACTACTTTATATAAGCAAAAAAAATCATTAAGGGCCCCGGGGCCCATTCATTGCAAGATATAAAGTTCAAAACCCCTGTTCATTTCAATTTGTATAATAATGAATACATGTGTCATTATTTGTCAAGATTGTTAATGACTGAATGGTGAATAAAATCTTAAACTTTTAAGAAATGTGAATTTTTGGGCCCCCAGCCCCAAAGGAATGACTATTTGCAGTTCAGTGCCCTATAGTATTTTAATATTGGCTATCAAGTTGTCATATACAAAGTTTGGTTAAGATCCAAGAATTTACACAGTAGCTAGCGCTTAAAATAATTTTTATATAGCTCATTTAGCAAAAAATAACATTATGGGCCCCCGGTGCCCCATGAGTGTTAAATTTAGAAAACAAAGTTGCCAGTTACCATCCCAGGTAGGTACTTAACAGTCTCCAAAAATTTCATGACGATCGGATGAATGGTTTAGTCAGCTATAAAGGACATGCACACACACACACACACACACACACACACACACACACACACACACACACACACACACACACACACACAGACATACTTTGATTTTTATATATATAGATTAATAATTAATTATTTATTAATAAAAAAAATTAAAATATTATTAATATTTTCTTTAATTTTAATGGAATTTTTATCGACTAAAATAATTTTAATCGATAAAACATTTTAACGCTTAATCGAGAAATTAATCGTTATATTCCGCAGCCCTAATTTAAAAGTATGTGGTTACAATGGCAACCAGTCATCTTAACTATTCAAGTAGATTTACAAATCATTTTACCGGCAAAAGACTGTTCTAAAAGCGATTTGTCATAATAGCAAACTTTTTGGACAGACGTTCGAATTGCAGCTTGCGCCAGGTGTTATCAATTATATTTCCAACCCAATATGTAAATAATTCCATAAGCAACTTGTTTGGTTGCTGTATTATCTTAGCTTTACGTGTCATGAGTTCAAAATCGCCTAGGACCAGAAGGGTGCGTAAATTAGCTCAAAATTCGTATCGATAACACATAGAATATATATGGTTTTTGTTGTATTTGTGGTGTTTGTGGTGTTAGTTTGTGGTGTTTGTGGTATTTGTGGTATTTTTCGTGTTAGTGGTGTTTGTAGCGTTTGTTTGTGGTGTTTGTTTGTGGTGTTTGTTTGTGGTGTTTGTTTTTGGTGTTTTTTTGGTGTTTGTTTGTGTTGTTTGTAGTGTTTGTTTGTAGTTTTTGTTTGCAGTGTTTGTTTGTGGTGTTTGTGGTGTTTGTTTGTGGTGTTTGTTTGTGGTGTTTGTGTTGTTTGTGGTGTTTGTTTGTGGTATTTGTTAGTGTTACTTGTGGCGTTTGTGTTGTTTATGATGTTTGTGGTGTCTGTGTTGTTTTTTGTGGTGTTTGTGTTTGTTTGTGTTATTTGTAGTGTTTGTTTGTGGTGTAAGTTTGTGGTGTAAGTTTGTGGTGTTTTTTTGTGGTGATATTTTGTGGTATTTGTTTGTGTTTGTTTTTGGTGTTTTGTTTGTAGTGTTTGTGTTGTTTGTTTGTGGTGTTTGGTTGTGTTGTTTGTTTGTAGAGTTTGTGGTGTTTGTTTTTGTTTGTTTGTGGTGTTTGTTTGTGTGTATTGTGTTTGTTTGTTGTGTTTGCTTGTAGTGTTTGTATTTTTTGTGGTGTTTGTTTGTGATGTTTGTGTTTGTTTGTTCTGTGTTTGTGTTTATTTGTAGTGTTTGTTTGTTGTTTTTGTGGTGTTTGTGGTATTTGTTTGTGTTATTTGTGTTGTTTGCTGGGCTGGTCTTATATCACTGCAATTTATGCGGCCGCAGTGGGCCCTGCACTTGCTAAGGCTGCAGTAGGCCCTGCACTTGCTAAGGCCGCAGTGGGTGGGCCCTGCACTTGCTAAGGCCGCAATGGGCCCTGCACTTGCTAAGGCCGCAATGGGCCCTGCACTTGCTAAGGCCGCAGTGGGCCCTGCACTTGCTAAGGCCGCAATGGGCCCTGCACTTGCTAAGGCCGGCTCTGGTTGTTTGTATTTGTTTTAAAATTACTTCGTGTTACAGAGTTTCTCGCCGGCTAAAGTATTGACACGTCTGATGAAAGAGTTTCTCGCCGGCTAAAGTATTGACACGTCTGATGAAAGAGTTTCTCGCCGGCTAAAGTATTGACACGTCTGATGAAAGAGTTTCTCGCCGGCTAAAGTATTGATACGTCTGATGAAAGAGTTTCTCGCCGGCTAAAGTATTGACACGTCTGATGAAAGAGTTTCTCGCCGGCTAAAGTATTGACACGTCTGATGAAAGAGTTTCTCGCCGGCTAAAGTATTGACACGTCTGATGAAAGAGTTTCTCGCCGGCTAAAGTATTGACACGTCTGATGAAAGAGTTTCGGGCCGGCTAAAGTATTGACACGTCTGATGAAAGAGAAATTAATTACATGTATTTAGATACCCCATTTTTCTATTTACAACCAAAAAAAGGCAAGTGAAGTTTAAACTAAATGTGAATGTCCTTTTTATCCTCGTCTATTTAGCTAGATAGCTTGAAGCAGTGCAGCTAGTCCCTGCAAGGCCGCCATGACGTGGTCTAAACCAGTGCTTCTCAAAGTGGTGGTCCGCTGAACGGGTACCGGTCTGTGGGCCATCCGATGACGGTCCACAGAAGTTATCAAGAAAGGACATTTCGCTACCACGTCATTACAGGGAAAATAGTTCACCGGTCCTTGGTGCAATGGAAAAAATTCCTGCCGGTCCGCAATACTAAAAAGTTTGAGAAGCACTGGTCTAAACGACAACACTTACATAACAACATAGTTGAAGGATATTGTGATAATAAATGTAACTTCCAAATTGATGAGTATTAACGTTCTTTGATCTTGGCACGTAAATTGAGTAAATACGGTAAATACTTTCTTTTATAGTATAGTATCTTAGTCCAGAGATGTAACAAATGAGATTCATTTAGGGAAGATCCAAGGGACATAACAACTTAAGTTTTTTCTAAATGTTTACTGTGCAGAACTAGCTAATGCTAATAATTCTTTAATAAATAAACACTTTAAGAAACTGATCAGAAATATCAAATCATGTTCAACCTCTCATCGAAATCAAATGTTTCTGAAAATTTTAAACATGTTTTCAACTATAAACACAACATTAATACGTTAATTCCAGTACTTAGAATCGAGATTTCAAATCAATTTGAAAACGACAAACGTACGGTAACAACTAGTGTGATGTTAGCGATTTAATTGTGTTATTATTTTATCAATGCTTCTTAACTACCCTAATGACCAAGAATGTTAGTAACATGCTAGGATGGAATACCTTTCCATTGTAAAGACGTGGCAGACGTTAGTGAGAAAACAACATCAAGGCCCATGACTGCGTACGACCTGGCTGGTAGCAGACGATACCACCCACAGAGTGTCACAGAAGTGACGTGAGATCTGTGGGGATGCAAGTCGACGCTGGTTGGGTATGAGTGTGAGTGCTAGCGTGGGGGATTCAGGAGGGACCAGATTATTATAAACAGAAACTAAAACTTTCCCCGGCTGGAGTGTGTGGGATACCAAACGCGCTGACGTTATAAGGAGCGCTGACTTTTGTCCTCAAATTTCAGCAATCTAGGAACAGATCAACATCGTGCTCCAGTGAACGCAGGGCAAACGTTCGGAAATTAGCAAAAAGTTTTAGAGGATTAATAGAGGGAATTTGCTAGTTGAGGTTTTGTTTTAGAAGCAAGAAGCATAAAGATAAAGACACACATTTAGAAAGCAATGGCTAGTCACAGTTTCTACTCTGCAGTAAACATCCCTGTTCTTATTTTAAGCGTCTTTTTAATGGCAGTCTTAGTACAATCACAAGGTAAGAATTTACTCTTTAAGTAAGTATTTCATTACGTCCTTTTTTTTCTTTATCGTGGGTGCTTTTTTAATTATTACTATGTATTTTAAATTCGTGTTTAGTAGCTATGCAAAACGTATTTTAATTGTTTGATAAAACGTATTTTTCGTGAATGGTTTTCGGTATTTAACTCTGACACCCAAATTCGGTCCTTTTTAAGGGAGCTTTTTATTTCGTCATTACTCAATAGATCACCAATAACATTTTCACTTGCTTAATATATTTTTCCAACCATTTTCCAATGGCTTTCACTAATCAATTTAAATTTTGTATTTCAAAACTTATGAAGTAGGACTAAATACAAATCTTATAACACAGTGATTTTTATAATTTAAAAAAAACATCTATCAGATTTTCTGATGAGCGAATATGCCTTTGTAAAATGCCGTCCGTTTGTTTGTTTGTGAGTTGAGTTTATTTCAAATCTTCCACAGTCGCTGTTTAAACGTTAGACATTAATAACATTGCTCATTATTTCATTTTCTCTCCGAAGTGTTTAATTATACAATCTGTACTCTATACATTTATACTTTATACATCCATTCATTTTTAACTTCTTAAGTTCTTAAGTTTTACATTAATAAAGTTGCAATCCATAATTTAAAATATAAACCTAACATTTGATTTATTTTAACGAATTGTAATTGCACTTCGATCATTTTTTTAATGAAAAACTTCTGCTTGTGTTGCTTCTTACACTGGAGAAGTCACTGATGACTGACACCTGTCAAACTACCAGTTGGCTATGACTGACATCCTTGACCAATAATCAAATACCGTAACTCCTAATTATTTTATCAGCACTTGGATGCCTGTTACAATTATAACATGTGGAGGTCACGATATTAAAAAAAACCCACTCAAATCTAAGCTTATAATTTCATTGGTTCAGTAAAAACACAACTTAGGATATCCTCCACGACTGACGTCACAAAACACTTTGATAATTAAAAAAACGTAAAAAACTAAGTTTTTGACTATAAATCCTTTATATACGAGACATAATTAAAAGAAGGTTCATTATAATACGCAGCGCAAGACAATCCAAAAATACAATATTTTAGTTATGTCTCGTAAAAATTGTTTAATATAATGCGCACTAATCGGGAATATATTTTTAAAAAGTATCGTCAATATAATACGCACCTTACCGTGCGACAGGAAAGGTTGTTCAATATAATACGCACCCCAACACTTTGGCAAAAAATTAACATGCTACATAGCGATAAATAGAGATAATCTAAAAATGCATTTATTTAATTACATTACATTCGATCGATCTTAAATTTTGATATATCATTTTTATCATCACCACGAGTCCACCTGCAAAATTTCAGCTCGCCAGCATACGGGGAAGTGGGTTAAAAATCAATCCTAAATTTTTCCGCATGCAAGCAGACACCACGAGTTAATATAAAGGATTTTAAAAATGTTGAAGACGCACATATATTTCATTTGTTTGGCTTTCAGAGCCAGAAAAAACTTCAGTTAAATAGAAGATTAGAAAATGGTGACTTACACTAATTTGTATGCATTACAACCAATGTTCTGCGCAGCTGCGCGGTCGCGCAGATATCTCACTGACACCGTGCAGCTGTTTAGAATTATCACGCAGCAAATTAAGTAAAATATTGCACCAAATATGGATGCTGTGGAACTTTGCACACGAGAGTTTTTCTTACTTTATACAGGGACCAACGAACCTTAAAGGGATATTTGATTACAAAACTAGTATCTCACACTATCTAAACATCTGAACGATTCTATTCCACCATCCAATATACTTCACATTATTAATCTTTTAATCTTGAACACTTTTAAAATTAGTTTTTAAAAATGAACCTTTTAATATATAGTCTGAAGCTAACTTTGCTTAACAGATTTTTATATGTTTGCATTTAGACTGATTGTGCATCTCGTATTTTAATCCCAATAATAAAGATGAAAAAATAAATTTCGTCGACGTGACGAACATCTCTTTGATGTGCTTGAACTTGTTTGTGGAATTAGTTATAGGGTCCCCGGATGTTCAGTTTGACAGCCCTAGGCAGGAATCCATTACGATTAGTGATTAGATAAACTTTGCATTAACAAAGTCAACTAGTGGATCCAAGGAATGAATAAATAAGTGGATGCTGAAAATGAAGCGGAGTCTAAAAATTGACTTAGGGTTAAGACAGAAATACGATCTTTAAGGGGGTTTAGTGCAGCATCCCCGTAGTGATCACAGTTCGATAAAATTACAAACTACGCACACAGTTGTTGTGGAGATTGATACTCAAGTCATGTTTGGCATGCTTCTTTGGGACTGTTTATTGCACACAGTTTCATTAGATATCTGCTGTAGACATCTGTAGTAGATTGTATGTAGTAAATGTCTGTAGTAGAAATATTTAGTAGTCATTTTTAGTAGACATCTGTAGTAGACTGATCTGTAATGCGTGTTTTAATTCAGCTCTAAATTACATGTTCGTCTTTTTATAACAAGACTCACCTGTTAGAGGAATATCTGCAGTGAGTGTAGGCTATAAACTAAGACAAGGCTTTGAGTGAATAAGGTTGATGAAAAATTCAGAATACGATAGCTCACAATCTCTTCCATAAAATATTCTTTCTTATCTTATCTAAAAATAACTTTGATACAGACTGTGTAGTTCGTAGAGAGAAAGGTGTGATAAAAACAGGAAGTTGTCATCTTTGTTGTCAACCTTTCTCTAGATGATGTTTGGTCACACAATCGATAGTAGAGAATGCTTTCCAGTAACTACGGGCTCCGTTGTACAGTGAAGTGGAATCGGTTCAATGATTTTTCAAGAAATAGTCTGGATTGCTCGAGTTTAGTAGCTGTCATTATCTGATTAGGCAGCAGCGACATGCTAATCTGCTCTGATTACAGGACAAGATAACTTCATACAATTTATTTTTCAACACCGATAGGGGATATTGTGCTGAGCTCATGTCGTTGTGTGGCCGGGAGAGAGGGAATTGGTTGGCGGGTGTAACCCAGCTTTCAGTTTATCTATTATAACACATTTATTTATTTTATTCTTATTTTTAACTTTAAATCTCAAAATAGTTATTTATAATGAAATTTGACAAACGTTTTATCAACAATTACATAACATAACAATTATTGAATTTTGTTTTCAAACAACTTTCCTAAAAATAAAAGGCAATGAGTTGTAAATAATTCGGTGAATGCCTTTTAGAGTAAAGAGTTGTTGAAACCATAGACCGATATGTTCGATTGTGTGTTTGATATGATCAAATCTAACTGGATACGGATGTGCTTGATTGTACATTTCAACAGAAACTTTACCAGAGCAACCATATACACGCCGTTGGAACAGTTCCTTAATTCTCGTTGTCTAGACTCAATGTTCGCCATGTAAACAGTAGTTGATCCCATTGACTGAACTGTATTATAAAAGACATTAGAAATCACCGGGAGATGACAGGGGTTAATTATGAGATACGAAAATAATATCAGGTTAGCTCTCAGCCACACTTAATTATAATAATATAACAACAAGCATTAATCTAAAACTCACGTTTATTCCACAATTGAAGTCTACATAGTTTGTATTTAGCAATTGTTAGCGATATGGTGATTTATTGTAACATTGAAAAAAAAATTTCTTCTTGAACTTTGAAATCTTCGCATCTTTTTGACCAACGTTGATATTATTGCCCGGGTAAAACTTTAAGTCTTGTCATCGCAAACTTCATAATTTCTTTAAACAATTACTTATTTATTATGATTTTCGTGACAATAAAATTATTTAAATTATTACAATGATTAAAATAACTCTTTAAAAGAAATATATTAAATTAAAGTATTTTAATCAACCTTCTTTTCAACTATCGTGATTTGAATCTAACAAAAATTGGAGTTGCTATGTGGCAAACGTCTTCTTTTTTACACATTTTTTTAAATCCTTTATATTAACTCGTGGTGTTTGCGGCCGACCGACCGACCGACCGACCGACCTTGTCGCCAAAACTTTTGATCAATTTTTAACCCACTTGCTCGCAAGATAGCGAGCTGAAATTTTGCAGGCAGTTTCGTACCGATGATAAAAACAATGTAATTTCAGATCGATCGCATGTACCGTAATTAAATTATTGATTTTTTAGATTATTTTATTTATTCCTATGTATCATGCTATTTTTTGAGATAGAGCGTCGCGGTGCGTATTATATTGAACAACCTTTCTGTTGCGCAATAAGGTGCGTATTTTATTGACAGCTCTTTTTATAAACATATTCCTGATCGGTGCGCATTATATTAAACATGTTTTACGACACAACTGCAATTTTGTATTTCTGGATGGTCTGGCGCTGCGTATTATAATGAACATTCTTTTAATTACTTCTCGTACATAAAGGATTTATAGTCAAAAACTTGGTTGATTACGGGTTTTTCTTATTTACTTTATCCAAAGGAACAACATTAATTTATTCGAGGGAAAAAGCGAGCACATCTTAATAGCTTACCCGGATATCTCATTTGTTCAAAGATTTTCGTAAATTGACGAAAATTCACCATCAAACATATAACAAAAATTCACCATCAAACATAAAATTCACCATCAAACATATAACAAAAATACACCATCAAACATATAACAAAAATACACCATCAAACATATGTCAAAAATTCACCATCAAACATATAACAAAAATACACCATCAAACATATGTCAAAAATACACCATCAAACATATAACAAAAATACACCATCAAACATATAACAAAAATACACCATCAAAAATATAATCAAAATACACCATCAAACATATAACAAAAATACGCCATCAAACATATAACAAAAATACACCATCAAACATATAACAATAAAAAACCCGTAAAAAAACAGGTTTTTGACAATAAATCCTTTATGTACGAGACATAACTAAAATAATGTTAATTATAATACGCAGGGCAAGACCATCCAAAAATACAAAATTGTAGTTGTGTCGTAAAACATGTTTAATATAATGCGCACCGATCAGGAATATGTTTATAAAAAGTGTTGGCAATAAAATACGAACCTTATTGCGCGACAGGAAAGGTCGTTCAATATGATACGCACCGCGACACTATAGCAAAAATTTAACATGATACATAGAGATAAAATAAAATAATATAAAAATTCAATAATTTAATTACAGTACATGCGATCTATCTGAAATTTTGATACTTCGTTTTTATCATCGGTACGAAACTGCCTGCAAAATTTCAGCTCGCTAGCTTACGAGAAAGTGGGTTAAAAATCGATCCAAAGTTTTGGCGACAAGCAAGCAAGCAAACAATCAACCAAACAGAAACCACGAGTTAATATAAAGGATTTAGAAATGCACCATGACACATATGACACGTTTACTAGTCACCTACTACAAGCCCTTCTTTGAACTCATAGCGGTTGTAAGTCGTACTTGGAAGCCAACGTAAATAAATGTCTGAAATGTTAAACTCAGAAGATCTTGGCACAATGATTGAATCTGAAAACCCCATAAGCTAACAACAAAATGTTGATAAACATCGTACGTTGTCACTATAGCAAGCACCCCCACCATCCCCATATACACATAAGATAAATGTAAGTATAAAGAGTTAAACCCCTTAGATTGCTGAAATTACAAGTATCATTTCTCTACTCAGCTAAACTAAGAATAATGTTTAACATGTTGAAGGTTTTTGAAGTATGAGCTTTAGTAAAAGAATATATAGTACCGTGTATATACATATATATTTATTTGAATTTGAGAAGAAATAAAAAGCCATTGAAAAAAGGAAATCTCAAGAAAAAAGTTCTAGATGCACTTGTAATTAAACTTTAAAAAGATGTTTATCTTCGAGAGCATACGTAGGTGTGACCTAATTTAGGTGTGGGGTATGTCCTGTTGGTTAACTGAGGACCTAACACCAAGCTCCGAATGTCCTAATTAGGATAAACAGATCCAAGAAATATTTGGCTGAGAACAAATGAAAGGTTCCAGTTTCCAATTAAAATGTCTGAGGTTCGTGTGAACTGCTGCACGATCAGTGCATGGAATGGCTAACTATCACACTGGCAGAGCGGAGTTAGGATTGAGTGGGGAGGGGGGTATGTGAGTTATAGACATAGTGTGACGTACTCTAGCGGGCGGGGGGGGGGAGGGAGGTTCCACAATTTGTGAAAGTATGTGACAGGGGCGGGGAGTTAAAAATTGTCAAAAATAGCGTGACGTACTTTGTGGACGGCCCCAACCCACTTGAAAAAAGTATTCCTTTGTATAATGATATTTGGAAATCGAATACTGCCAATAAATGATCCCATGGTTTCAGCTCTATGTGTATTTTTGATGGATCTTTCTAATAACTTTATTGTAACGTCCCCCATCAGAACTTTGAATCTAACTAATCATTTCATCTGGTGTGTCATTTTCTTTAGCTATTATTGTTATGTTAGTGCTAAAATATACAAAGTTAACTATTGACGGGAACAAAATATGGGTGAGACTAAAATCAGGCTTATAGAGTAAGAGATGGACAACTTGTAAACAAAGCTCTTCTCGAATCTTTGGATTTCACCGCAGCTAAGTTTTTATTTTTTCGTTGTATTCATTTTATGTTTGTACTATTTGTTCGTTGAGGAAGGCTCTTTGCCGAAACGTTCGCTATTTTGTTACGTCCTGTCAGGCTCACTCATACCCTGTTTACAAGTTCTATTTTGTTACGTCCTGTCAGGCTCACTCATACCCTGTTTAAATGTTTTGTTACGTCCTGTCAGGCTCACTCATACCCTGTTTACATGTTTTGTTACGTCCTGTCAGGCTCACTCATACCCTGTTTACATGTTTTGTTACGTCCTGTCAGGCTCACTCATACCCTGTTTACATGTTTTGTCACGTCCTGTCAGGCTCACTCATACCCTGTTTACATGTTTTGTCACGTCCTGTCAGGCTCACTCATACCCTGTTTAAATGTTTTGTCACGTCCTGTCAGG
Organism: Ampullaceana balthica; assembly: GCA_944989445.1. Classification (NCBI taxonomy): domain Eukaryota; kingdom Metazoa; phylum Mollusca; class Gastropoda; family Lymnaeidae; genus Ampullaceana; species Ampullaceana balthica. The sequence goes on from CALYLW010000027.1 coordinate 304,161, forward strand.
CTCACTCATACCCTGTTTACATGTTTTGTTACGTCCTGTCAGGCTCACTCATACCCTGTTTACATGTTATCCATCTATTAAATATTGACGCGAGATTTTATATAAAATACCAACTGCCATTCCAATTATCAATGAGTCGCATAAAAGGTACAGTTGATTAGGATGTCTTTCGAAACCATCAGAAAAGCCTTTATTCTAATTTTTTTTTAATATTGACAAACATTCTGAAATGTTTGCATATTTCATAGATGCTTATGTGCGTTATTCATATTGTATACTTTCATTAAAATTGTATGAGTAGCCGCGGAATGTTGGTTTGCATGGGAGCAATAGCAGCCTTATATGTTTCAATGAGCCTAGCCCTAGCTGCCATGTTCCCATATAGCAGCCTTATATGCCCTTATATGCCCTTATATACCCTAAACCGTTCTCTCCAGGGTGATATTGAGTATTTTACAGTTTCAGAACTCTTTCAAGGTGTTTGATATTTGAGGATGGGTAGGGGGAATAAATTTATATTATTTATTTTATGGCCAGACGGCTATTTTTTTTCTCCGTTTATTGGAATAATTAGTATTAGTATTAATTATAATTAATAATAGTTAAATTATAGTGAAAAATAAATTGAGCTATCTTTACCCCATAGCATTTTAATAATATCAATGTCTTAATACTGAAATGGTTATTTATTCGATATTTCATTTCTAGAAATGTGTCGTATTATCTTAATTGGTTAAGGAATTCGGAGGTTAAATAAAAATTTCTTATAATGATCATTTAATTGAAAATTCTTTCCCTAAAAACAATTTAAAATTCATTTTTCTGAGAAGATTTCTTTAAATTGCATTAAGAAATTGATAGACAAGAGTGACAATGAAGAAGGGAAAATAAGGTCCTTTTTTAAAGGCTCTACGGGGCACGGATGGGCTCTAGCACGCGAGGGGAAGATACCGAGTGAAACACAAGGCAAAGTAATGTCGTGTTTGACTGGTCCTTCTGAGGCCTTTGACAGATTTGATGTCAGAGATCGTCTGAAGCTCAAGTCTGCTGTGTATCAAGATCATGTCAGTGATCTTGGGGGACAGTGGTGTCAGGCTATAGTAGTAGTCTGTTGTGTATCAAGATCATGTCAGAGATCGTCTGAAGCTCCGGTCTGTTGTGTATCAAGATCATGTCAGAGATCGTCTGAAGCTCCGGTCTGTTGTGTATCAAGATCATGTCAGAGATCGTCTGAAGCTCCGGTCTGTTGTGTATCAAGATCATGTTAATGATCTTGGGGGGTGTGTAGTCATGCTATAATAGTAGTCTGTTGTGTATCAAGATCATGTCAGTGATCTTGGTGGACAATGTAGTCAGGCTATAGTATGGGTATCTGCTTCAACAGAGATGGAGTTAGACAATTCTCCTGTCATTCTTTCATCATTACCAAAGACAATCGTCTACATTTTTTAAAGTGCCTGACTTAGAATCCATGAACTTGGCTTTAAGTGATAATTAAAACCAGTTTTACTAGTTGAGCAACAGAGTCAGACAAACTTGAGGTCAAAGGTCAGCTGAAAGTGATCAGTTTATTTTTAATTTTAAATTAGGGTAAAATACTTTATCTGCATATGGACATCTTGGATAATTTCATTGTGACCAATAACAACCTTTGAGAGTCATTGTTGTAGAGTAATCCCTCGGGAACACAAATTTGATCTTAGAGGTCAAGCGGGGTGTTCTAAAACAATATCCTTTGTAGAACAATGTTCTAATCTTACCTCTTTCCCCCGCACCCCCCTCCCCCACTCAGGAACAAAAATCTCCGTTCCTAGACTCTTTAAAAAAAAACTTTCCTCGAGCCATAAAAGTCCTAAATCAGGGCGTGCTTTTTACCACGTTTTTATTAACTTGCTTTCGTGTCTGTCTGTATGTCCGCAATTTTTCAAATTTGCCAACGTAAAATTAAACCACTTCTCATTGTCCTAGAGATTTCAAAATTGTACCACAGATAGATCTTGAATGACAATACATTGTATCAAAATTTCAGATTGATCGAATGTACCATAATTAAATTAATGCATTTTTTAGTTTATCTCTTTATAAGCATCTATATCAGTCTGCTGTAGTTCAATTTCACGTGCCGAGTTCACCCCGTGACCTCATCGCCATTGGGCGGACGATGACGAGGTGTTTGGTAAAATAAATAGAGGTAAAAAAAGATTTTTAAAAACCACGCTTTTATAAGTGGACTAAAAAGAAGAAAATAATTTAAAACTTATAAGTTCAAGTACTTTGATATAATATGACTAAAACGTGGGGCGGATGCTTATGAGGTTTAACATATGCAGGTCACTCATTCTCTCACTTATAGATCAGATCTTAAAGAGAGATTCTCTCTTTCGCCTTCTAAATTATAAATCTTTAACTTTTATACCAAACACCCGCCTAACGTTTTAGTCATATTATATGAAAACTAGTTTGTGCTGCGGCGCCCACCTTTTTTAAAAGCCCACTAACTTGTCCTTGTATGATAAATACGTAATATTAAAATTTCTTAAATGTACACAAAGTATTTTATATTATTTTTTTTTAAATTTTTATGTCAAAAGCCCAAGTAACTTATCCTTGTATGATAAATACGAAATATCCCTGAAATGTACACAAAGTATGTATATAATACTAGTTTCGCTGCGGCGCCCACTTTTTTCAAAAGCCCAACAAACTTGTCCTTGTGTGATAGATATGTAATATTAAACTACCTTAAATGTACACAAAGTAATTTAAAATAGAGGTTGTATTTTTTACAGTGTTAATCACCACACGATTTTTTAACTAATTTTAGAAAGCAGCGCACCAAATTACTGCACCAAAAATAACTATTTGAGTCAATCAGCACTGCTTAAAACACAAAATTTTTAAAAAGCAGAGTGATGTCCCTTAGCGTTAGGCATCAGCGATAATTGAGTGTCATTACAAACTACTTGAAGTTATAAGTTTTAAATTATTTTCTTCTTTTTAGTCCATTTATAAAAAAGTGGTTTTCAAAAATCTTTTTTTACTTTTATTTATTAAAAGATGTGTTAGAGGCTTGCTTTGAGAGCTGCAGCAGAATACAGACTATGTCATCATATGATGTCGATGGATGTATTGTCTTTTTCCTTTTTACTATCAATTGTATGTTTAAAACAATCACATTTCTAATATCTAATAAACAAACCAATGAATTTCAAAGGTTGCAGTTTTATCTTTAATTTTTTATTTTTAATTCTGGAAGAACTCTGAATTTATTTCACGAACGCAAATGTTACCCTTAAACCACGAATCTAGGGCAGCCTACGAATAAGTGTGAAAGTGAAACAAATATAATCAATACGCCTGCTATTTAAATGGATAAAATCAATAATCCATTCTATTTAAACGGATAAAATCAATACATGCTTTTTACAAACGACAATTTTAAATTTCTACAAAGTTATACTAAACATTTGTTCGGTAAATTTCCTATATATAGACGTGGGGATCATACTAAAAATAAGGTTTAGCTTAAGGTCGTGATAAGGCTGTCGGAAAGGTCGTGATAAGGCTGTCGTAAAGGTCGGGATAAGGCTGTCGGAAATGTCATGATAAGGCTGTCGGAAAGGTCCTGATAAGGCTGTCGTAAAGGTCGTGATAAGGCTGTCGGAAATGTCATGATAAGGCTGTCGCAAAGGTCGTGATAAGGCTCTAGATCAATTTGGAATTATCGCCATAAATTATGCATTCCCCATTTTAGCAAGTGGGGGCAACATTAGATTTCTGGAATTTGAGAATAAACTCATTCTTTGAATAAAATGCATTATCAAAATCATCTCTTTTCGAAATCTTATTATACAATATATACGTTTAAAATGTAACTGATCTCTCACTCTCTCTCTCTCCCTCTCTCTGGGTTGATTAATCCCACTCTAACGTTTAACATCTAGCAGCACGTCACGAATGTTACGGCTATACACTTGTTGTTGATAAAAACATGATAAAACACGACTAATTCCACAGTTGCAACTCTTACATCAATGTTGCATGTGATTATTAACGTTGTTTCCAAATTAGAACACTGCAAATTAATTCTATACTCATTATCCCGTTCTAGGTCCATCGCTCTCATCTGTCGTCTAGTTCTGTCTAGAATTCCCCTTGAAACAAATTACCCAACAAGCGTGCCTCATCCTCTCTTAAGAAATTTATCCCTCAAAAATCATTATGAAAATATATTTTATTTTTCTTCATCTTACCGATACTGCTAATAATGGTGTTTCCACGGGAATCCACGACCCCCCTTCCCCCACCCTCTCTGAACAACTCTGATTACATGGGTAATAACCCAATGATTGCGAGTTATCCTTGTGGATCCGTGCATGTAAAGATACATCGACCTGCGTCTGTCGTCTATCTTCTATTAATCTCTCATTTTGAACAACTGATTAGCGTCCTCGAGAATATGCTGGGCTTTATAATAATACCGCGGACTGCAAGAACTATTTTTAATCGCTTTCGATACAATTTTGTTGGGATATATCTGGAGTTGGCGGGAAGTAGGGCGTTTTGATGGACAATGGTGTTTAAGTTTGACCCATGTTCTGGAGTTTGCGGGAAATAGGACGTTTAGATGGACAATGGTGTTTAAGTTTGACCCATGTTCTGGAGTTTGCGGGAAATAGGACGTTTAGATGGACAATGGTGTTTGAGTTTGACCCATGTTCTGGAGTTGGCGGGAAATAGGACGTTTAGATGGACAATGGTGTTTAAGTTTGACCCATGTTTCGTTACATTACACTACATGTCTCATATTGGTGTGCGTTGTTCGCGCATGCGTACAAAATCGTTCTACTTTATAGGATTCATTACAATGTCCCCAGATAACTTAATTTTAAGTTTAAAATTATGCCCAAAATGTTTTAACTTGTTTGTACCTTAATCTTATTGAAAAATGTTTCCCTCTATTGTACATCGAGCTAATCTTGAAATGTGTTTCGCTCTATTGTACCTCGAGCTAATCTTTTGGGGGCTAGAGGCGGCTTCTCTGAAACTGTTGCTTTCTAACAAAACCCTGTTGATTTATAAAGCTGTTTAAAAATCAGGGAAATAATAGTTACTCACTTAAGTCCATTTTACAGAGTCCTTATTCACAAAGAAAGTCCTCACTCTGAGTTACACCTCTGTAAGATAACATTGGACAAAATGTATATAGACGGAAATTATTTTTAGTGAGTAACAAGTCAACAGTTACTCTGTATATAAAGTGCATGCTGGTATAGAACGTTCGTAATGTAGTTAATTACTCGCTACTAAGGTCATATCGTTCAAGGAACATTTTGACACAGAGAGGCCGTGTTGTAAGTGAGTTACATAAAAGAGCGAAGCTGCTCTCCACTTTCATGACACGAGGAATTGAATTTGTCCCAAAGCGACGAACTTGCGACCTGGTGAATTCATCCTTCGAGGCTTTTAGCAACCAAGACAAGATTTAAGGGCATTTAAGGCTACTATCCTACATCAATGGGCCCTTAAGACTGATCACAATTCGTTTTAAAGACAGTAACATGTTCTTATATTTTAAAAAGTTGTCAGCTTGTAGTGAATATCGAAATTTAATATGTGAAGGAATGACATGATAATAATAATAATAATAATAATAAATTAATAATTTATCTAGCGCTATACCCATGTAAGGAACTGGGCTCACAGCGCTTTACATAAATATAACAAAATACACATATGAATTAAATAAACATTCATATCCTAGCAACCACATAAATGACAGTAACTTACACATAAGCTACGTTTATCATTAGAAGAAATGTTGTTTCATTAATTGTGAAAATAAATGTTGAAAACATGTGTCTTAAGTGCAGTCTTGAAGCCGTCGGTAGTTGGAATACTACGGATGTGTAATGGTAGAGAATTCCATTGTTTGGCTGCACAAAAAGAGAAAGACCTTTCACCAAATGTTTCAGTGCATGTCTTAGGAACAGAAAGAATACGTGTGTCTGCAGAAAAGCGTAGCTGACGAGTGGGTGAGTAGACAGAAGTTTAGTAAAATATGAAGGGCGTGAGTAAAAAAAGAAGTTGTGACAGAGGACGGCCAGTTTGTAGTGAGTTAGGGCTTGTATGGATAATGGGTTGCCATTGAAGTGAGTAAAAAAAGAAGTTGCGACAGAGGACGGCCAGTTTGTAGTGAGTTAGGGCTTGTATAGATAATGGGTAGCCATTGAAATGAGTAAAAAAAGAAGTTGTGACAGAGGACGGCCAGTTTGTAGTGAGTTAGGGCTTGTATAGATAATGGGTAGCCATTGAAGTGAGTAAAGTAGCGGAGTAATATAAACGTGTTTTTTTTAAATTTTGCCATAAGAACTATTATTGGCAGCTGAATTTTGAAATTTCTGTAGTTTTTCAATGCATTGTTTGGCGCACATGACAGAAGAGATTTGCAATAATCAATACGAGCTAGAACAAGAGCACAGACTATACATGTAATATCTTGGAGCATTCTCTTGAAAATTGAATAAAGCAAGTCAGGTGCACTCTGGTACGGTAGAACACAGATATTTTCTCAAGCCGCTTTCTTCGTGACAATTCTTTGTGGGTCCTTAAAACAATTTTGTATAAACCCAAATAAACGGCAAGTGAAAGATGTCATGATTTTTTTCTCACTTTTATAAAGGCAACGAACCACGCATCTGCAAGGGCCGCCACTCAGTTAAACAAAAGTCGCAGGCTGATTTGAGGAGGTGGGGGCTTGAAGATATACACTTCAACGTATCTGACCACTAATCTACATCTCATGGGTACGAAGAGAAAAAATGTAAAGAAATTAAAGCATTCCTTAGACATGCTTGTATTGTAAAATAAATGCCACTAAATTCAACATACATTTCTAAATACATTTAAGAAATTCGATATGATTCAGATTAAATAGCAGCTCAGACACATATATTAACTGAATGAAGAAATTGTAAACATTCAACTAGCTCAACAAGTTACCGTTCAGGGCCGCAAGTAGAATCAATTGTGCACATTCAACAAGCCCCACAAGTTACCGTTCAGGGCCGCAAGTAGACTCAATTGTACACATTCAACAAGCCCCAAAAGTTACCGTTCAGAACCGCAAGTAGACTCAAATGTTTTAAATAATGAGAGAAAAAAAAAGAAATGCACACACACACAAAATTATTTTAAGTATGAAATTCTTTCAATAAAGACACAGTGAGAGTGGGAAAGTGTGGTTGAAATTAAACAATCCGTAAAAACAAAGTTTTTTGACTATAAATCACTTATATATGAGACATAACTAAAAGTATTGATTATGTTCAATATAATACGCACCGCGCACTAAACATTTACAGACTGAACGTGACTGAACTCCGATTGCTGTAAAACACCGGGATGTGGTCATCGATGGCTGGAGTGAACTCCACTGACCCGTGGAGATCAACTGTAGCAGACGGCTACATAGAGACACATAGAGATAAACTAAAAAATTCATTATTTTATTTAAGGTACTTTCCATCTGAAATTTGGCACATAGACTCGTGTCACCTAACAATGCATTATATCCAAATTTCAGATGTACTGTAATTAAATTAATGCATTTTTAGTTTATTTTCTATAAAACTATATGTAGCGGTCGCTATTGTTTACAGCAGCATTTAATTTCTGTTAAATATATTCGGTATTGATTGACTCAGCGATAGCAGCATTTGATCTTTGTTAAATCTCTACGGCATTGATTGACTCAGCGATAGCAGCATTGAATTTCTGTTAAATATATTCGGTATTGATTGACTCAGCGATAGCAGCATTTGAGTTTTGTTAAATCTCTACGGTATTGATTGACTCAGCGATAGCAGCATTTAATTTCTGTTAAATCTCTAAGGTATTGATCAACACCAGCATTGACGACTATGACACGACTTAAAACTTCCCAGCAGCAAGAGGGCAATAATTCTCTTCGGGATGCTAATAACAGAATCTAAATTACAAACTCATTTTATTTAGCGCAGAGAAAAGCTGGTGCACCCTTAAAGCTAAGTATGAGGGAGCAGTCAGGTAGCTAACCTTGGTGATGATATATTGCTAAATGTTATGATTATATGGCATTCCTGCTTTAGCGTAACAAGTGTGGCCATTGCATGTCAAAGATATTGTCCTCTTCTGTTGATATGACATTTCTGCACTTAAAAGTAATCCGTACGGATTAGAGGTACTGTAATTTTGTGATTCAAATAGAAATGAAAACGTAAAACAATACTCCTAGATTTTGATTGAACTTAATGATTTTAAATACATTTTTGGAAACGATAAAAAGTCACATAATACAAAACGAACCTAAGCAATATTTTGTGGCAAATGTACTTTCTAGGTCCGAAAAAGTGAGTCGGGAAAACTCATGTCATTCTGCAGCAGTTTAAAGGAAAATGCTGAAAATACTTGGCCCGCATAGAACAATAGCTTCGCAGCGAAAGCGGCTGAAAAATGTTCATCAACGTTATTGAACGGCAACTAATCTCTGGTTTTCTGTGGTTTAATTACAGGTAAGATGGCATTTCAAACTAGGATATTCAAGTAAAGCTTACTGACCAAGAATAAACACAATTTATTCACTAAATGTGTCATCAGTTGTATGGATGAGATAATCAATATACAAGTGGATAGAACAATGGAAATTATAGGAATATTCCAGGGCTAATTTTTACACATTTCGTTATAAATGATATGACAAAAGAAGCAACACGGAGAGTTTAAATAGCTTTGATGAGATAATTAGCTATTGCGTTTTTTATATAAATTCTTGATTGACTAAAAACCGCATTTACATGCATTTCTTAGAACGCTACATTGTTAACCAACAAATTTCAAATTTATATGCAATATATAATCTAAATTAGTTTATAAACGTCAGGTTTTATGAAATGTTTATATTTAGATAAGATTGTTTTCGTCAATGAGATAGCATTTAACATTTTAGAATATTTAAAATGTGGACATTTCATTGTATTTTTTAAAATCGAGATAGGAAGTTGAGACTGTGTAGATTAATTTGACAAAAATGTAACTAACTAATTTTAGTTTCAGTAATTTTAGGGTTTTCGTCTTGGGTTCGTGTTAATAAAAATTTTAAAGAATAAAAATAACAGACTCTTTAAAATCCTTAAAATTATTTCAAATAAATAAAAATTAACGTTATAATGAAGCCTTTCTGATAACTTGAAATATTTAAAGGAATCACACCGACACGTACTTATAAGTTAAACCATTTTGTAATAAGTTTCCATAGGAGATCTCGAAGACTGAAGTGTTTTTTAAATACATTTTTAAAATTAAAGTTTTCAGTAAATCTCAGATGGTTTAAATCTATCTAAATTTAAAACATCGAATAAACTATGAAGATCTTATTGTACAACACATTTGTGAGTTTCTGGGTTTGGCCGATGACCAGACGCTCTAAATAAGATGATGACCAGACGCCTAAATAAGATGATGAACAGACGCTCTAAATAAGACGATGACCAGACGCTCTAAATAAGATGATGACCAGACGCTCTAAATAAGATGATGACCAGACGCTCTAAATAAGATGATGACCAGACGCCTAAATAAGATGATGACCAGACGCTCTAAATAAGATGATGACCAGACGCCTAAATAAGATGATGACCAGACGCTCTAAATAAGATGATGACCAGACGCCTAAATAAGATGATGACCAGACGCTCTAAATAAGATGATGACCAGACGCCCTAAATAAGATGATGACCAGACGCTCTAAATAAGATGATGACCAGACGCACTAAATAAGATGATGACCAGACGCTCTAAATAAGATGATGACCAGACGCTCTAAATAAGATGATGACCTGACGCTCTAAATAAGATGATGACCAGACGCTTTAATAAGATGATGACCAGAAGCACTAAATAAGATGATGACCAGAAGCACTAAATAAGATGATGACCAGACGCTCTAAATAAGATGATGACAAGACGCCCTAAATAAAATGATGACCTGACGCTCTAAATAAGATGATGACAAGACGCCCTAAATAAAATGATGACCTGACGCTCTAAATAAGATGATGACAAGACGCCCTAAATAAAATGATGACCTGACGCTCTAAATAAGAGTATGACAAGATGCCCTAAATAGAATGATGACCTGACGCTCTAGATAAGATGATGACCAGACGCTCTAAATAAGATGATGACCAGACGCCCTAAATAAGATGATGACCAGACGCTCTAAATAAGATGATGACCAGACGCCCTAAATAAGATGATGACCAGACGCCCTAAATAAGATGATGACCAGACGCCCTAAATAAGATGATGACCAGGCGCTCTAAATAAGATGATGACCAGACGCTCTAAATAAGATGATGACCAGACGCTCTAAATAAGATGATGACCAGACTCTCTAAATAAGATGATGACCAGACGCTCTAAATAAGATGATGACCTGACGCTCTAAATAAGATGATGACAAGACGCCCTAAATAAAATGATGACCTGACGCTCTAAATAAGATGATGACAAGACGCCCTAAATAAAATGATGACCTGACGCTCTAAATAAGATGATGACCAGACGCTCTCAATAAGATGATGACCAGACGCTCTAAATAAGATGATGACCAGACGCTCTAAATAAGATGATGACAAGACGCTCTAAATAAAATGATGACCTGACGCTCTAAATAAGATGATGACCAGACGCTCTAAATAAGAGGATGACCAGACGCTCTAAATAAGATGATGACCAGACGCTCTAAATGAGATGATGACCTGACGCTCTAAATAAGATGATGACAGGAGCTCTAAATAAGATGATGACCAGAAGCACTAAATAAGATGATGACCAGAAGCACTAAATAAGATGATGACCAGACGCTCTAAATAAGATGATGACCAGACGCTCTAAATAAGATGATGACCAGACGCTCTAAATAAGATGATGACCAGAAGCACTAAATAAGATGATGACCAGAAGCACTAAATAAGATGATGACCAGACGCTCTAAATAAGATGATGACAAGACGCCCTAAATAAAATGATGACCTGACGCTCTAAATAAGATGATGACAAAACGCCCTAAATAAAATGATGACCTGATGCTCTAAATAAGATGATGACAAGACGCCCTAAATAAAATAATGACCTGACGCTCTAAATAAGATGCTGACAAGACGCCCTAAATAAAATGATGACCTGACGCTCTAAATAAGATGATGACAAGACGCTCTAAATAAGATGATGACCAGACGCTCTAAATAAGATGATGACCAGACGCTCTAAATAAGATGATGACAAGACGCCCTAAATAAAATGATGACCTGACGCTCTAAATAAGATGATGACCAGACGCTCTAAATAAGATGATGACCAGACGCTCTCAATAAGATGATGACCAGACGCTCTAAATAAGATGATGACCAGACGCTCTAAATAAGATGATGACAAGACGCTCTAAATAAAATGATGACCTGACGCTCTAAATAAGATGATGACCAGACGCTCTAAATAAGAGGATGACCAGACGCTCTAAATAAGATGATGACCAGACGCTCTAAATGAGATGATGACCTGACGCTCTAAATAAGATGATGACAGGAGCTCTAAATAAGATGATGACCAGAAGCACTAAATAAGATGATGACCAGAAGCACTAAATAAGATGATGACCAGACGCTCTAAATAAGATGATGACCAGACGCTCTAAATAAGATGATGACCAGACGCTCTAAATAAGATGATGACCAGAAGCACTAAATAAGATGATGACCAGAAGCACTAAATAAGATGATGACCAGACGCTCTAAATAAGATGATGACAAGACGCCCTAAATAAAATGATGACCTGACGCTCTAAATAAGATGATGACAAAACGCCCTAAATAAAATGATGACCTGATGCTCTAAATAAGATGATGACAAGACGCCCTAAATAAAATAATGACCTGACGCTCTAAATAAGATGCTGACAAGACGCCCTAAATAAAATGATGACCAGACGCTCTCAATAAGATGATGACCAGACGCCCTAAATAAGATGATGACCAGACGCTCTAAATAAGATGATGACCAGAAGCACTAAATAAGATGATGACCAGACGCTCTAAATAAGATGATGACCAGACGCTCTAAATAAGATGATGACCAGACGCTCTAAATAAGATGATGACCAGACGCTCTAAATAAGATGATGACCAGACGCCCTAAATAAGATGATGACCAGACGCCAGACGCTCTAAATAAGATGATGACCAGACGCCCTAAATAAGATGATGACCAGACGCCCTAAATAAGATGATGACCAGACGCCCTAAATAAGATGATGACCAGACGCTCTAAATAAGATGATGACCAGACGCTCTAAATAAGATGATGACCAGACGCTCTAAATAAGATGATGACCAGACGCCAGACGCTCTAAATAAGATGATGACCAGACGCCAGACGCTCTAAATAAGATGATGACCAGACGCCCTAAATAAGATGATGACCAGACGCCCTAAATAAGATGATGACCAGACGCCCTAAATAAGATGATGACCAGGCGCTCTAAATAAGATGATGACCAGACGCTCTAAATAAGATGATGACCAGACGCTCTAAATAAGATGATGACCAGACGCCAGACGCTCTAAATAAGATGATGACCAGACGCCAGACGCTCTAAATAAGATGATGACCAGACACTCTAAATAAGATGATTCCTCTCAACAAATGTTCAGTTAAAATCGTAGCGATGAACTCCTGAGAATAAAAAGGTTAAAACAATAAAATCAATATGGACTCCATAGGTAAGGAATGCAGGTATAACGAAGATCATTCATTGATAAACGTTAGGGGAGAGAGGGGAGCGTGCTCCCTCCCGAAGGGGCATGGCCATCTGATCATAAATAACATGCTGTATGCGTTTAATAATAGAGACTCATTAAAACATTGTAAAAAGTAAGTAAAAAACATATGTCTAACTAATTAATGTATGTTACATTATCTTCAAATTTGACACATGAAGTACAAGCTCATCAAAATACATTGTGTCCATATTGACACATGAAGTACAAGCTCATCAAAATACATTGTGTCCATATTGACACATGAAGTACAAGCTCATCAAAATACATTGTGTCCATATTGCTTGCAGCTAACTTGTGTCCATATTGCTTGTAGCTAACTTGTCTATTTCATTGTTTCTCAATGTCTTCGTTGACTAAAATTTCTGAATTTAAAAATAAGCCCTTTCATAATTTCACTCATTGTAATACTTATTTGAACACTTATGATAACACTTGCTAAAGCCCAACTTTATATCTTTCGTTATAGTCATTCTTTTAAAAAAACAACTTCTTACACCATTTGTTGATTTTGGCAAATTAAAATACAGCCTTTTCATCAGCAACATTGTCGTTAATAGATTGCCCGGATGTTGGATGTAAAATCAGCAGTAGATTTTTTTTATGTAAACCATCGCCACTACAGTTAATAACTTTTCCTGCTCTGCGACACACACGACAAAATGTCTACCTTTTTATTCCACACTTATGATCTTTTCAGCCTTGTCTTAGTTTGTTTATTGTTTACATGGCGCGTAGCTTGATTAATTCCAACCGCGGTTTGACAATGTGTCCCGCCCCCTTTCAAAATAAAACCGTTAGAATTTCACCAAATAGCAACTCTTTATAAGAGTAAAAGAAAATTGATACACAGGTTGGTACACCCCCTCCCCCATTATACCTTCATACGAAGCCACGACTCTAAAGTCTATCATACCACCCTGCGGCATGATGCCCACTGTCCACCTATCATACCACCCTGAGGCCTGATGCCCCCTGTCCACCTATCATACCACCCTGAGGCCTGTTGCCCCCTGTCCACGTATCATACCACCCTGAGGCCTGATGCCCCCTGTCCACCTATCATACCACCCTGAGGCCTGATGCCCCCTGTCCACCTATCATACCACCCTGAGGCCTGATGCCCCCTGTCCACCTATCATACCACCCGGCGGCCTGATGGCCCCTGTCCACCGATCATACCACCCTGAGGCCTGATGCCCCCTGTCCACCTATCATACCACCCTGAGGCCTGATGGCCCCTGTCCACCTATCATACCACCCTGAGGCCTGATGCCCACTGTCCACCTATCATACCACCAGGCGGCCTGATGGCCCCTGTCCACCTATCATACCACCCTGAGGCATGATGCCCCCTGTCCACCTATCATACCACCCTGAGGCCTGATGCCCCCTGTCCACCTATCATACCACCCTGAGGCCTGATGCCCCCTGTCCACCTATCATACCACCCGGCGGCCTGATGGCCCCTGTCCACCTATCATACCACCCTGAGGCCTGATGCCCCCTGTCCACCTATCATACCACCCGGCGGCCTGATGGCCCCTGTCCACCTATCATACCACCCTGAGGCCTGGTGGCCCCTGTCCACCTATCATACCACCCGGCGGCCTGATGGCCCCTGTCCACCTATCATACCACCCTGAGGCCTGGTGGCCCCTGTCCATCTGAGAATATAAAGGATCAGGACCCACGTGTTTTCATTCGTTAACAACTTGAATTGGTTTAGAAATAAATAAACTTACGGTAAATATTGTTTGCTTGGTTTGAAAATGTATCTGGTACTCGATGACTAACTGTCTGCTTTATTATGATGGATCAATAAAATTACTCAATTCAAATTCAAACTTGCCTCGAGATGGCTCCGGTGATTTAAACAAAGGGGAGATCGCGTGGCTAAAGGTTGTTTTGTTTTTTGGGGGGTTTTTTTTGGTTTTTTTTGCAGAGGTGTTGGGGGGGGCATGATGGCGTACACGTCTGGTGGCTTGAATTAAAATAAGGCTGTGAAATCTGAGAGGGTATCTATACAAAGACAACGACCTAAAGTATGGGAAGGTGTGAAGGTACTACAGACCTAAATTATGAGCAGGTGTGAAGGTACTACAGACCTAAAGTATGAGCAGGTGTGAAGGTACTACAGACCTAAAGTATGAGCAGGTGTGAAGGTACTACACACCTAAAGTATGAGCAGGTGTGAAGGTACTACAGACCTAAAGTATGAGCAGGTGTGAAGGTACTACAGACCTAAAGTATGAGCAGGTGTGAAGGTACTATAGACCTAAAGTATGAGCAGGCGTGAATGTACTACAGAAGTTAGAGATATCCTCAATAATCAAGTAAGCGGGATCTCTACAATAATAACATTTCGGGTTTTAAAATTTGTTATGCGCGTGAATTCTCTAGCAAAAACACTTTGACGTAAACGGAGGAAGGTCACATTCTTAATCAGTGTTGTAGAATGTGCATTCAGTACTGTCCCATGGCACTATGTATTCAGTACTGTCCCATGGCACTATGTATTCAGTACTGTCCCATGGCACTATGTATTCAGTACTGTCCCATGGCACTATGTATTCAGTACTGTCCCATGGCACTTTGTATTCAGTACTGTCCCATGGCACTATGTATTCAGTAATGTCCCATGGCACTATGTATTCAGTACTGTCCCATGGCACTATGTATTCAGTACTGTCCCATGGGACTATGTATTCAGTACTGTCCCATGGCACTATGTATTCAGTACTGTCCCATGGCACTATGTATTCAGTACTGTCCCATGGCACTATGTATTCAGTAAGGTCCCATGGCACTATGTATTCAGTACTGTCCCATGGCACTATGTATTCAGTACTGTCCCATGGCACTATGTATTCAGTACTGTCCCATGGCACTATGTATTCAGTACTGTCCCATGGCACTATGTATTCAGTACTGTCCCATGGCACTATGTATTCAGTACTGTCCCATGGCACTATGTATTCAGTACTGTCCCATGGCACTATGTATTCAGTACTGTCCCATGGCACTATGTATTCAGTACTGTCCCATGGCACTATGTATATAGTACTGTCCCATGGCACTATGTATTCAGTACTGTCCCATGGCACTATGTATTCAGTACTGTCCCATGGCACTATGTATTCAGTACTGTCCCATGGCACTATGTATTCAGTAATGTCCCATGGCACTATGTATATAGTACTGTCCCATGGCACTTTGTATTCAGTACTGTCCCATGGCACTATGTATTCAGTACTGTCCCATGGCACTATGTATTCAGTACTGTCCCATGGCACTATGTATTCAGTACTGTCCCATGGCACTATGTATTCAGTACTGTCCCATGACACTATGTATTCAGTACTGTCCCATGGCACTATGTATTCAGTACTGTCCCATGGCACTATGTATTCAGTACTGTCCCATGGCACTATGTATTCAGTACTGTCCCATGGCACTATGTATTCAGTACTGTCCCATGGCACTATGTATTCAGTACTGTCCCATGGCACTATGTATTCAGTACTGTCCCATGGCACTATGTATATAGTACTGTCCCATGGCACTATGTATTCAGTACTGTCACATGGCACTATGTATTTAGTACTGTCCCATGGCACTATGTATTCAGTACTGTCCCATGGCACTATGTATTCAGTACTGTCCCATGGCACTATGTATTCAGTACTGTCCCATGGCACTATGTATTCAGTACTGTCCCATAGCACTATGTATTCAGTACTGTCCCATGACACTATGTATTAAGTACTGTCCCATGGCACTATGTATTCAGTACTGTCCCATGGCACTATGTATTCAGTACTGTCCCATGGCACCATGTATTCAGTAATGTCCCATGGCACTATGTATTCAGTACTGTCCCATGGCACTATGTATTCAGTACTGTCCCATGGCACTATGTATTCA
Source organism: Ampullaceana balthica (assembly GCA_944989445.1). Classification (NCBI taxonomy): domain Eukaryota; kingdom Metazoa; phylum Mollusca; class Gastropoda; family Lymnaeidae; genus Ampullaceana; species Ampullaceana balthica. Next base: position 320,963 of record CALYLW010000027.1, read on the forward strand.
GTACTGTCCCATGGCACTATGTATTTAGTACTGTCCCATGGCACTATGTATTTAGTACTGTCCCATGGCACTATGTATTTAGTACTGTCCCATGGCACTATGTATTTAGTACTGTCCCATGGCACTATGTATTTAGTACTGTCCCATGGGCACTATGTATTTAGTACTGTCCCATGGCACTATGTATTTAGTACTGTCCCATGGCACTATGTATTTAGTACTGTCCCATGGCACTATGTATTTAGTACTGTCCCATGGCACTATGTATTCAGTACTGTCCCATGGCACTATGTATTCAGTACTGTCCCATGGCACTATGTATTTAGTACTGTCCCATGGCACTATGTATTTAGTACTGTCCCATGGCACTATGTATTCAGTACTGTCCCATGGCACTATGTATTCAGTACTGTCCCATGGCACTATGTATTCAGTACTGTCCCATGGCACTATGTATTCAGTACTGTCCCATGGCACTATGTATTCAGTACTGTCCCATGGCACTATGTATTCAGTACTGTCCCATGGCACTATGTATTCAGTACTGTCCCATGGCACTATGTATTCAGTACTGTCCCATGGCACTATGTATTCAGTACTGTCCCATGGACAATGTATTCAGTACTGTCCCATGGCACTATGTATTTAGTACTGTCCCATGGGACAATGTATTCAGTACTGTCCCATGGCGCTATGTATAGTCGTAGTGGTCCTCATACTTGTAATACAGCAAGTTATTGATGTTCGTGCCCAGTGATGATGATTCTCTAGATCGGTTTGGGCTCAGTCTTCAACACAATTTGGTTCATTTGAGTTCCGAGATCGGCATATTTCGTTTTGTTTCTGTTTCTATCTATTTCTGTATTTGATTCGGGTTTGGTTCAAAAGATTTTCGATTGCGTTGCCTTAAAAAAAAACAAGTTTAAAGATCAACGTATGGTGTTTTCTATTTCTGTTTGTTCATGCCACTAAGAAATAATTTCATCTCAAAATAATGTTGTCATTTCAAAAAACATGCCGAGTACAGAATGCGACACCTGTGTTGTCTGTGGAGATATCCCTGTCTTTCAAGTCATGATATTCTCTTTGATTTCCATGGGCGTATAATAACATGATTGTCGGTGCTTTACTTGTCAATTGTAAGAAACATTAACTAAAGCGTTCTGTTTGTTCCAGTACTATTGTCGTATAAATCTGTCAGACGAAATGCACATGGGATTTTCTTGTTCAATGTTACGACTGGTGTTATACTTGGTTCAATTTTACGACTGGTGTTATACTTGGTTTTGTATAACAGCTCACGGTCAACGGATTGAGAGATACAATTATAATTATAGTTCAGTGTTTTAAGCCATTCTCAGAGACAAAACATTTTTAGTTTATTAACGAAGCGTTGATTTCATTCGGAGAAAAAGAAAACGTATTTGAAAATCTCATTTAAAATTATGAAAATTAAATCAGAACAGATAAATTTAGTTTTATAATACTCAGTGGCGTCACCAGAGGGTTGTGGTGGGGGCGGGCCGCCCCGGGTGACACCAACCGTAGTGACGCCTCTGATAATACTAGTTTAACTTTTGACCACATAATGACAAGGTTACAATCAATAGTAAAGAAGAAATGCCAAGTACGTTTTTAAAGGCGTTTCCTTTTTTAACATGAAATTTGATATTAAACATCGGCCCTACACATTTTCAATTCTTAAATTAGATTTTACCGAAATGATTTCTAAACTTGTTTTTATTTAAAAGTTTTCAATGTTTTCATCAAATCCAAAATGGTTAAATTTTGGAACGTCATTGAAACACCTTCTATCAGTTAAACCTTTTCTACCAACTCCACTGGCCTTTTAAACAAAACTTCTTGATCAATTTTGTCTAAGCAATTATCAAGGTTAACCCCTAGAGCCTAAGTAATTATCAAGGTTAACCACTAGAGCCAAAGTAATTATTAGTGAATATCCCACTTCGTTAGAAAACCATTTTACATTCATAAATATCAATATCTGTGGGGAACGAAGTTCTGCTGTTTGACGGATCACTATTCAAATGCACATTTGCTAAGAGCTATACAGTGTCAAGTGCAATTTATAATTATCGTCTCTTCAGGAACAGTAGACAAATTGTATTAGTCAGTAGCAAGGGTACGTCACGCATATCATTCTATATTTGGAAAAAACAAATGATCACTATTCCATAGGTCAGCGAACTTTTAGCCACTATTTGTTTAACAGGCATTGTCCCAATATATAAAAATGATTAAACCACACACGAGTTGTCCACAAGAGTAATGTGTTAACAGAGTTGTCTGCTCGAATTTGCTTTATGAACATTCTAAATGTGGTGACGTCATGAATTTAACAAACTGCATGACATCAATTTTCTTCACTAATTCAGGCGAGATTAAAAAATAGTTCATTTCAAATTAATGATACTACAATACACGGGCCGGGTTTTTAACAAATATAAGATATTTGATGTGATATGAAACAAGACAAGCCAGATGCAAAATAGCTAAGCACAAAAAGTAGTTAAAACACTTTAAATATATTTCTATACAATTCTATCAAGTGTTTTTATCAAAGATATTACTCTTTCAATTACATTCAGGGAAATTTACCCCAGTTTGACAACCACTCCCTTATACCAATTGAAAAAGACAGTGGACGTTCTACCGAAATAGTTCACACATGAATGGAGAGGATATCAATATAAAAACAGTGAAACTATATTCGGGTTCATGGGTAATAATCGAATATTCCTTCATGTGTAATTATTTCCTCATCATTTCCACAGGCGTCAGTCAGAGGGCGTTAGGCTCTAGGGGGCGTGGCTAGGTCGTGGCTCTCTCGACCGATGGTCTCGACAGGTCCGAAAATTCGTTATGTCATCTCTTGTTACTCTACTGATTTGGTGCAATGTCAGGTCTGAAGCGGGTCCGTCATAACTTGGAGGTGCTGTAGGAAGTAGTAATGATGAGGTATGATCGTCTGAAGCAAGGCCTGCACGCAAGGGGAGAGAGTAAGCTAGCGGATGGGGAGCGAAGTGGAAGTAAGGAGAATATCGTGTTGAAGGTATCGGACAGTGACAGGAATAATCAGAAAGTCATCACTGTGAATCCTGAGTGTTAGACTTGGTGTGTCACTTTTAGCACTTTGATTCAGCACCCACATGTCCTTTAGGGGGCTGGTTGTCATTGACATCTTGACATCAAGGAATTATGAGCTAAAAGTACTCAGTTAACCATAGTTTTTTTGACTTCGGATATTTGGAGTCTTGTTAGAATTCCAGAATGACCAACGTTGTACGTACGGGCAATGATCTGACCTGATGGGTTCTTGGGTATTCGTAATACAAACTTTGTTCAATGTTCCAAGTTTTATTAGTTGAATAAATTTCTAATCTATAGAATGTGCGGGCGTGATGATCTACTCAAAGATCCAAGGTAAACTCTTAAAAATAGGGATCAAATTAAATGGAACATACACCTTTATGTTTGACATTGGTATAGATCATAAATATTACCGCTAAAACTTTCCCCTTGTCAAATTACAATGGGAAAAAATTCCTAAAATCATTTCCGAGTAATTCTATGTAAAATTGTAATCAATTCTTTATTGATTTTAATTGAAGTACTGCTAGTCACCAACTGCGTGCTACGTATCTCAATCACGTGTGCTCACTGATTAGCTGATGGCTAGAACACGCCCACCTTCACTCAACCGACTGCAAAGATAGAGGAGCTTGTGTTAACATGGCAAACATACAACTTTACATTAGCGTCCAGACCAAAAGTAAATAAACTGGATGGAATGTTTCATTTGTTTATATCATTACCCCATCACCACCCCTCTTCCACTTTGAAACAAACTCAAGTATCTCCTCAATGTTCATTACAGATTTGTAATCAAACAGTTCTCAATACGTGACTGTTTGCAGCATTTTATTTGTTGGAACGTGTCAAAATATTCTTTTGACAACGGTAGCCATGCCATTAACGTGTTAGTTGTTTTTAAAAAACGGTTTCTTATTGTAGCTAACCGAAGAGTTCCTCAAAGATTTAGTATCAAAGTGACCAAAGCAGCCACATATAAAAATTATCATACAAGTGTATTGAAGTCCGAAGCATTACATTTAATAATGATAATAGTTTTGTGAAAGTTTAATCAATAATTAATATTTTATTTGATTTAATATTTTAGTTAAAACGTGTAAAACACAATGCACAAAAAAAATTTAAAAACAAATTTTAATAACCCCCTTAAAAAATAAATATTAAAACAAGTATGCAGTGGCGTAGCTAGGGGGGTGGTGGGGGCGATCCACCCCGGGCGGCACTCATTCAGGGGGCGGCATTTGTGGGCATTCGAAAAGTACAACCATTTCCAACAACCGCCCTTTTTCTTTTGAAGGGGGAAAACCAAGGTGAAACAAAAATATTTGTAATTTCGAGTCTTAATTAACGGATTCTCACATTTTTTTAATTACATAGTGGATATTATAACTAACGCAAAACCGTTCAAAAAATTTTAATCGCTCAAAAAAGGTATCCATTTGTTTGGAAAACTAAGCGGTATAAGTCGCAGATGACTTTTGTAATAAGAAAAGTACGCAAAAAACACATCACCGCTGAGCCGAATAATATGTGCTATTAATATCGCCACGACAGTTTGTATGTGGAATTTTGACATTCGCAGAATGATGCACGAACACGTAACTAAAGTTTAGTCTAAAGGCATGGTGGTTCAAATATTGTGTTTAACTTGCAAGTAGTAATTGATATTACTGTTTTCGTTTTCAAAAAATTATTGTAAGGTAAGTTATTAAAAATTAAATTTATTTTGTTTTTATTGCATTTAAGTAGCACACATAATCTGTGTTTAAAAAAAAATTAAAATACGGTTATTCATTAAACATGTTACGCCTATCCAATTAAAGTAATGTGTAAATAATTTGAATTCGTCTATTTATGGAAAATTTTTAAGATTTATTACAAGAATATGTAAATATTCAAATTTCTCTGATAATAAAGACCACAATAGGCATAATAATTTAGAAAAAGACATACTTTAAAATTTCAATCGTCTTGAAAAAAATTGACATCTGAAGAAGTAACTAGGAAAACGAGATCAGATGCTGGAATTTTACTAAATTCAATGTAATCTTTTTCTTTTCTATTTTATCTCAATTTATGGGAATCTGTCATTTTTTAAATTAATGCAAAGTGATTGCATGGAACAAAGAGATGTGCTAATACAAAATACAAAATACAAACAATTTGTGAAGAGATGGAAATATCAACCTAACTGAGTTCGAAGGGGAAAAAAATATGAGTAGGGAAAATTCAAAAGACGTTGTTCTATTTTTAGAAGAAGTACAACGAGAAATGTTCTTATACATGGATGGAATTATAAAAGAAAATAAACGAACGCTTTGATGAGTTGCATGTCCTTGCAAGAAAATATTCGTAATACCATGTAACCTACTAAATGAAGCAAATGAACATTAAATAATTACTCTATTGACATTGATAAAGAACAGTTCAATATGGAAAGAAAAAGGATCCAGGTTTTTTATGGCTGTACTGTACCTACACTACAAGAAAAGGCATTATGTTAGAAAACCGGGGGAAAAGCCCCCCTTGATCTATTAAAATTTATTCAACAGTATAGATTGGAGAATTCTGTACCCAACATTGTAATTTTGCTATGAATTTTTTCAACAATTGCTATCAGTGTCTCTAGTTATGAAAGGAGCTTCTCAAAACTGAAGTGAATAAAAAAAATTATCTTCGTTCCACAATGAGCGATTAAAGACAACAAAATCTTGCAATACTGTCCATAGTCCATAGAACAAGATATCACAGATAATTTTAATTTTGATAGCATAATACACGATTTTTCTATTATGAAAGTTAGGAAAGTAAATGTATAAATATGATTACATACTAATGTATACACTTTCTTTGTAAAAAAAAATCATTTACTTTTAAATACAAAATTAAAGAATAATGACTGGTAATGTTTTTTTTGTGTAATTTTGGAATATGTTTTGTCTCATTTGCAGCTACCTCCGTAACTTTCTTGCGGTCTTTAAAAAAAGTATCTTGTATTTTTTAATTTGTATTTATAGGTATATAATCTTATGCGGCCTCTTTTATTACTGCTTACATAAATATGGCATGCAATGGTAAACATGTTCCCCACCTTTACTTCGTTTCAATTACAACTGTTTCTTAATATTTCTTAATTTATAAAAACCATAACATAATCTACTAACTGGCCGTCCACAAATGACGTCACGCGATTTTGGCTGATTTTTCACCCCTTCCCCCTCATCACACGTCGTCACAAAAGCTTAGACCCTTTCTTTAATAAGACGTCACAAAGCTTTGACCCCCCTCCCCCCCATAAAAGCCGTATTTTCTGTTTGAAAATGAGCAAGTTTCAAATAAATAATTTTTTCATTTAAGTAGGTTTTTAGTGTAACGCTGCATTCTAATATCGTAACACGCGTTTTACATAAACGTCATTAAATAAAGTGTCAGTAATCAAATATTTATTTAAAGTTGCGCGTTTTGACGGGCGTCACATTTCTTAAACACCCCCCTCGTCACAAATGTGTAAACACACACACCCCCCCCCCGTGCGTGACGTCATTTATGGACGGCAACTAAAAAGGGCGGCAAATTGGAGACCGCCCCGGGCGGCAAAAGTTCTAGCTACGCCACTGCAAGTATGTCGTGTAGACCGAGACTGTAACGAAGCATCTCGTATACGACACAGCTCAAAGAACAAAGCAATCGCTCTATCTTCACCTTGATGGAATAGACATGCTTAAATCATTGCGCAGTCAGACCAACTTTATTACTACAGTGAAAGAAAAGGCTTCGACTATGCCTTAATGTTTGCAGTCTTTTAGCAGAGATTTACAAATTCAGCAAATAGACGCGCTAGTTTTATTTCACGACATTAAAACAAAATATGCTTTTCACCCGTTGAATGCATGTTCAATCATTTGTAGTATTCTTATGTATATGACTTCCCATTTCTAGTGGCGTTGTTTTTGGGTGGGTCTCACACAAGAAGCTGTCATCACAACCACCAGCCCCACCCCCAAGAAATGAATGCTTGTTGGTTGACATAAAAATCAGTGTAAAATCTAAAGATGTCAAGAAAAAATCATTTTAATTTAAGGATAGGGGCAAATATATTTTAACAGGTAAGTTTGACAAATTTTTAGATAAAATGTAACTTGTAAAATTCTAATTTTCTGATTTCCAAATTTAAATACATGCCTTCACCTTATCAAAATCAATATCCTTCACCATATTATATTCAATAGCTTGTAGAGCCAGTATCACGGTGGTCGAGTGGCATGCGCGCTCGGCTGGTGTACCGATGGTTGTGGGCTCGATTTCATGTCTCCCGCCCCTATGGCGTCCCTGTCCAGCCAGCTCCGAATGGGTACCTAACACTAGTTAGGGAAATAAAGGCGGCTGGGTAATGTGTGGAACCCTTATAGTCGTGGCCTGTGAACGCTGCATCACTTGCCAACAGACCGGCATGGTCTGTGGACGCATTAATCTTCTGTATGGACAGACAGGACAACTATATTATCTCATCGCCTTGACTGCCCCATTATGGATCGTACATTTTATTTGATAAATCTTTAGTTTTTTTTACAAGAATTCACAGATATTGTGGAATCCTTGAATACTTTGTGAGAGTATTTGAAGTAATTTTAGAAGGTCCCATTGAACCATTTCAAAAACATCAAATACTAACCAGTCTTAGACGCAGCATTGTTGAAATCAGCTGTCTTTATTTATCCTCTTTAGCTTAGTATTTATTTAAGCATGTGTTTTGGATAATTCATATAATGCTTTTAATAGGACCAATAGCTTTCCTTTACTTGCAGATAGTATATTGTTGGATTGAATATTACTAAATCAATTTACTACTTCCTTGATAGCATTTGACCTGATCTATCTAAAATGAAAATAATCAATATACTCCAGCATCTTTAAGTGATCTGCTATTCTCTTCTTTAAAAGATCTATCTACAGAAATTACGTAAGGGCTAACTATTAAAATTCCTTTTCAATAGCATATTCTAACGATAATCAATAGCGTTTCTCTAACTTAAAAAGTCTTAATCCTCTAGATTGGCCAACACAGTGTAATTTTTAACAAAAACTTTCGATGGCATATACTGCTGTGTAATATAAACTATCTGAAATAGATGTGCCCATATTAAAGGTAAAGATATCAGATAAACCGGACAATACAAACTAAGACATTGTGTTATATCTCTTGGGTCGAAACTTTCATGATGATCACACAAAGCTTCAATCGGCTCCACACATTCGTCAAACTTTATCTTCCCTGGTTTTCAGCAACATGATGAGCAATCCAACTGTTTCCACGGACTTTCCTGTTAGTTCAATTAACATATCCGGTCGGTGAGGAGGAAGGAATATATCTTCTCCTAAGCATCGACTAATTTAATAAATGATTGGCCTTTAAAACATATCCGTGCACTCTAGACATTGTGGTGGTATCATCGTGCGATGGAGTTATGCACATCATTATGTCAAGTGCGTAACTCTATATATTTATTACAAATTTATAAATGTATTATGTATTACAAATTTCAGGATAGAGGTCATCAGCGTGTGACTTCATTAAATGAGAACAATCCAGAACGAATTCTCTCATTCTAACACTGCGGCTGTGAATGATCACGTGAGGGATCACTTTAGTCATTTTGTCATTGTTCGGTCTGTAAAATGTCAACTAATAAAGTTCAAAAACAGCTCGCAGCGTTTGCATCTATGATAAGAATCTCCTCCATACCAATAAACAGCATCAATAATATATTAGCCCAGGTCACTCGGTAACGCTAAGGGACATCACTCTGTAATTTTTTTAAATTGAAAATATAGACGTAAAATCATAATCATTTTTGTTTCGAGATTAACAGAACGTGTGGTGTTTCTCACCGTAAAATACTATATGACGTACATTTTTGGGCTCATATTTTAATTTTGGAAAAGGGATATATAGAGAAATTTTGTGAAAAATATATAATTCTAATGAACTAAAATTTAATTATTCCTTTTTTTATTGAACTCATTCACATACCAATGTTTGGTTATGGGACACACTGATTTAAACACATGCAATAACATTCATGTAAGTTACTTGGGCTTTTGAAAAAAAGTGAGAGTCGTAGGCGCCCAAGGAACAACCTAGTATTTCAACATTCCTTTTTGGGTTTCCGGTGATAAGCAATATTTCTGATGCTTTTATGTAAATGTACTCATGTTAAGTCTAATAAGGTCTTCTTTATCCCATGGCATATTTAAGTCTAATAAGGTCTTCTGTATCCCATGGCATATTTAAGTCTAATAAGGTCTTCTTTATCCCATGTCATATTTAAGTCTAATTAGGTCTTCTTTATCCCATGGCATATTTAAGTCTAATTAGGTCTTCTTTATCCCATGGCATATTTAAGTCTAATAAGGTCTTCTTTATCCCATGGCATATTTAAGTCTAATTAGGTCTTCTTTATCCCATGGCATATTTAAGTCTAATTAGGTCTTCTTTATCCCATGGCATATTGAAGTCTAATAAGGTCTTCTTTATCAAATGGCATATTTAGACACCATCCCAATAATCTCAAGAAAGGTATTTCTATTCAATAAATATTCATCTTCGTTGTCCGCCGAAACGCAAAATTTTGTTGAACAATAAGCGATCCAGCTACCTTCAACATTTCCGTCTCCCTGTCCCTTGAAGTTAATAGAACCTATGTTCTCGGCATCAAAAGTCTTTGTGTGGTGCCTTAAAATCCGTTGTCAATGTTTACAATAGTTTCAGTTTATACACTTATCAAAATTTTTAAAAATCAGTTTCTGTAACATTGACAACAAAACATACATCAAGTGTATTTAAATTTGCGACTGCATGTCAATAAATCATGCAAGCCCACAGTATTTTTGCTCCATATCTCATCAAAATTTGGAACCATTATTTGGTTAGCTGGTGCACAGTTACTTATGACTTTATATCTGGTTTTGTGTTCACATTTTTCAAAAATATTATTTTTTCAACGCAATAGATTGCTATAAGTATATATTGTTATACAGTAGTACCCCGCCATACGACATTTATCTGTTCTGGAGTTGGTATCGTATGGTGAAAATCGTCATATAGTGGGGAATAGAACTAGCTAATGCGTGAAAAACCCCAGGTAAAAACGCTACGGCCATATACACTAGCGAGGGTTACGATGCGCATGCCTTCTTCGTATTTCTTATTACATCTAGCTTCGTTTCCATAGAAATCATCTTCTTACTTTTCCTTTGGGCATCACCAGCAATCTTGGGACCCATGGCTAATGAATTAAAGTCCGAATTAAGCAAGCAATTCCCAGAAATATGCGATATTGTAAGCACTCACACGAGATCAAGTCGTTACGAAACACACGCGAGATTCTGAACTGAGCGCGAGATGAACAAAGAGAGGGAGAGGCAGCAGCCAATAGCAGACAAGCATCTTAGTTAACGTATGTAGTGACGCATATAGTGATGTATGGGTGTGATGCTAGGTGAGTGCACTCGCACAGTCCTACGTGCGCCGACCGCCAAATTTGAATTTTGGAAGTTGATGCCGTAAGGCGGGGTGAGTGTCGTAACGAGGTGAGAATGTCGTAACGAGGGGAGAATGTCGTAACGAGGGGAGAATGTCGTAACGAGGGGAGAATGTCGTAACGAGGGGAGAATGTCTGAACGAGGGGAGAATATCTGAACGAGGGGCCGAGAAAACATCGTATTCCAAATCGTATGGTGAAAAAAAACGTAAGCTGGGGACGCCGTATCCCGGGGGTCCACTGTAAGCTGGGGACGCCGTATCCCGGGGTCCACTGTATTTTACCCATTTTGGTTCTTAAATTGCTCAGCTAGATCGAAGTGCTGGATTTCTCAGAGTTAGATAAGAACAGCTTCTTGACACGACGAAAGTTACAAAACTCTTCAGACGGCGTCAAATCATGATCTATAATGGTCTTCTTCTGATTTATTATAGTGTCAGCTCATTTTTCTCGTGGGATACATTCATTGGTATTGATGACTTCAATTGAAGAATAAACTGTGATCGGTTATATGCTGATATACAAATAAACTGTGATCGGTTATACGCTTACATACAAATAAACTGTGATCGGTTATACGCTTACATACAAATAAACTGTGATCGGTTATACGCTGATATAAAAATAAACTGTGATCATTTATACGCTGATATTTAAAAAAACAAGACTAATCAATGTGTGCTCTGTAATTTAGCTTTTTTCAATTAGGTGTCACTCAATTTGATGGTTTCACTCCATTTAATGGTGTCACTACTTTTGATGTGTCACACGGTGAGGAATGCTACACAATAACTTGTAGCTATCAATTCTGTGGTCAAATCTTGTTTTAGCCATCCTTATGTCCTGGTTCAATGACCAGAACGCCATTGAATAAGAGAACACCAAATGCCGTAGAAGTTTCTTTAACACATTCGAGACTGGATTACTCAACACTAGTCTGTGGGGGATTGCCTCAAAACATACCGTAGAGCCTCAAGAAAGTAGTAAACACTGCAGCGTGAACTGAATTGAGGATTAGAAAGCTAGACCCCATTAAATATGAACTTAGGGATCTACACTTGCTTCCTGTTGCTGAAAGAATAGACCAGATTCTGTCACTATCACATGGCTGTATAAATGGATCAGCTGCAGTATTCTGAAGACATTATTATCGGAACATGTATCTCTAAAGGGACTGCGACCTTCTAAGCAGTTACTTCTGAAATCACCCGCAGTGGATCTTATCTTATCTGTTACAGCCGGTCCTTCTATACAGAAGATCATTGCGTCCTACGATGGACACAGTTAGTCCTTTGGCATGCTCTATTTTGAGTCGGTGGCACTAAAGTTTTTTGAACAGTCTTAAAAATTTTAGAATGAATTTGAAATAAAAAAATTCAGAAAATGTAAAAAGTTTTTATTTGATAGGTTATTTCAACATTACAACGTAACAAGCATGCTAGTCTAGTATGGCTAGTCTAGAATGGCTAGTCTAGTATGGCTAGTCTAGTATGGCTAGTCTAGAATGGCTAGTCTAGTATGGCTAGTCTAGTATGGCTAGTCTAGAATGGCTAGTCTAGTATGGCTAGTCTAGTATGGCTAGTCTAGTATGGCTAGTCTAGTATGGCTAGTCTAGTATGGCTAGTCTAGTATGGCTAGTCTAGTATGGCTAGTCTAGTATGGCTAGTCTAGTATGTCTAGTCTAGAATGGCTAGTCTAGTATGGCTAGTCTAGTATGGCTAGTCTAGTATGGCTAGTCTAGTATGGCTAGTCTAGTATGGTTAGTCTAGTATGGCTAGTCTAGTATGGCTAGTCTAGTATGGCTAGTCTAGGATGGCTAGTCTTGAATGGCTAGTCTAGTATGGCTAGTCTAGTATGGCTAGTCTAGTATTTCTAGTCTAGTATGGCTAGTCTAGTATGGCTAGTCTAGTATGGCTAGTATAGTATGACTAGTCTAGTAGTGCAAGTCTAGTATGGCTAGTCTAGTATGGTTAGTCTAGTATGGCTAGTCTAGTATGGCTAATCTAGTATGGCTAGTCTAGTATGGCTAGTCTAGTATGGCTAGTCTAGTATGGCTAGTCTAGTATGGCTAGTCTAGTATGGCTAGTCTAGTATGGCTAGTCTAGTATGGCTAGTCTAGTATGGCTAGTCTAGTATGGCTAGTCTAGTATGGCTAGTCTAGTATGGTTAGTCTAGGATGGCTAGTCTAGGATGGCTAGTCTTGAATGGCTAGTCTAGTATGGCTAGTCTAGTATGGCTAGTCTAGTATTTCTAGTCTAGTATGGCTAGTATAGTATGGCTAGTCTAGTAGTGCAAGTCTAGTATGGCTAGTCTAGTATGGCTAGTCTAGTATGGCTAGTCTAGTATGGCTAGTCTAGAATGGCTAGTCTAGGATGGCTAGTCTTGAATGGCTAGTCTAGTATGGCTAGTCTAGTATGGCTAGTCTAGTATGGCTGGTCTAGTATTTCTAGTCTAGTATGGCTAGTATAGTATGGCTAGTCTAGTAGTGCAAGTCTAGTATGGCTAGTCTAGTATGGCTAGTCTAGTATGGCTAGTCTAGTATGGCTAGTCTAGTATGGCTAGTCTAGTATGGCTAGTCTAGTATGGCTAGTCTAGTATGGCTAGTATAGTATGGCTAGTCTAGTATGGCTAGTCTAGTATTGCTAGTCTAGTATGGCTAGTCTAGTATGGCTAGTATAGTATGGCTAGTCTAGTATGGCTAGTCTAGTATGGCTAGTCTGGTATGGCTAGTCTGGTATGGCTAGTCTGGTATGGCTAGTCTGGTATGGCTAAACTGGTATGGCTAGTCTGGTATGGCTAGTCTGGTATGGCTAGTCTGGTATGGCTAGTCTGGTATGGCTAGTCTGGTATGGCTAGTCTGGTATGGCTAGTCTAGTATGGCTAGGCTAGTATTTCTAGTCTAGTATGGCTAGTATTGTATGGCTAGGCTAGTATTTCTAGTCTAGTATGGCTAGTATTGTATGGCTAGTCTAGTATGGCTAGTCTAGTATGGCTAGTCTAGTATGGCTAGTCTAGTATGGCTAGTCTAGGATGGCTAGTCTAGTATGGCTAGTCTAGTAGTGCAAGTCTAGTATGGCTAGTCTAGTATGGCTAGTCTAGTATGGCTAGTCTAGTATGGCTAGTCTAGTATGGCTAGTCTAGTATGGCTAGTCTAGTATGGCTAGTCTAGTATGGCTAGTCTAGTATGGCTAGTCTAGGATGGCTAGTCTAGTATGGCTAGTCTAGTATGGCTAGTCTTGGATGGCTAGTCCAGTATGGCTAGTCTAGTATGGCTAGTCTAGTATGGCTAGTCTAGTATGGCTAGTCTAGTATGGCTAGTCTAGTATGGCTAGTCTAGTACGGCTAGTCTAGGATGGCTAGTCTAGTATGGCTAGTCTAGTATGGCTAGTCTAGTATTTCTAGTCTAGTATGGCTAGTATAGTATGGCTAGTCTAGTAGTGCAAGTCTAGTATGGCTAGTCTAGTAGTGCAAGTCTAGTATGGCTAGTCTAGTATGGCTAGTATAGTATGGCTAGTCTAGTATGGCTAGTCTAGTATGGCTAGTCTAGTATGGCTAGTCTAGGATGGCTAGTCTAGTATGGCTAGTCTAGTATGGCTAGTCTAGTATTGCTAGTCTAGTATGGCTAGTCTAGTATAGCTAGTCTAGTATGGCTAGTCTAGTATGGCTAGTCTAGTATTGCTAGTCTAGTATGGCTAGTCTAGGATGGCTAGTCTTGGATGGCTAGTCTTGGATGGCTAGTCTAGTATGGATAGTCTAGTATGGCTAGTCTAGTATGGCTAGTCTAGTATGGCTAGTCTCGTATGGCTAGTCTAGTATGGCTAGTCTAGTATGGCTAGTCTAGGATGGCTAGTCTAGTATGGCTAGTCTAGTATGGCTAGTCTAGTATGGCTAGCCTAGTATGGCTAGCCTAGTATGGCTAGCCTAGTATGGCTAGCCTAGTATGGCTAGCCTAGTATGGCTAGCCTAGTATGGCTAGCCTAGTATGGCTAGCCTAGTATGGCTAGCCTAGTATGGCTAGTTTAGTATGGCTAGTCTAGTATGGCTAGCCTAGTATGGCTAGTCTAGTATGGCTAGTCTAGTATGGCTAGTACTACCACTATAGAAGAAAGCAAAGCTACGCAGCATAATATTATAAAAATATATAATTAAATTTTAGTACCCAAGTTTCATGCACGAACGATCAAAAGAATTCAAGGCTGTTATGGATGCGATTGGTGCGATTTTACCATTCTTTTCTAAATTTAAGCGATTTAAAAATACCAACAAAAAAAATTCAGATGGTTTTATTGAACAAGAAATGACTAGCTGAAGTTATCCATAATCAATATTTAATTTTTCTTTAAATGTCACCCCGTAATCTGTTTTGGAAAATAACCAGAGTTTATAATCAAGGTCTAATTCTATAACTAATTTTTGACAGTTGCGCTGAGAATGGTAGGCTGCTCTACATAAGGCTTAAAATACCATCCTTAAATTTAAATTGAAAAATGTCCAAGTTCGTTGTCCACATATTCTGAATACAAGGTCCCTGCCTTTTTTATTCTGACAGCTTTGGATTACGGACTAGCCTTTCAGTTTACAACAATTTTTTAACAAAACAAGGTAACAGCACCGACAAAAAATTAGAATCAATCAAGGAGAAATATGTGCTTCCTATTCTAAACATTTCCCGACCCATTTATGAATTCCCGATTCGTTGAGCGGGTGATAAGAACTTAGTCCAAACTCTTGTCCTATTAGTGACATCGAGTTGAACCCATTGATCCGATAACTCAGAATATTATTTTAATCGGTTCTGCTCGTCGTTGCTGTTGAAACAGCCGGAAATACACAAGTTGGGATAAAAATAGCAGGGAAACTAAACAATTTAACACGAAATGAAATCAGCCCATGGGATGAACAGAGTTCGAGTTTTCATTAATGTAAGTGGAAATGAATGTTATTAAAACAAGATATGTATAGGACTGACAACAGCCTTGTTCTGTGACGTCTTGTCAGGCCTATAAATACCTGGTTTTAATAATATATTTAACTAAAAGCCGGATTGCAGTCTCACACATATTTGTCCATAAATGTAAGTGTAACGATCTCTGCAGTAAGACGACGTGTCCTGACCAACTTACTGATATAAAAACAAATAACTAGACGCTAAGATAAAATAGTTCTTTCTTTTCGGAAATTATGCAATAAATTTACTTGTAGAGATTTCTGTAAAATATCTTGTTTATTTAAATTTTAAATAACTTTGATTTCTCTTTTAGATTTTCTGATTATTATCTCTTAAAGCTGCATCATACATAGCATTATATAGCATGTATGCCTAACAATTACATGGTTGGGATTA
Organism: Ampullaceana balthica; assembly: GCA_944989445.1. Lineage (NCBI taxonomy): Eukaryota > Metazoa > Mollusca > Gastropoda > Lymnaeidae > Ampullaceana > Ampullaceana balthica. The sequence goes on from CALYLW010000027.1 coordinate 336,962, forward strand.
CTTTGAACAGCTCTTCATTTGAAATCCATTATGCAAAAGAAAATGCTTATAAAACGTCTCAATCATTAAAATATGTTTCTGCAATTAGTTTAGATTGACTGGATAAATTCTGTGATCATCAAGAGGCTTAAATCATGTCAAATTTGTGGAGATCTTTTAATACTCTTTGAATAGTCTTTGACGGTTTGTTTGACTAACACGTTATGCCTGCTGAAACTACAAAGCAACTGAACAATTACAGCATACCACATTATAAGACATCTTTTAGCTTACGCTCATAATAGTCATGTTATTATATTTTAGCTCATGGCCTAATTATACAGTACTTGACACATTGATGTTAAGGCTAATTCGCCAAGATTTATTTATATATCTACAAAAAAAGTTTCTGCTTCGTCAAGCACACATTTTATTTTATGTTCCCGGTCAAATGTATCACAAATGTGAAATCCTATCTAGTGAGATTGTCCTTATAAAAAACTCACCTTAAAACTAAAATCACCATATAAAGAAGAGGAAACAAAGAACTTATTGGAAGCAAAGATCTAAAAAAAAATGTTGTCGAAATTTCATGACCTCTGCTAAAGTCTGGCAATAATTCACTTTCTGTTTTTCTAAAGTGGGTAAACTTTTTGTTTGGCTTGCACCATGATATTATTTCAACCTCTTTGAAACTTTAAGTGGTTTATTTAAAGCAATAGCCAAGCCAAAATTAATCTGATACTGAAAATAAATTTCTTGCTAAAAATCGTTGATGCAATGGAGACAATATAAACATCACTAATCAGTGGCGTAGCATTTGACTGAAAACAATGACCCTCAATGTATAGGATAAATGGACGCCCAGTTCGGTCAACCCTCCCCTCGACTCCACTTTCGTCAGTGTTCCAAGTTGTGACGTGAAAATGACTCATTCGTCTGATGCAGATCTGTTCAATTTGATGTAAAAGCCAGTGGTTTCATGTGTATCTTTTATAAGTTCTATTGGCATGTATATCTGCGTATCAGTGGCGTAGCGAGAGGGGCAAGTGGGCAGATACCCCGGGCTTCACTTTGTTAGGGGCGGCTAATTTCTCGTTGTTAATTAGCTCTTAAGAATGAACAAAAAATTAAGTGGAAATTTTTATCAAAATAAAATAACTACCAAGTAATAAATTAATAAATAAAAATGAAATAAAGGAACTATCCTAAATATGTAAAGGTTTCTACTGTCAAAACTTCAACTTGCATTTTGGAAATATATTATCCTGATACTTATGAAATATATTATCCTGATACTTATGAAATATATTATCCTGATACTTATGAAATATATTATCCTGATACTTATGAAATATATTATCCTGATAGTTATGAAATATGTTATTCTTATACTTATGAAATATATTATCCTGATAGTTATGCTACTGAACTGAAAAACCAAGTAGTTCCAGTTAAAATAGTGTGAGGGCGTGACATTGATCTGCTGGTACCAAAACATGACATTGATCTGCTGGTACCAAAACATGACATTGATCTGCTGGTACCAAAACATGACATTGATCTGCTGGTACCAAACATGACATTGATCTGCTGGTACCGAAACATTACACTGATGTACCTATAACTGATTAAAGTTTGACAGCCGCTAATCGTATAGAAGCAAAAATTGCTGTATGCGTTAAATTCTAACTACGGTGCGTATTATATTAAAGAATTTGTTGTGCTGCGGCTCCGTGGCGCCCCTTTTTTAACGGGCGACTACGGCGCCCACCTTTTTCTAAAAATCTAACTAACTTGTCCTTGTATGATAAATACGTAACATTAAACTTCCTTAAATGTACACCAAGTATTTTATAATAGGGGTTTTTTTTGGGTCAAAAGCCCAAGTAAATTATTCCTGAAATGTACACAAAGTATTTATCTAATATTTTTTTACAGTGCTAATCACCAAACATTTTTTAAAGTAAATTTAGGTTAGTGTTAATCTTAAAACCAAAATGATTATGATTTTTAAGTCTATAGTTTCAATTTTTTTAAAAAGCAAAGTGATGTCCCTTAGCGTTAGGCGTGAGGCAGTCAGCAATAAATGAGCGTAAATATATATATACTAGGGGCAAGTACCCGGCTTTTCCCGGGTTTAACAACAACAGCAACAACAACAAAAACAACAACAGCAACAAAACAACAAAAACAAACAACAAAAACAAAACAACAACAAAGCAACAACAACAAAACAACAACTACAACAACAACAGCAACAACAACAGCAACAACGACAAAAACAACAACAGAAACAGCAACAGCAACAAAACAACAAAAACAAAACAACAACAAAAACAACAAAATCAACAACAAAACAACAACTACAATAACAACAGCAACAACAACAAAGCAACAACAACAAAACAACAACAACAAAAGCAACAACAACAAAAGCAACAACAACAAAGCAACAACAACAAAACATTTATTTTATGGCGATAGTCGCCTTCTTGTTAATCTCGACACCAAAATGTTTATTATTTTGCGTCATTATTTTACGTCTTAATTTTCAATAATTTTTATTTTATATAGCACATTTTAGGAAAAACTACATTTTGGGCACCCGGCTCCCAGTATCTTATATATATGGAACAAAACTGTTTAATAACCTTTCCGGTATAATTTTGTGTACGTGTACCAAAGTTCACGTTATTTGGTTGTCTGGATCTTGAGTTATTAGGTAACAGACAGACAGACAGACAGACAGACAACAAATGAGTCTTATATGTATAGAGATATATATAAAAGATAGTACTTTTTAAAAATATATTCTCGATCTGTAAATGTAAATGCTAGTAATTGCTAGTGGGTCTCGCAGTGTGCACTATGTTAAATTTGTTTTTATAACCCCTTTCCCGCGATCAAATCGAGCTGAAATTTAGCAGGCAGACTTTAGTAGTTTTGTTTACTATCAATCTTTTATATATTTGAGAAATAACTAAAATTTTAGATTTTTGGATTGTTGTGCGATGCGTATTACAATGAACATTCTTTTAGATATGTCTCGTATATAAAGGATTTATAGTTAAAAACTTTGTTTTTACGGTTTTTTTAAATTTACATTTGAAATGATGTACTTTCTGGAAACATGTATTTTATTGATGCCCACAATTATAGTGCTAAAATGACTTGCCTTGGTTACTCACAGAGAAACTTATGGAATACGTAAACATTGTTTTGACTTTTGCTAAAATTTTAACTGAACCATACAAGAAAAAAAATATTGGCAATAAAACCGGATATGAATCCATGTTATGTAGAAGAACAGTTGAGAAGAAATTTGAATTATTCAAATGATGAGGTTACTGGGAAAATTCATTTGAGGTTTAGGCAGTTACCTATTTCGGAAAAAGAGATTTGATTTTCGTACACCAGCTAAACGTCTGGTATCTCAATATTCTCATATGACATTGTCAAGCAAGGAATATATTATTTCACGGATAAAAAAATGAATTTATGCCTTTAAGCTGATATGATTTATTCAAGTTACTTCAGATATTTAGGCTCGAATTCACCCTGCCTACTTCAATATTATTTAAGTTACTTCAGATATTTAGGTTCGAATTCCCCCTGCCTACTTCCAGTATTACTTATAACCGCCATCATTAATGAAAAATGTATTACAATCAATAATGAGCACACCAAAATAAATTGACAAATCTATAGCTTTATAGCTTTATAGCTTTATAGGCTACTGAGCATCCGATGGCTGACAATATTGACACATCACAGGCAACTTCAATTTATTCAAGAAATGAAAACTTTTCTACGGTATTTATTTATTTCATAAAAATCAATAGTGTCCTTATTATTACTTTTTAATAGTTTTTATCTTTGTAACCCCTACATTGTTTGTTTTTTTTGTGCTGTTTTTTGGTGCCTGCGTTTAGGCCCGGCTGACATATACACACGGTACGCCACAGCTTCATATGTGGCTTGGTATTCATTTGTGGCTTCGTATTCTTGTATGGCTTTGTATTCATGTATGGCTTTGTATTCATATGTGGCTTTGTATTCATATAAGGCTTTTTATTCATATGTGGCTTTGTATGCAGGTGGCTTTGATTCATATATGCCTGTGTTTATATGTGGCTTTTTTACATTTGAAATGATGGAAACATGTATTTTATGAAGCTAATGATGCCCGAAATTATAGTGCTAATAAGTATACATATGTCAATTAACATATTATAAAGTGAGAGTATTCATGTAACGATTTTATAACATAAAAATATATTGTTAATTATGAAATAATTGCATTTCTTAAAAATATTCTGAGATATCTTTTTGATAATTTGGAAAGGTCATTTATGAATTTATTTCTAGCGTGACGAATTTTGTTTATAAATGATACGATAATTTTGAGATTTTGAACAAAATAAGCTTGTTTATAAGGCAACAAGATTTGGTGCACTTTTTAAATGGCTTTGTTTTGGTCAAATGTCAGAATGACACGTTTTCATCTGAATTTATTCTTTAAAAAACAAATTAAATATAATTATAATTGCTGCAAATATACTGACATAAAATGGGTTAATTGTTCACGTGTGTTTTTTCCAAAAGCAAATTTTAATAATTATTTTTTTAACATTTGCTACACACCAGAAATGAAAATGTGCATTTAACAAAATATTATTTTTCTCTTGTGTCAACATAATTGTAAATGAAACCCGTTCATTCCCATAATTCTTCAATTTTAACGTCTGACAGTTTCTACACTTCTCAGTCTTCACACCTGATGTTTCCTTAATTAATTACAAGCTCTTGCTTTGTCAGAGTGTCGCTAATAACTTGTCACGGTGTCTATCCATTAGGCCGCCAATAACTTGAGCTGTATTAACAGAAACAAGAAGATTCGTCCTATTAAAACAAGAAATCAAATCACTTTTAAATGAGTTCCCGTTGTCAACAAAGCCTCTCTAAACTCACTCTACCAAGACAATTTACAGGGCTTAAAACAATAGTTAATATCTATTTATATTCGTGTACACATGAAAATTGTGTGGATAGTTTTCACAAAACTTACATCACACAAATCATTGTTACATACTCTTTTTTTCGTAATGCTTCCTTCCCATAAAACGTGTTATTGTTATATAGCATATGTTTATGTGTGCTTTGTAGTAACGAGTGTTGCCAGCGACAGGGTCGAGGTGAGCAGGCTCGTGGTTTGTGGACAGATAGATTCCAGATGATCGTGTCGAGATTTTTATCTTTTGCTGAACAATTTTGAGCCTTCAAGAATTTTTGAACCCAGCCAACTTTTATGTCCCGGCATATGTATGATGTAATATATCTTGCTAAAAATACGAGGGGAATTAAGTGCTCTAAAGCGTTTTTGTTGTATTTCATTAAACGGTGTGTATAAATTTATAGAAAAGTACAGGTCCTTTCTAATGCCAACAGCTTTTCAAAAATTTGTCATTATTTTTTAGATATACTTACTTTAAGGTCTTAAAATCGCTCGATATTCAGTACTTTTGTGTTGATACAAGTAATTTTTTTCATTCTTATTTAAGTCTTCGATCGATATTTCAATTATCTGCCGGGGTAAGAGCAGTGCCGGAGTAAATATTTGAATCAAATACCTGATTCGCTCAACAATAGTTACACTGATCGTCATCTCATTCGGAGTTAGTCGACTTAATAGGAAATCAATTGTACAAATCAGGAACCGATTGGCCGTTGTGTGGCCAACAGTTAGAAGACGTTTGGCAAAACACATCACGCGCACGAACTGCACAGGCACGTCATTGCCAAGTATGGCGTCATTGTAATGTCTAGAACAATCAGTCTATTGCTGCAACCATCAGTCTATTGCTGCAACCATCAGTCTATTGCTGCAACCATCAGTCTATTGCTGCAACCATCAGTCTATTGCTGCAACCATAAGTCTATTGCTGCAACCATCAGTCTATTGCTGCAACCATCAGTCTATTGCTGCAACCATAAGTCTATTGCTGCAACCATCAGTATATCGGTTCACTTATTTCCATGTACTGACTTGGTAGCGAAAGGTAATTTATTGTATTTTATTTGACATATTATGCTATATTAGATGAAAATGGAGGATTATAATTACATTTTCGGTCCTTTCTTGATAAGTTCTTCGGACCCGCCGCGAATGGCCCATGTATCCGCACAAGTCTGCGGACCACCACTTTGAGAAGCACTGTTGAAAAAACATACTTGTCTTATTTTTTAAAAATTTAAAAAATTAAAAACACATGGCACCGCCACTCCCTCTTGATAACTATTTATTTAAATTATTCAAAACGCTTTGCTTCGCTCTGTTTCAAGTACGATCCAATATTTCGATGGTATCGCGAAAAGTGCTGTCGTTATTTACTCAATGTTCATTGATAAAATTCAACTGTTCCTATGTGTTGTACATATATGTGGTCATGTGTTGTACATATATGTGGTCATGTGTTGTACATATATGTGGTCATGTGTTGTACATATATGTGGTCATGTGTTGTACATATATGTGGTCATGTGTTGTACATATATGTGGTCATGTGTTGTACATATATGTGGTCATGTGTTGTACATATATGTGGTCATGTGTTGTACATATATGTGGTCATGTGTTGTACATATATGTGGTCATGTGTTGTACATATATGTGGTCATGTGTTGTACATATATGTGGTCATGTGTTGTACATATATGTGGTCATGTGTTGTACATATATGTGGTCATGTGTTGTACATATATGTGGTCATGTGTTGTACATATATGTGGTCATGTGTTGTACATATATGTGGTCATGTGTTGTACATATATGTGGTCATGTGTTGTACATATATGTGGTCATGTGTTGTACATATATGTGGTCATGTGTTGTACATATATGTGGTCATGTGTTGTACATATATGTGGTCATGTGTTGTACATATATGTGGTCATGTGTTGTACATATATGTGGTCATGTGTTGTACATATATGTGGTCATGTGTTGGACATATATGTGGTCATGTGTTGGACATATATGTGGTCATGCATTTGAACATAACCGATCACTGATAACATGACGCTCTTTTGAAATCAGGGCAAGATAGGTAAATGGGGGTTTGTAGAAGGGACACCTAGAGAACTGATTGCATAATATTTTATTGTTGTGTGTGTCAGACCTAGAGCACTAATTACATAATATTTTATTGTTGTGTGTGTCAGACCTAGAGCACTGATTACATAACATTTTATTGTTGTGTGTGTCAGACCTAGAGCACAGATTACATTACATTTTATTGGTGTTTGTAGAAGGGACACCTAGAGCAGTGCTTCTCAAAGTGGTGGTCCGCGGACCTGTGCCGGTCCGTGGGCCATCCGATGCCGGTCCGCAGAAGTTACCAAGAAAGGACATTTCGCTTCCACGTCAGTACAGGGAAAATAGTTCACCGGTCCCTGGTGCAATCGAAAAAATTCCCGCCGGTCCGCAATACTAAAAAGTTTTAGGAGCACTGACCTAGAGCACTGATTACATAACATTTTCATAACTTTAAGTGCTCCGCGGAACATTTATTTCTCACATGCTTAAATTTACCATAAAGCGATTGTATCGTCTATACTGATCTCACAAAACATATGTAAACAGTATAACAATGAACATAAAAATGAACATTAAATGAATATAAAATGAACATATAAATGAACATAAAAATGAGCATAAAAATGAGCATAAAAATGAACATCTTTCAACACGATTGTGTATAATCTTAACACGGTTTAAATCCAGCAGAAACTTCGGCAACTGATGCCTTTTGTAAAATGTATTTTTGCAATTAACTGACAAGAGCATAAGATTTGAAGAAATACATGATACATGTACTTTCAAGTATTTTGACAAGAGTATTAACATTTGCATCTATTTTCTCCCTTATCCATATACAAACAAATTTTCATTCTTACTCTTAACCGCTCTTAGAAGGAATTTCTAAAGGAATAAATTAACTCAACCTCTACTAGCAAAACAATCACCCAATACCTTTTTAATGGTAGTAAAATAAACCATCTTCAAACATACAGACTGTGCCGTACGGAGCGTTACTGATCTGCAAATACTAAGGCCATAATTAGAGGGATATATCCCAAGCTTGGAGTCCTTTGATCTAGTTACATGTGAACAATAACAAAATAAACGCTAATCTAGACTTTTTGTTGGCTGTCTCAGTTGCTTGTCTTTGGATCTTTGAGTGCACGCTTTGGAAATATAGACTCATCTGTCTATCTGTCTGTCTGAACTTTGTGAGCTAAATAAAACCGACGTTTCAATTTGCTATAGAGCTATAACTTTCATTTTGGTAGAGAGCTATAACTTTTATTTTGCTATAGAACTATAACTTTCATTTTGGTAGAGAGATATAACTTTCATTTTGGTAGAGAGATATAACTTTCATTTTGGTAGAGTGATATAACTTTCATTTTGGTAGAGAGCTATAACTTTCATTTTGGTAGAGAGCTATAACTTTCATTTTGGTAGAGAGATATAACTCTCATTTTGGTAGAGAGATATAACTTTCATTTTGGTAGAGAGCTATAACTTTCATTTTGGTAGAGAGATATAACTTTCATTTTGGTAGAGAGATATAACTTTCATTTTGGTAGAGAGCTATACCTTTCATTTTGGTAGAGAGATATAACTTTCATTTTGGTAGAGATATATAACTTTCATTTTGGTAGAGAGCTATAACTTTCATTTTGGTAGAGAGCTATAACTTTTATTTTGCTATAGAACTATAACTTTCATTTTGGTAGAGAGATATAACTTTCATTTTGGTAGAGAGCTAGAGATCTATACCTTTTATTTTGGTAGAGAGATATAACTTTCATTTTGGTAGAGATATATAACTTTCATTTTGGTAGAGAGATATAACTTTCATTTCGGTAGAGAGCTATAACTTTCATTTTGGTAGTGAGATATAACTTTCATTTGGTAGAGAGCTATAACTTTCATTTTGGTAGAGAGATATAACTTTCATTTTGGTAGAGAGATATAACTTTCATTTTGGTAGAGAGATATAATTTTCATTTTGGTAGAGAGCTATAACTTTCATTTTGGTAGAGAGCTATAACTTTTATTTTGGTAGAGAGCTATAACTTTCATTTTGGTAGAGAGCTATAACTTTCATTTTGCTCGAGAGCTATAACTTTCATTTTTCTAGAGAACTATAAATTTCATTTTTGCCAGAGAACTATAACTTTCATTTTTGTAGAGAGCTATAACTTTCATTTTTGCTAGAGAGCTATAACTTTCATTTTGCTATAGAGCTATAACTTTCATTTTGCTAGAGAGCTATAACTTTCATTTTGCTCGAGAGCTATAACTTTCATTTTTCTAGAGAACTATAAATTTCATTTTGCCATAGAGCTATAACTTTCATTTTGCTAGAGAGCTATAACTTTCATTTTGCTCGAGAGCTATAACTTTCATTTTTCTAGAGAACTATAAATTTCAATTTTGCCAGAAAACTATAACTTTTATTTCGCTAGAGAGCTATTAATTTCATTTTTCTGGAGAGCGATAAATTTCATTTTGCTAGAGAGCTATAACGTTCATTCATTTTATCAAATCTGAATACAACTGTTCATAATGAACAAATATATGAGCACCATATTTTATTGGAATTGTTTTTGTTAGTCTACCTTGAACCACGCTTCCTTCCGATAGAGTTCACAATTAAAACTCAGTCTATCTGGGCAAACAGTGTTGGTGTAGATGAAAAGGTTGTTAGCTGCCCTACCACAACTTATCCATCTCTGTTAGTAGTAAATACGTAGTTAATCATCACATAAAGGCTGCTACAGAAAATGGTTATTCACCGCTGTTCAAAACGTATGCGGTGGTAAAAAGCCAAGGAAAGCTCTGACTTTTTAATTAAATAATGTTAATGAATTAATTTAAGGTTTGTAGAAATGGTTGTTGAAGTTAAAATTAGCTCATTTGTTTCTCGGTTCAGTATTTAGATATAATTTTTGTTGGCTGAGAGAGAATCGAAATCTTTATTCTTTTTCTTAATTAATAATTTTCTGCATTGTTTACGTAAATATTTTTTTTTAATCCAGAAAGCATTTTAAGTTAAAATAGCAAAAACAGCTTTACTTCAAAGTGCTATAATACAAGAGAGAACTTGTGGCTTGTAAACGTACATCTATTATTTTGCTTTGCTTACCCTTAATTGTGTGGCTTGGAGTTTTATTTGTACTTCCCATAATATTAATGTATTTTAGAATAATACGTGTGGATTGCGTCTTATGGGATAAAAACATTATGGCCGATCCTCAACTTCTCAATTTGCGCTTACGCCCATCTATGGGGACGCGGTGGTCGAGTGGTCACGGGTTCGAATCCATGTCAAGGCAAGGACTTGTTCCCGGGGCCTAGGGCGTCCCTGAGTCCACCCAGCTCCGAATGGGTACCTAACACTAGTTAGGTGGCTGGGTAATGCGTGGAACCCACAAAGCCGTGGCCTGTGATCGCTGCGTTACTTGCCAACAGATCATCTGTCATGGTCTGTGGACGCAATTATCTTCTGCATAGAAGGAGCGTCTGTATTGATAAGATAAAGATATAGACATGGAGATAAAATAACTTTTTAATAGATAGTACGCGACTTATCCTTGTCTGCATTTACACATTTTATTGGCGTTTGATGAATGTTACTAGAATAAATGTCAATGAATCAGTGACAAACAAATTAGCATATGAGATTATAACTTTGGTTGTTAAATATTTTGTTCTCTGGGGCAAACAGTTCACCCACACACAAGTCTAGCTTCAACAGTTCACCCACACACCAGTCTAGCTTCAACAGTTCACCCACACACGAGTCTAGCTTCAACAGTTCACCCACACACCAGTCTAGCTTCAACAGTTCACCCACACACCAGTCTAGCTTCAACAGCTCACCCACACACCAGTCTAGCTTTAACAGTTCACTCACACACCAGTCTAGCTTTAAGTTTCAATGGGACATACGGAATCACGCTTGTTGAGTTCTATAGGAAATGAAGTTTTAAATAAAAGAAACAAAAGAAAAGATTAATCTCACCTTTATTATTAGTTTGCTCCATCTACTCATCCGTTCTTACAGAATCTTTTCAGCAACGATTCCTGATGGACTTGCACATTGCAGCAACGATTCCTGATGGACTTGCACATTGCAGCGCCTCAGCTTAAGCGGTTTGAAGGGTTTTCCTCGCATAATCACAAAACTTTAATTGTTCTCAAGAAATTCATTACTTCTCCCTTACTTACTTCTTATTACGGAGATGATTTCAACATAAAATGCTGTCGCGATGGATTATTTCACATCAAAAGAAATGGACAAAAACCCGGAATAAAATTTGGTGAAGTTTATCTACTTCTTTTTGGAATCTTAATTAAAGAAGTAATAAAGGATTGGTTTCCTGTTGAGCCTTTTTGTATTATAAAATTGCTCTATTCATGTCAACATGTCAAATTGATTTCACATTTTGTTGGCAAATTACACATTCTTTTTAAGACCTTTCGAGTAATTTACGCAGCATAATCTTTAAAAAAAAATGAATACATTTATCTGAAATAGTTTATCTTTTCCAAATTTTTGTTCGTTTGTTACATGTGACAATTCATTTCAATATTTTATTAGAATGTTTAAACATTAGACAAAGAGAGAGAGAGAGAGAGAGAGAGAGAGAGAGAGAGAGAGAGAGAGGGATATATATATATATATATATATATATATAGAGAGAGAGAGAGAGAGAGAGAGATAGAGAGAGAGAGAAAGAGAGAGAGAGAGAGAGGGGGGGGGGAGATAGAAAATGTTCCAGAAATGCAGTCTGCTGTATATTAAAATTAAAGTGAAATGCTCTTCAATAAATATATTAAATTTATGTACTTTCATGAACATTAGAAAATTTAATTGATACATTTCATTTTTAAAACAATATAAATACGTATTATTTTTTAAATTGTTTTAAATCATTTAAATTCACATTGAGCAAAATGGGCTGAATTTAATTTGTGCTTTCAAATAATCGCAATATCTGTGTTTTTGAGGTGAGGTCTTCTGTAGGCTTTCTGACCTATGGCTAATTTTTTACTAAGGAACACCACATCTTGTCTCTTTTCTGGGAACTGAAGCAATATACACCCACCTTATAGAGGCTCGAAGCCTGAAGATGAGCCGCTTAATTGGATTCTTGTGTGACACCCTCTTTAAATGTAAAGTTCAATTTTTGTACACGACCTAAAATAGAATGGGTGGATGGTGGTCTTGAGGGTAGCTCCGCCTTGTCACATCCGGGGATGCATGGTTCAGAAGGGAAGACTGACCAAATACTTCAAACAATGACACCCCCCCTTTTTTTGCCATCTTGGCCAGTGGTGCACTTTAGCTGACAGAGGTGGGGTGGGAAGGCACTGATTCGGGACGTGAACCCGAGGCGGTGGTTCCTGTCGTGAAATTTTTCTTTGAAAGCGTCGTGTGATTGCATGTTGATCGATGTTCATTCACTATTTAATCCTGCAATGGCCTCACAGCCACTGATAGACGGAAACCGCGTCCTATTCCATATGTGGTAGCACGCACTTTAAGGGAGGGATTTCATCTTGACCATGGGTATCCTATTTGTGGAGATGAAATCTTAACTTCAGCATGAGAACAGGATCGCTAGTGTAAGAGCTTTATAACATTCGTAACCATGAAAAATATGAAATAATTATACAATATAATGAAGTTTTTTTGGAACCATAAGTGTAAGTCAATTCTATTTAAAAACTAAATCTGATAACGTGAAATTGACAAAGCAAATCTGATCTTTGGTCTCATATTTATCATTAACTTTAACCAAACAGTAAGTGTAACTTAAACAGTAAGTGTAACTAAACAGTAAGTGTAACTAAACAGTAATTTGAAAGCATTTTTTCTTTCATTGACTAAAAACCTCAAATGATTTTATTTTAAAGAATTATTAAAATCACGAAATTAAGTATTAAAATACAGTAACAAGGATTTCTCATACCTAATTAGAATATTATCTATTCTGTTACCATATTAATCAATTAGAATATTATCTATTCTGTTACCATATTAATCAGCGTTATATTTGCTTAATCCGGTCAAAAGAAATGATTACACTACTCTTTAAATATTTTGTGTAGTTCTTGGTCAATATATGGCTTTGTAACGTACTTTGTAGGCCGTTTCGAAAAGTTTAAACGTATTTTAAAGAAGACTTTAATGTTACATTATACCTTGCAGGAGGTATTTATACAGTTGTTTGTCCTCTCCTGGCCAATATGCAGCGTACTGTAGGCTCAATGCAGAGCTGTCACAGAAAACTTATTAGAAATTATGAATGCATTTCCCCAAGTCAAGCGTGAAATCGGAATTAGAATAAATATATTCCGCCTTTCCTGTCACTGTATAATCAAAGTGAACGTAGGCGAAATTTGAAAAAAATAGGGTTCGTTTGTATTATATGATGTAACACTATCGCAACTGTTCAATAAGTATCTGTAACTAGGGCTGTACCGGATTAAAAAATTTGATATCCGCCCGGAGCCGGATTTATCCGGATGTATGAAGCGAGATCCTACTGGAGTCGGATTTGTAAAAATGGCTTGATTCCGGATTTGCCGGAGCCGGATTCATTATATATTTGTACACACCCCATGGCCATGACTTTCTAACGGACACATCTTAATCACCACGACTTTCTTTTGGATAATCCAGTGGCCATGACCTCATAACCACAATTACCTTGTAATGGACGAATCTCATAGCCTTGACATCCGTCTGTGGCCTTGCACAGCACGCCCCTCTCCCGTATTACATTTTAGCACCCAGCGTGAAAAGCTCTGCTCCCCTCCCACAATCCCCTCACATCCACCACACTTCTTTCAACACGACGTTCAATCTGACACTAGCTACTTCCTTGCATGTCAGGCCCCATGGTGAAAGAATCAAGGCACGAATGCACCATACGTTGTCCGTAGAATAAAGTTACATAAAGCTAACTGAAATATTCTGTTTGACGCACCATAAAATGTTCGTATGTATTAAAAATAGATAAGTAATGCATAATGTGGCCGTCCATAAATGACGTCACGCGATTTTTGTCGAGTTTTACCCCCTTCCCCCCCCTCGTCACTCGTCGTCACAAAAACTTAGGACCCCCCCCCCTCTAAAAATACGTCACAAATCTTTGACCCTTCCTCCCCCCCCCCAAAAAAAACCCACTTTATTTTCTATTTGAAAATAAGTATGTTTCAATCACTTTTATTGTCATTTAAGTATTAATTATTTATTTAGAGAAGATCTACATTGTAATATCGTAACCCGCGTGAAGCATTTTTTAAAAACGTTTAACCGGCCTTCAGAAAACAAAGTGTGTTAACTTAGATTTTATTTCATATTAATGCATACAAATTAAACATTGATTAGTAATCATCACGGTTAACGTCTTTGTTTAGAAAAAAAACTATTTAAAAATGACATTTTTAAAATTTATTTCTAAAAAATCCCTCAATTGACTGACGGGCATCCCGTAAGAAAGAGGTTGGCGAACAGGGGTAAATAGCCATATCTGGGGTAAAAAAGGGAATTCTTGGGGGTAATACAGACTCATTTGGGACATATAAAATCCACTACAATCTACTAGATATATTAAAATACATCTTGTGTACGTGTACGCTTGGAACATATGCCCATTATTGAACCTGTTCCTTACAGAAAATGCATTTTTTTAAAATTTGAAAACTATGTAGATTTCTTACCTACGTACTATACGAAGACACCTAAATCTACCCTACTTTCATTTATAATGACACGAGTGACAATAATCTTAATCCACATGTCTTGTCTGCATAAAGCATCCTTTCTGTGATATTTAAAATTAATGCCTTACAAACTGAGCTAAGAAGAAAAGTTGTTTTGTGCTCCTCTCGAATTGCGATGTCAAGAATTTGATGCATTCAATAAAGTTAATGAATACTTGCCTAATTTTAAATGGGCTCATTTACCAATATATCTAGAACAGTGCTTCTCAAACTTTTTAGTATGGCGGACCGGCAGGAATTTTTTCCATTGCACCAAGGACCAGTGCACTATTTTCCCTGCACTTACAATTTTTCGGTCCTTTTTTTGAGAACATCTGCGGACCGAAAGCGGATGGCCCACGGAGCGGCACAGGTCCGCCGACCACCACTTTGAGAAGCACTGATCTAGAAGACTAGAATGGCCAGGGGCGTTGGACCAAAAACCAATCGAACATTTATATCAACCTTAAACCGTTTTTAATTTTTCAATTAGATATCTCCCCTTTCCCTTTTTAAAGAAAAAGGATATTCCGTGTCGTTTTGACTGAAAATATCTACACATAATCCTATTCAGATTATTTTTAGACACTTGTCATGCTCGTAAAACTCACCAGTAGCATTTGGGGGGGGGGCTAACGACGCTCCCCCAAATCCCCGAGTCATGTGAGCAGTACCTAGAGTCTTGGGGTTGGTGGGGGGGGGGTAACGCACACATAAACTTGTATGTTTTGTCAAAAAAAATGGACTCCTGCCATGAGAGAACCAAACGGAGCTGCGGTTACATCACAAATGCTTTGATGTCAACATCAAACGACTCAGTGTAACAATTTCATACATTCTCATGAGTTGTCAAACTTAAGGATTATAATTAGATTTAATTTTCGTGTCTTGATAGCTTACGCCAACCAGCGTCTGATGGCCTACCGACCGGCACATTGAGAAGCACTGATTTAATAAAACAACTCCGTAAAAACAAAGTTTTTTACTATAAATCCCTTATATATGAGTGTCACGGATGACCAATTTCCCCCCTTTAACTTGTGAGCTGCGCACGGTGGTGTTGTTGGCTTGTTGGAGCGAAAGCGTGAAAAGGGAGAGTTTTTTTGGTTGACGTGTTTGGAATGTGTGTAGAGGTCAGAGAGACGGTTGAAGTGAGGGGGTGTTGTATCAAGAAGTTGGAATTAAAGTTTGTTTTCTGTTAGCAGTGTTCGACTATTTCTTGTGTAATTGGTGTTGATGAATCTTAGAGCAAGCGATCCAGACATAGACTAAGGACGCTTGTGACATTTCTGGGGGCTCGTCCGGGATTTACACAGGAAACACGGACACTGAGGAAGCAACGAGAATGCCAGTCACGACTCTGGAGGAGATCATAGCACTGGTGGATGCCCTGCAACTCAGAGGTGAGGAAAGAAGAGATTACATAGAGAGAGAGGTACAACGAGTGAGAGATGCTGAGAGAGAGGCGGCCGAGAGAGAAATGGCGGACAGGGCGGCTGAGAGAGAGGCAAGGTTAGAAGCCAAGAGAATTGAAGCTGCTAATGTAGGAAATGCAAATGGGACTGACAACAGACCAAGACAGCCTAAGCTTCCACCATTCATAGATGGGGTTGACCAGCTGGATGGCTACTTGACGAGGTTTCGAAACTTTCGCTAGGATCAGTAAATGGCCAGAAAGTGACTGGGCGGTGTCACTAAGTGCGCTTCTGTCTGGTCGAGCCTTGGAGGTATACTCTAGAATGCCTTACGAGGACGCGTTGGTATACCAAAAGGTGAAGGAAGTGCTTTTAAAGCGTTACAATCTCACCGAGGAGGGCTACAGAAACTTATTCAGAAAGAGCAAACCCCAGGCAGATGAATCGCCATCCATTTTTATAGGAAGAATTCGGAGCTATTTGTCGAAATGGATTATCTTGTCGGACATTGATAAAACATTTGACGGTCTTAGAGACCTCATAGTGAAAGAGCAATTTATGGCTGTGTGTCCCGAAGATCTGGTGATTTATCTAAGGGAGCGAAATAATGACACCCTGGAGGAAGTTGCCAGAGTGGCTGAATTATTCCTGGAGGCCAGGAATAGAAGCTTTAATTACAGCCATGGTGCAACACAAAATGGCGATGGTGTTGGAGATGACATGTATGGGAGAAAAGTTGAGGGGCAACAGACCAGATCGGGTCAAAGAAAATGGCAAAGTAGGGCCGAGGAAAGATCAAGGTCAGACATACACTGCTTTGTGTGTCATAGGGTTGGCCATATAGCCCGCTATTGTCCCAGTTCAAAGGAGGGCGAAAATGCGAGCGTGAAGAGGGCAGCAGCGGCACATGCTATTCCAGTGCGTAAATGGACGGATAGCACGTACATGTGTGATAAAAGCCAAAAGGAAGACGGAGAAAGAAAGTTAAAGGTTGTGGAAGGGTTTATAGGATCAAAGAGTGTTGAGGTATTAAGAGATACAGGATGTGAAGCAGTGATAGTGAAAAGACACTACGTCAGAGATGACCAATTAACGGGCGAAATCGGGTTGATAAGAATGTTGGACACCAGAATAATAAGAGGAGAAAAAGCGATAATAGACATAAGAACACCATACTTGAGTGGCAGAGTGAAGGCGGTATGTGTGGAGAACTCAATAGTGGACCTTATTGTGGGAAATGTGCATGGGGTAAGGAGCTATGACGACCCAGACATGGAGTTCAAGGGGGCGAGGTTGACAACGCCAGAGTGTGGTATGGTAGAGAGGTCACAATGTGAGGTCACATCGAGGGGAAAACAGCTGGATGTGAATCGCCGTGAAACTAAAAATTCACGGGAATGTGCTATGGTCGATGTTGGAGTCTGCGCAGAAACGGAATCAAATGAAGAGGTGAATTCCGGTGAGCATCGGTCGTTTCCCGCATTCCATTCTCGACCAACCACGAAGAGTCAAGTGAGGCGATTTCTTGGACTCACGGGCTACCATAGAGACGTTGTATCAAACTACGCAACCCTCGCATACCCGCTGACCTCCGTGACAAAAAGGGGTCAGCCCGACAGAGTGAAATGGGGGAAAGAACAGGAAGAATCATACGACGCCTTGAAGAGAGCCATCACAACACGGCCAATACTACACAAACCCAATATGCAAAAGTCCTTCGTTTTAAGGGCCCATGCATCGGACGTTGGACTTGGTGTTACGTTACTTCAGGAAGATAACAGGGGAATACTGCATCCTGTTGCATTCGCCAGCAGGAATTTCTTTGAAAGAGAGATAAATTATTCTACGATTGAGAAGCAGTGCCTGGCGATTGTGTGGGCGGTCAAGAGGTTTAAACACTACCTCTACGGCAAACTGTTTGTTTTACAAACTGACCAACAGCCTTTAAAGCATCTTACTACATTTCGATTCGTAAGCGCCAGGATTACGAGATGGGCCATGTTTCTGCAGAACTACAGCTTTACAGGGCAGTGAAGTACCGGTGAAATCAAGCTCAAGATGTTGTGACATTAACCCAAAGGAGTATTATGTTTAATATTGACATTTTTTAATATTAACTTAATAAATATAATGTTTAAGTTAGGGTATTTAATATAATGAATGTTTATAAACACTATGCCGAGTTATCGGATAGTAATGGTTAAACTGTTAAGTAAAATATGTTATCATTGGTTAGGATTATTTGAGGGCAGATGTCCGTAGTATATTTCAAGTTGTAAAAGGATATTCTCGTGTATAATTAAATGTGTAATTTGGTCATTCGAGATAGTGGAAATTTGCCGCTCTCGGAAAATTTCTGGAAAGGGGGGCATATGTCACGGATGACCAATTTCCCCCCTTTAACTTGTGAGCTGCGCACGGTGGTGTTGTTGGCTTGTTGGAGCGAAAGCGTGAAAAGGGAGAGTTTTTTTGGTTGACGTGTTTGGAATGTGTGTAGAGGTCAGAGAGACGGTTGAAGTGAGGGGGTGTTGTATCAAGAAGTTGGAATTAAAGTTTGTTTTCTGTTAGCAGTGTTCGACTATTTCTTGTGTAATTGGTGTTGATGAATCTTAGAGCAAGCGATCCAGACATAGACTAAGGACGCTTGTTCAAAAGTGACAAACATTGACTGACTAAAACCAAATTATCTCCCTTGGCTTTAAAACTAGGTCAAAACTCTAGCAGACGACGACGACTAAACATTCTAAATAGTGATTTATATAGATAATAAAACTAAAAATGCATTAATTTAATTACGGTACGTTCGATCGATCTGAAATTTTGATACGATGCATTGTTAGGTGAGACGGGTCGGTGTGCCAACTTTCAGCTCGATGGCTTTACTGGAAGTGGGTCATTTTTGACTTTTGTTTTTCCGCGGGCGGACGGGCGTTGCGGGACGAGTCGCGGGTAGGCCTGTCAACGGGTACCCGGGACCCGGGTACCCGTTGCCGTGTGATTACCCGGGTAGTAAAATTCCGCCCGGGTACCCGTGAAAATGTGGCTTCTATGTCTATATTAACCGTAGGCCAAACTTCAGCTCCCATGCGGCTTTTGGTGTTTACATTCTGGCTTGCGAAACAATTTATCAAATGAAAATTTTTGTTTCAAATATATGCTGTGAAGTACTTCTAAGGAGAAATATCTGTCAACGGGAAATATCTGTCAACGGGAAATAAAATACGGTCCCAACAAATACAATGTATTTTGATATTTCTTTTTCTCTCTCAACCTGAAACAGAAATCGCACAACACACTAAAAAAATGGTTCTTTAAAAGAATCGTATAAAGAAAACAAAAGTCATCTGCCAGGATGGACTGCTTAGAGATGAAAGACGCTGTGTTTGTTAATAAAAAAAACACACTCTTGCTTTGACTAACTTTGCTTTGAAATACGCCGATTGATACTAGCTAATATTGTTTATTTACCCCCTCTCCTCCCTTCACTCCTATAACCCACACCCCTTACATCCGCCTTACTTCTTGTGTTCATTAACACGCGGTGACCTAGAAAAACTGATGCTAATAATGCGTACAAGGTCGTCAGTATTTAAATTTAATAAATTGAATAGTTACTAACAGTGTAGGATGGGCAGACGTCGGCTGTGAGGATGGACTGCACAGAGATGAAAGATGCCGTGTTTGTTTTTTGTTCATTCAAACACCCTTGCTTTGACACTAACTTTTCTTTGAAATAGCCGACAGTGGGTCACCGATTGATACTATCTATCTAATGCCGTTTTTTCTATTCTCCCCCCCCCCTCTCATCTCTTCCCTCCTATAACCCAGTGCTTCTCAAAAATTTTTGTATTGCGGACCGGCAGGAATTTTTTCCATTGCATCTGGAACCGGTGCACTATTTTACCTGTACTTACATGGTAGCGAAATGAATTATATTTCCTTTTATTTTATTTCCTTTTATTTCTTTCATTTATTTGCTTATTGTCAAAAATGACAAATTCTATAGGGTTAGTTTTATTGAAAGCAATGGGAGGATTATAATTATATTTTCTCTCCTTTCATGATAACTCCGCGGACCCCCACTTTGAGAAGCACTGCTATAACCCATACCCTTGCATCCGCTTGTTTTTCTTGTGTTCATTGACACGTGTTTGCCTAGCCCAAAAATTGATATTAATAATACACCCAAAGTTAACAAGATGGGTTGGACGTCGTGTGGAATCGGGCCAATCAAGTTGACAGCGATACGGCAAGATGCAACCATTTTAATTAAATTGTGTCTGTGAAGGGTGGCAATCCAACGCGATAAAACGCCATGTGAACGTTATTCATAAAATTGATATTGATAAACAAACCGCCGATCCACCCAATATCAGAAATATTTTGGTGTCAACAAAAGCAGTACCTCTGACCTAAGCACGATCACTTGAGATTTATCGCAGTATAGCATACGTCATCGCCCTTAGCATCGACTACCGACGCCAAGTGGATATTAACATTCAAGGTATGACACTGAACGTTACGTCATTGCCGTCGACATTTTGTTTGCATGTTCAGTTTATTGTCATTTATGAGTATGACGAATGCATTTACAGCAGGAATTGAATAAAAGTTTTGAGTGCATTATAGTTAATTGTAGTGCATTAGTAATAGAATGTTACTGGAAGCAAGCCGTTGACTACTACTACTGTGTGAAATGAGGTGCATGGATGGTGGCTAGGTTGCATTGTATAGCGATCATGACGGGGAAAATTATGCGACGTTTAAGTTTAGAACGGGTAACCCGGGTACCCGTTCGAAATTTTCACGGGTACCCGGGCATCTTTTTTCAACCAAATTGACAGCCCTAGTCGCGGGAGGACGAATGAGACGGCGGTGAATTTAATATAAGGGATTTTTTTAAAAAGGCATTAAGAAAATTGTAAGCGACCAAATATTTCAGTGGAAATTTTATTTAAAGTTAAAGTTACCCTTCTGATGTGACGTCACATTTCTTCAACCCCACTACCTCCCCCTCGTCACGCATCGTCACAAAAGTGTGACCCCCTACCCCCCCCTCCTAGGTCCGTGACGTCATTTATGGACGGCCCCTAATGTAATTAATGAAATATAAAATAAAACAATTTATAAATGTATGACTAGTTCTAGTTTGTAATTAAATCGTATAAATGGAGGTAATTTAAAAAGGTGATTATCGCATACATTATACAGGACAGACATATTTGGTTCTTGTTTACTGACTGATGGCCCACTAAGCTAGTTCTATTGATGGTCTGATAACTGATGGTCAACATATTTGGTTCCAGTTAATTAACATGCCTCAGATTCGTTAAAGGTAAATGTGGGTACATGTATAACCAAATGCTCACTAGGTCACGTAATAGTTTCAACAACCTTTTTGTTACAGGTAAATTTGGGTACATGTATAACCAAATGAACACTAGGTCATGTAATAGTTTCAACAACCTTTTATAACCAAATGATAACTAGGTCATGTAATAGTTTCAACAACCTTGTATAACCAAATGATCACTAGGTCATGTAATAGATTCAACAACCTTGTATAACCAAATGATAACTAGGTCATGTAATAGTTTCAACAATCTTGTATAACCAAATGATCACTAGGTCACGTAATATTTTCAACAACCTTTTTTTTGTCGTTACTGCCAGGAATATGTCAGCATATAACAATACATTACCATACCACAATTACATTTCGTTTTGGAGTGTGATGGCTGAGATGTGGTCCAGTGTTTTTGTTACAGAAATAAATGTTACAAACAGCCCCCCGCCCGCTCCAACCATTTCCCCTTGTTCAGTACAGGAGTGTTCAGCACAGGAGTGTTCAGTACAGGAGTGTTCCAGTTTTAATGTAGCAGTGTTTTTGTTTTTAAATCCCTTATATTAACTTCGCGGCCGTCTCTGTCTCTCTCTCTGTCTTGGGCTCGGCGGGCGGGCGGAAAAACAGAAGTCAAAAATTACCCATTTCCCATGATCCGATCAAACTGAAATTTGGCACACGGACCCGTCGAACCTAACAATACATCGTATCAAAATTTCAGATCGATCGAACGTACCATAATTAAATTAATGCATTTTTAGTTTATCCTTATATGAGGTATGTAATTCAAAATTCACTGTTTGTTATTGTTTTTTTGCCACGTGAAATTTTGAGCTGACGCATTGAGGCGACCCAACGAAGCGACGGGCGCTTTTGTTTACATTTTACGTGTCACTCTGAGCTCGGTCAAGCGAATCGGTGACCAGACTTTTCCCCTCTCCCCCCCCCACCCACCCCTCACTCTCCACTAGTGTTAATAATGCAAAGTTGAGTTAAGACAGATTCAGTCTGTAAATGTTTGAAAATAATCAATACTGTTAGTTATGTCTCATATATAAGGGATTTATAGTCAAAAACTTTGTTTTTACGGGTTTCTTTTATTAAATCCCTTATATTAACTTCGCGGCCGTCTCTCTCTCTCTCTCTGTCTTGGGCTCGGCGGGCGGAAAAACAGAAGTAAAAAATGACCCACTTCCCATGATCCGATCGAACTGAAATTTGGCACACGGACCCGTCTAACCTAACAATGCATCGTATCAAAATTTCAGATCGATCGAACGTACCGTAATTAAATTAATGCATTTTTAGTTTATCCTTATATGAGGTATGTAATTTAAATTCACGATTTGTTAATGTTTTTTTGCCACGTGAAAGTTTGAGCATTGAGGCGACCCAACGAAACGACGGTGCGCTTTTGTTTACATTTTACGTGTCACTCTGAGCTCGGTCAAGCGAATCGGTGACCAGACTTTTCCCCTCTCCCCCTCCCACCCACCCCTCCCCCCCTAGGGTTATGAAGCAAACTTGTGTTAAGACAGATTCAGTCTGTAAATGTTTGAAAATAATCAATACTGTTAGTTATGTCTCATATATAAGGGATTTATAGTCAAAAACTTTGTTTTTACGGGTTTGTTTTATTACTAGTCTTATATTAGCTTGCTTTGTAAGTTTAATCGGAACCGTGCGTCTAACTATTCGTTTATAATTTTTTCACGTGCCAAGTTCACGCGTTGACGCCGACCGTCACTGTTCACACCCCCTACTGTCCCTGCGCCCAGGGGAGATAAAAACCAGGGGAGATAATTCTGTTTCAGTCTGTAAATGTCGCGTTTGAACATAATCACTACTTTTAGTTATGTCTCATTAATATGATAATTATTTCAATATATTTTTTTATATTTCTACCAATCTTGCTATCTGCTGAAAGATGGATGTGACTATTGATCTATCATCATTATAGATGTATCTATTGTTCTAACATTATAAATCTATCTATTGCTCTATCATCATTTTAAATGTATCTATTGTTCTATCATCTTTATAGTATCTATTGCTCTATTATCATTATAAATGTATCTACTGTATTGCACTATCATCATTTTAAATGTACCAATTGCTCTATCGTTAGTAAGAGCGTCTCCTTGCCAGCTGGTCATGAAACCCTGGGGAAGCGGTGGTGGAGTGGCAGCGCGCTTGACTGGCGTACTGATGGTCACGGGTTCGAATCCCTGTCAAGGCAATGATTTGTTCCCAGGGCCTAGGGCGAATGGGTACCCAACACTAGTTAGGCGGCTGGGTAATGCGTGGAACCCACAAAGCCGTGGCCTGTGAACGCTGCATCACTTGCCAACAGATCATCTGTCATGCTCTGTGGACGCAATTATCTTCTGTATAGATAAGAAGAAGAATAAACATTTTCTAACCCTATCTGCTCAAAATTATTTGCTTCTTATATTTTCAAAAGAATATTTGTAAAAACACACACACACACAAAACACACTTTTTTCCATACTTATACATAGAAATTTATTGATTAACTAGACGCCCCGCGGCGTAGCATACGCCGCAGACTTGCTCATGGAGAGTGCAAAGAAAGTGGAGTAATAACGGACACAAACTACAGCACGAAGAAATCAAAACAACGCGAGTGAACGTCGGTTGAAAGAACTGCCAACTCATTGTTGGTTTCGACACGTTTGCAGGCGAAATTTGGTACACCCCTAACTTCTATGAAGTGAGCTATTAAACGATAATCGGTTTAAAATCAGAGTTACATAATCGATAACCGGTTTAAAGAAACAACAAAAAACAACAACATACAATTAACAACCCTAAACATGACTAACCCTCTCTAGGGTCGGCAAATCACAGTTTATGTTTAAGGGATGGTAGTATTAAATGGGAGGCGGGTAAAAACAACCTCAGTGTGCATGTAATCGATAATCGGTTTTCAAAAAAAAACACACAAAACAACAAAACGCAATTAACAACCCTAAATATGACTAACCATCGCTAGGGTCGGCCAATCACAGTTTATGTTTAAGAGATGGTAGTATTAAATGGAAGGCGGGTACCAACAACCGCAGTGTGTTTATCTCCATGTTTACTCGCTATATTTTACTTACTTTGTGCTGCTTTTTGTGTCTGTACTCTCACCCCCCCCCCATCCGTTCTTTGCACTGTCTATTATGAGCAAGTCTGCGACGTATGCTACGCCGCGGGTCTCTCCAGAGTTCCTTCTTTTTATTCACTCACAGTCGTTTGCCCAAACCCATCCCATTTTGACAACTGTGTCTTTCAGGAAGTCTTCTCACGTCACTGAATCATTATGCTACGTCGCGGGTTCAGCTAGTGTTGGCAATAAAGGGGTAAAAGAACGGGCACAAACATACAGTTTTAAAAATTAAAAAAAAACAATGTTTTCGCTGGGGCTTGAACCCAGGACCATCGACGTATGAGGCGGACGTTATAACCAGTACACTACGAATCCCACATTTACTGTGAAGGCACAATACAAGTGAACGCAAGTGCATTGTTGCCACCAACTCCCTCCCCCCCCCACGCTTGCCAACAGTGTTTAGTTGACCCGAGCGAGGGTCATTCGTCATGCTCAGTTGTACATACTTGCAGCTTGTTGCCTCGCAGGGTCCGACCATGAAGAGAATTATATATAGAGATTTTACATTTAAAAGTATTCATTTTGCTCAGCAAATCAAATTATAAATTAAAACACATTCTGACGGACATCATTAGGTAAGAAAAGGAAACCATTATATGAAGTCACCTAAATTATGAGTTTTTGATTTCAAGCTGTTAGTGTTGGCAGCTATGAGAGCGTGTCAGGGCATTTGTGATTGGAAAACTAACATTAACAATAAATACACACAATTTTATTTCCACCCCTCCTTGTGAGGTCAATTTAGTGGGAGGCATTTTCGACTTTCTGTCCTGGAATTCCAGGTGGCCGCTTCAGAAGCGATCGCCTCGGGGGGGGGGTGTCCCAGCGGTTACGTCCCCGTGGGAGAGGGGGCCAGATAGCTGGGAGGGTCTTCCAGGAAGACCCATGAAGAGCACCAGGCTCGGCTCTTCTGATTTTCTTCCACGTGTAGGTCATTAAGTCAGCTATAAAGGACATGTACACACACACACAGACATACATTCATTTTTATTTATATAGATAAGGTCTATACCGGCCAGCCGGATTAGGCCAAATTAATGATGTGAAATCAAGCTGTAGCCTTAGCCGGATTTGTAAAAATGGCTGGATTCGCCGGAGCCGAAATCCGGTGCACCCTAATCTATAACTAATTACCCTCCTCATTCAAAGAAACAAAATAGGAATACAATGGTAAACCCAGTAAATTTTTCTCAATTCATATTTTCATACTTTATTTTACCCTAACATTTAATGAGTCAATGCTTCAGATCTAATCAATTTATACGAGGATAAATTGTCAAATATCGAGTGTCAAAAACCTTGTCAAACATGTTGGTCAAGATATACAAACATATCAGCAGCAAATACTAAATATCTGATTAATAAATTGTAGTCAAACATCTTGTTCCTGAATGCGTGGCCTTGTTATACGGTGTCAAAATAATCAAACATCTAGTCACTGAATTGGTATCGTTCTTATATTGTGTCAAATCTAATACAGCAAAGTCTTTCAGTCGGTGAGGCAGTCTTATATAGAGATATATAAACTATTAACACAGATGACTTTTCATCTGCTAATACTACTGAAACAGGCAAATGTATCCATCATATGTACAGAGATTTCACCTAAAAACTTATGTTAGAAGAGATTATATAATGAACTAGGTAGATATATGTGGTGGTTTCATTTTATGGCATTTTATATTTTATGTGTAGAGTTGAATGATTGAAGGCAGGGACACAATCAATTATACAATATCATAAACTTTACAAGACTTTTTCTAAAAAATATAATTATAAATTTAAAGCATGATATTATTGTAAATTTAATTTCGTTTGTCACGCTATTTATCAATTTGACAGCTTGGTGAGCACTTTAACCCTTGGTTGCCACCAGTTAAAGTTCAACAATCTAAAGTAGTGTTGGGTAAACAAGAATGATAACACACCAGTGTTTGAGCTTCTCTACATAATTAGTGTCGTGATGTGACGCAGTAAGTCTTGAAATAAAATTATTGATTTCTTCTTTCAATTTGGGTAAGTGCCCGACCTCCTTCACGTTTCCTTGTCGTCACTTTCATTGCTTGCTTCTTGGACACCTATCAAATATGGGTCACTTTCATTGCTTGCTTCTTGGGCACCTATCAAGTATTGCCATTAATTTTATGTTATAGGAAATACTAAATGTTGATGCAAACAGATGATGTTGAACTATTTGATAAACAGGTGAAGAGGTTTTTGACACTGTATTATAAATTGGTTAAAAGTAAGTATTGTATATTGTCGTGAAACTGATTACAGAAGAACTACTTGTAAAGCAGTAACACAATTTTTTTTTACAACATAACACATCATGTTGATGTCCAGTTTAAAAAGTTAGGGTTTACCATCACAATTCTATAACTTCTGGTAACGTACAGGTGAAGTCCGACTTATCTAATTCTGATTCGTAAAAGTTCAGCTTTGCTTTTGGCTGTTTTAAAGAAAAAATATCCAGAAGCCTTCATATTTTGGTTTGATACTTGTAGTTAATTTAACTATAAGCGCGGCTTTTTAACGCAATTTCCCATGGGAAAAATTGCGTTTATATATTTGAAATGTCTGTCCTGTCTGTTCGAGCTTGATCATGCAACTCCCCCTGAACCATACCAGATAGAGGGTGCTGGTCTTTTGCAAATATGTTAAGGAGGTCCCAAAAAGCTGGTTATCGATTTCATATACTATACCTTTCTGGATCAAACGTTGCAGTTGAATTTATACCCAATTTGTTTAAAATTGTACACACGATTATAATTTTCAATGAAATATAATTATTTAAATGAAAATAAATAATTAAACATTTTTTAAAAGTTGACTTTGATGTAACTCGTATTGTGTGGAGCTTAGTTGAAGATTTAACTCGTGTTGTGTGGAGCTCAGTTGAAGATTTAACTCGTGTTGTGTGGAGCTCAGTTGAAGATTCAACTCGTGTTGTGTGGAGCTCAGTTGAAGATTTAACTCGTGTTGTGTGGAGCTCAGTTGAAGATTTAACTCTTGTTTTCTGGAGCTCAGTTGAAGATTTAACTCGTGTTGTGTGGAGCTCAGTTGAAGATTTAACTCTTGTTGCGTGGAGCTCAGTTGAAGATTTAACTCGTGTTGTGTGGAGCTCAGTTGAAGATTTAACTCGTGTTGCGTGGATCTCAGTTGAAGATTTAACTCGTGTTGTGTGGAGCTCAGTTGAAGATTTAACTCGTGTTGTGTGGCGCTCAGTTGAACATTTAACTCGTGTTGTGTGGAGCTCAGTTGAAGATTTAACTCGTGTTGTGTGGAGCTCGGTTGAAGATTTAACTCGTGTTGTGTGGAGCTAGGTTGAAGATTTAACTCGTGTTGTGTGGAGCTCAGTTGAAGATTTAACTCGTGTTGTGTGGAGCTCAGTTGAAGATTTAACTCGTGTTGTGTGGAGCTCAGTTGAAGATTTAACTCGTGTTGTGTGGAGCTCAGTTGAAGATTTAACTCGTGTTGTGTGGAGCTCAGTTGAATTCATGATAAGAGCTAACTTTAATTGGATATAAAAAAAATTCATTTAACGAAAACAAAAAATGACTTTAACTGCTCATAGAATCCATGATTACGTTGTGGATAATACGAATCGGTTTTTAAATATAAGTACTAGTTAAAAATTCCGAACTCAGATAGGAAAACGCTAGACAGATTACTTTCTTCTGTACAGATCTCGTATCAATCAACTAATCATTCTTTAATGCCAATGCACTAATAGAAAAGTATCAATTAGAACTTTAAGAGCCATTTACTGATGAGCTTTATTTGTTGTTACGAATGAGTGGGGAAAATAAAACTTTGGCACAAATAGGTCATAGATACACTAGTAGAATATTTTCTAAGTATGATATTTCTATACGAATCTATCTTTCAATTTTCGGATCAAGTTTTAAAAGAACATCTGTTTTCCATACTGAAGCTGAGAAAAACCATATTTTCTATCAACGATGGTAAAAACACGATTATCCTCCCTCTCACCTCTTTCAGTTGGAAAATGTCTTGATTCTTAACAAATCGTTTGAGGCTATCGTACGTGACTTTTCTAAAGCATTTAGTCTACAATTGAGAAGAGTGCTATACAACTAAAATGTTCATGTTTTATGGCTAGATCTATAAACTATTATAAATATGAAACTGTAAAATTACATTTATTACTTTGGTGCATTTCTCCATTTAAGCTCTTAATAAACTATTTGCTGGGTTTCGTAGAGCACTTTTTTTTTAATGGTCCCTGAAAAACTGGTAGGCACTTAGCTCAGTGGCTCTGTGCATAAGACTGTGGCGGTATTGTTTTGGTATAATTTGGTGCCCCGACTTTTGTTCTGCCATTTCCTTATTTCGTTTTTCATTCACACGCATTTTCTAGATAATTTTTCCCTTTTAGCTTTCATATTCTTTTTACTGTTCTCCTGCACTTAATTTTTTTTTAAAGAAGAAAAAAAAACTTTCTCTTTCGTCTTTAGAACCCTCTGCGCTGCACAAAGAAAGGATTTGTAATGTGTTTGATGAACAACCTCTAGAAAATGATCTAATCTATTTATTTGGACCTATATTTTGTTCATATTGCCGAATACATAACCAGTTGCCATTCCAACAGACAAACCATTAAACATAATTCGACATAGAAAGGACATATTTTGTAACCCTATATATCTGCTCCTTGTACGTCTACTTCATCCAGCAATGCGATGGGCATAGGTCGTAATCCTTGTTGTATCCTTTGTTTAATGGTGGTGTATGTATAATCTGCTGGTTGAATCCTTTGTTTAATGGTGGTGTATGTCTTATCTGCTGGTTGAATCCTTTGTTTAATGGTGGTGTATGTCTTATCTGCTGGTTGAATCCTTTGTTTAATGGTGGTGTATGTCTTATCTGCTGGTTGAATCCTTTGTTTAATGGCGGTGTATGTCTTATCTGCTGGTTGAATCCTTTGTTTAATGGTGGTGTATGTCTTATCTGCTGGTTGAATCCTTTGTTTAATGGCGGTGTATGTCTTATCTGCTGGTTGAATCCTTTGTTTAATGGCGGTGTGTGTCTTATCTGCTGGTTGAATCCTTTGTTTAAAGGTGGTGTATGTCTTATCTGCTGGTTGAATCCTTTGTTTAATGGTGGTGTATGTCTTATCTGCTGGTTGAATCCTTTGTTTAATGGCGGTGTGTGTCTTATCTCCAGAGGTTCGTTCTTTATGGATTGTATTCTGAAACAAATCATAATTTTATAAGACCATGAATATAAATCTGGAAAATTCCTTTCCGATTGAGAAAAGATGTTTATAGAAACATTAAAATTTGTTGTTTGTTCCAAAGCCAACATTAGTTGCACATGTTCAGCTGCTAAAATATATGCTTCGTTTACTCAACACATGACATGAAATCAGAAACAGGACAGCAGCGCCGAATGGACATGTCGTGCACTAGAACCCGGACCGAAATGCAGATTGTTTAAAATAATACAAATAATTGATTTAATGTTGAAGCGTTCACATCACGCTCAGCCTAAAATTGAATTAAACAATAAAATGACATTTGAGATAACTCGTGCATATTTAGATGAGGTCAACGTCTGGTTCTGACAACTTAATGCGTTTTATCGGTTAAAAAGTGTTATCCCATTTACATAATATATCAGCTTTGCCGCCGCAACAACGTCATTTCCGTTATGTCACCTCACTGAAGAACTGACTTGCCTTTCTTCCGGTATGCCACGGGTTCCTTAGCGATGAAACAAAATAATTTAATTTTCAGCCATTAAGCTATTATTAGAGTTGGTTACACCCGCCTTAGTACCAAGAACTCCCTTCACCAACGCTTTTTGGCCTCATTCGCGCCAATCTAATTATAGCTCGACGCCCCGTTAGTGTCGCACCAGTTTTCATGTTTGACATTCACACGCACCCATTTCCTCGGTCTTAAAGAATATTTAGGAGATAAAAATGTGCTCACTCTCCAACGTGCTCTGGCAACGACCCCAAAGTCAAGCATAAGCGGCTTATCGGGATCTCACACCCCCACCCCCAACTAAGTCCTACAACTCAAGATTTTATCGAGGCTCAAATTCTAATCAATAACAGTGCACTTAAAAATCTTGGAATAGTCTCGTTTCCATTTCACCGAGTTATTTCTTCAATTGACTCCAGTTGTATTTCAATCTGTTTCTATACCACATCTTCACAAACATTTAGATAATAAATATTCAATCCTTTTTAGTTTAACAAAAATAGGACTTTTAGGTCATTTTTTTAGGTCTTTGTATTTTCTAATAAATTGATATAATTTAGGACTGATCTAAATGAAATTATTTTAATAGAAGCATTCAAGTACCGCTCGAATTAATTAATTTAAATGAACAAATTTCTGGTCAACAAATATTGTTTTTTCAAACACATTTAAACGTAAACTTTTATATTTTGTCTTTAATAGTAATAATAGATCACTTTATACTAAGCATAGATAAACTTTTTAAAAATCCTTTATATTAACTCGTGGTGTCTGTGACCGACCGACCGACCGACCCCCCTTGTCGCCAAAACTTTTGATCGATTTTTAACCCACTTGCTCGTAAGCCAGCGAGCTGAAATTTTGCAGGCAGTTTTGTACCGATAATAAAAACAATGTATCAAAATTTCAGATCCATCGCATGGACCGTAATTAAATTATTGATTTTTTAGATTATTTTATTTATTCCTATGTATCATGCTATTTTTTTAGATAGAGCGTCGCGGTGCGTATTATATTGAACATCCTTTCTGTCGCGCAATAAGGTGCATATTTTATTGACAACTCTTTTTATAAACATATTCCTGATCGGTGCGCATTATATTATACACGTTTTACGACACAACTGCAACTTTGTATTTCTGGATGGTCTGGCGCTGCATATTATAATGAACATTCTTTTAGTTACTTCTCGTACATAAAGGATTTATAGTCAAAAACTTGGTTGTTTACGGGTTTTTCTTATTTTGTTCATTCTTTCTTTGTCTTTTTCTTTCTTTACTTTTTTCTTTCTTTCTTTCTTTCTTTCTTTCTTTCTTTCTTTCTCCTTTCATCTTTACTTTCATGTCCTTAATTTTATTGCAATCGGTTATCGATCTTCAAATCACTAGACTTGCTTTACAGCCTTACAATAATTGAACAGCAATTATAGATTCACCTTAAAGCAACTGTCAATCATCTGTGATGGTCCCCAATATGTGTTTACCTATCAGGACTTGGCGATGTCCTTCTATGTGTTTACCTATCAGGACTTGGCGATGTCCTTCTATGTGTTTACCTATCAGGACTTGGCGATGTTTTTCTATGTGTTTACCTATCAGGACTTGGCGATGTCCTTCTATGTGTTTACCTATCAGGACTTGGCGATGTCCTTCTATGTGTTTACCTATCAGGACTTGGCGATGTTTTTCTATGTGTTTACCTATCAGGACTTGGCGATGTCCTTCTATGTGTTTACCTATCAGGACTTTGGCGATGTCCTTCTATGTGTTTACCTATCAGGACTTGGCGATGTCCTTCTATGTGTTGACTTCGGTTCACTTTAAACATTGGATTTGTTTATTCTGTCAGCAGATCTTTTTTTTTAAAAAATAAAAACAACAAAAATGTTGTGTCTCTTACGAGTAACTTGACCTCAAGTTTTTAAAACCTTTTCTATGTTGTATGCTGTCTTCATTTCTTTTGACAGGGTTTAGTCAATAAAACGGTGGTCGAGTGGCCTGCACGCTCGGCTGACGTACCGATGGTCACAGGTTCGAATCCACGTGAAGGCCATAATTTTTTCCAGGGGCCTGGTGTCCCTGAGTCCACCCATATCCAAATGGGTACCTAACACTAGGTAGGGAAATAAAGGCGGCTGGGTAATGCGTGGAAGGAATCCTCATAGATGTGGCCTGTGAACGCTGTGGACGCAAATATCTTCTGTATTATGTGTTTACCTATCAGTACTTGTCGATGTTCTTCTATGTGTTTACCTATCAGTACTTGTCGATGTTCTTCTATGTGTTGACTTCGGTTCACTTTAAACATTGGATTTGTTTATTCTGTCAGCAGATCTGTTTTTAAAAAAAAATTATGTGTCTCTTACGAGTAACTTGACCTCAAGTTTTTAAAACCTTTTCTATGTTGTATGCTGTCTACAGGATTGAGTTAGTAAAATATTATTGATGTTGTATGCTGTCTTCTTCTCTGTTGACAGGATTGAGTTAGTAAAATATTATTAATGTTGTATGTTGTCTTCTTCTCTGTTGACAGGATTGAGTTAGTAAAATATTATTGATGTTGTATGTTGTCTTCTTCTCTGTTGACAGGATTGAGTCAAGAAGACGAATGTGGTGCCTGCTGGCTTCAGATTGCTGACGTCATAATGACAGTTTCTGAACCACTTAAAGACGAAATCTACAGAAATAGAGGTTGGTTTATATCTAACATGTAATGGCAACCGAGTCATGTCTGTACAGAGTCATGTCAACCAAGTCATGTCTGTACTGATTTCATTTGATATAAGACTCAATTAAAACAGATGATTCATAACTTTGAACAAGTATTAATGTTGCTATTAATTTTTTATTGTACTTCAGCTTAAATGAAGTTCCAAAGTTTGTTTGTATCTTCACCTTAGTGAGTAGGTTTGACCGTAGTGAGTAGGTTTCACCCTAGTGAGTAGGTTTGACCGTAGTGAGTAGGTTTCACCTTAGTGAGTAGGTTTCACCCTAGTGAGTAGGTTTGACCGTAGTGAGTAGGTTTCACCTTAGTGAGTAGGTTTGACCGTAGTGAGTAGGTTTCACCCTAGTGAGTAGGTTTGACCGTAGTGAGTAGGTTTCACCTTAGTGAGTAGGTTTCACCTTAGTGAGTAGGTTTCACCCTAGTGAGTAGGTTTGACCGTAGTGAGTAGGTTTCACCCTAGTGAGTAGGTTTCACCGTAGTGAGTAGGTTTCACCCTAGTGAGTAGGTTTGACCGTAGTGAGTAGGTTTCACCTTAGTGAGTAGGTTTGACCGTAGTGAGTAGGTTTCACCCTAGTGAGTAGGTTTGACCGTAGTGAGTAGGTTTCACCTTAGTGAGTAGGTTTCACCTTAGTGAGTAGGTTTCACCCTAGTGAGTAGGTTTGACCGTAGTGAGTAGGTTTCACCCTAGTGAGTAGGTTTGACCGTAGTGAGTAGGTTTGACCGTAGTGAGTAGGTTTCACCCTAGTGAGTAGGTTTCACCCTAGTGAGTAGGTTTCACCTTAGTGAGTAGGTTTCACCTTAGTGAGTAGGTTTCACTCTAGTGAGTAGGTTTGACCGTAGTGAGTAGGTTTCACCCTAGTGAGTAGGTTTGACCGTAGTGAGTAGGTTTCACCCTAGTGAGTAGGTTTGACCGTAGTGAGTAGGTTTCACCTTAGTGAGTAGGTTTCACCTTAGTGAGTAGGTTTGACCGTAGTGAGTAGGTTTCACCTTAGTGAGTAGGTTTCACCTTAGTGAGTAGGTTTCACCTTAGTGAGTAGGTTTGACCGTAGTGAGTAGGTTTCACCCTAGTGAGTAGGTTTGACCGTAGTGAGTAGGTTTCACCTTAGTGAGTAGGTTTCACCTTAGTGAGTAGGTTTGACCGTAGTGAGTAGGTTTCACCTTAGTGAGTAGGTTTCACCTTAGTGAGTAGGTTTCACCTTAGTGAGTAGGTTTGACCGTAGTGAGTAGGTTTCACCTTAGTGAGTAGGTTTCACCTTAGTGAGTAGGTTTCACCCTAGTGAGTAGGTTTGACCGTAGTGAGTAGGTTTCACCTTAGTGAGTAGGTTTCACCTTAGTGAGTAGGTTTCACCCTATTGAGTAGGTTTGACCGTAGTGAGTAGGTTTCACCCTAGTGAGTAGGTTTCACCCTAGTGAGTAGGTTTCACCTTAGTGAGTAGGTTTCACCCTAGTGAGTAGGTTTGACCGTAGTGAGTAGGTTTCACCTTAGTGAGTAGGTTTCACCCTAGTGAGTAGGTTTGACCGTAGTGAGTAGGTTTCACCCTAGTGAGTAGGTTTGACCGTAGTGAGTAGGTTTCACCCTAGTGAGTAGGTTTGACCGTAGTGAGTAGGTTTCACCCTAGTTAGTAGGTTTCACCCTAGTGAGTAGGTTTCACCTTAGTGAGTAGGTTTCACCCTAGTGAGTAGGTTTGACCGTAGTGAGTAGGTTTTACCCTAGTGAGTAGGTTTCACCCTAGTGAGTAGGTTTGACCGTAGTGAGTAGGTTTCACCCTAGTGAGTAGGTTTCACCCTAGTGAGTAGGTTTCACCTTAGTGAGTAGGTTTCACCCTAGTGAGTAGGTTTGACCGTAGTGAGTAGGTTTCACCCTAGTGAGTGGGTTTCACCCTAGTGAGTGGGTTTCACCCTAGTGAGTAGGTTTCACCTTAGTGAGTAGGTTTCACCCTAGTGAGTAGGTTTCACCTTAGTGAGTAGGTTTCATCCTAGTGAGTAGGTTTCACCCTAGTGAGTGGGTTTCACCCTAGTGAGTGGGTTTCACCCTAGTGAGTAGGTTTCACCCTAGTGAGTAGGTTTCACCTTAGTGAGTAGGTTTCACCTTAGTGAGTAGGTTTCACCTTAGTGAGTAGGTTTCACCCTAGTGAGTGGGTTTCACCCTAGTGAGTAGGTTTCACCTTAGTGAGTAGGTTTCACCCTAGTGAGTAGGTTTCACCTTAGTGAGTAGGTTTCACCTTAGTGAGTAGGTTTCACCCTAGTGAGTAGGTTTCACCTTAGTGAGTAGATTTCACCCTAGTGAGTAGGTTTCACCCTAGTGAGTGGGTTTCACCCTAGTGAGTAGGTTTCACCTTAGTGAGTAGGTTTCACCCTAGTGAGTAGGTTTCACCTTAGTGAGTAGGTTTCACCTTAGTGAGTAGGTTTCACCCTAGTGAGTGGGTTTCACCCTAGTGAGTGGGTTTCACCCTAGTGAGTAGGTTTCACCTTAGTGAGTAGGTTTCACCCTAGTGAGTGGGTTTCACCCTAGTGAGTAGGTTTCACCTTAGTGAGTAGGTTTCACCCTAGTGAGTAGGTTTCACCCTAGTGAGTGGGTTTCACCCTAGTGAGTAGGTTTCACCTTAGTGAGTAGGTTTCACCCTAGTGAGTAGGTTTGACCGTAGTGAGTAGGTTTCACCCTAGTGAGTAGGTTTCACCCTAGTGAGTAGGTTTCACCTTAGTGAGTAGGTTTCACCTTAGTGAGTAGGTTTCACCTTAGTGAGTAGGTTTCACCCTAGTGAGTAGGTTTCACATTAGTGAGTGGGTTTCACCTTAGTGAGTAGGTTTCACCCTAGTGAGTAGGTTTCACCCTAGTGAGTAGGTTTCACCTTAGTGAGTAGGTTTCACCCTAGTGAGTGGGTTTCACCCTAGTGAGTGGGTTTCACCCTAGTGAGTGGGTTTCACCCTAGTGAGTAGGTTTCACCCTAGTGAGTAGGTTTCACCCTAGTGAGTGGGTTTCACCCTAGTGAGTAGGTTTCACCCTAGTGAGTAGGTTTCACCTTAGTGAGTAGGTTTCACCCTAGTGAGTAGGTTTCACCCTAGTGAGTGGGTTTCACCTTAGTGAGTAGGTTTCACCTTAGTGAGTAGGTTTCACCTTAGTGAGTAGGTTTCACCCTAGTGAGTAGGTTTCACCTTAGTGAGTAGGTTTCACCCTAGTGAGTAGTTTTCACCCTAGTGAGTGGGTTTCACCTTAGTGAGTAGGTTTCACCTTAGTGAGTAGGTTTCACCCTAGTGAGTAGGTTTCACCCTAGTGAGTAGGTTTCACCCTAGTGAGTAGGTTTCACCCTAGTGAGTGGGTTTCACCCCAGTGAGTAGGTTTCACCCCAGTGAGTAGGTTTCACCCTAGTGAGTAGGTTTCATTACTCTGTGAACAATTTGAATAGCACCATTTGAGAAAAAGAAAGAACTTCAGTCATCTTATGAGTATATAGTAAATAGACTTTCCTTGGGATCAGAACGGAAGTTCTGACAGGTAGTGCAAATGTGACGCACAGTATCTCAAAAAGTTTTCAGACCTTTTATTAGTATTCATGAAACTTGAACTGTGCCCAATGTACTCGTTCTTACATTGTTAAATACTAAAATATCTTTGGTGAGGGTCTGGGGCACAAGTCTCATATCAAGTCATTTTTTTTGTTTTGCTCTTTATCCGAAAAAAGGGAACACTTAGCAAATTATCATGCGACTTATCATGCGACTTATCACGTTCATGAAGCCATAGTGGGAATTTATAAATCACATTTCAAAATTTAAATTGGCTATCGGGACAAAAATGACTCAGACGACTGTTCAAAGTAAGCCTTCAAGTTTCAAGGGATTAAATGTTGCATACGGTACCATAACATATAACATAGTGTAACATACTGTATCATAACATACAACAGTGTAACATACTGTACCATAACATATAACATAGTGTGACATACTGTACCATAGCATACAACAGTGTAACAAACTGTACCATAACATATAACATAGTGTAACATACTATAACACAACTTAACATTTTCTTCGATTGTACTTGTACAAAGATTATGTTAAACCATTCATGATACTTTTCCAGCAACGTGTTGCTATGTCTTGCTATTACTTCTCAGAGAACGATCGACTAACAGAGAGTGACGTCAAAAATTTGGCCAGGAGGTTACCGCACCTTGTGTTCAGGAGGTCCACTGAAGGGTCAAGCTTCGATTGCGACTCTTGCTGGCTGGTGTTAGAGAGACTTACAGCACTTATCAAAAACAGTCAGGACAGAGGTGAGGATTCAGTCCAGGCGAATCACTTGTTCATCTTAAAATCTGTCATTTTTTATTAAGTTTAAGATTTTCTCTTCAACTATTTGATCTTACTGCATTTCCTTCAGATTCCTTTCAGCATTAATTGTACTGAGATAATCATTCTTAAATATTTTCTGTAGAAGTTGAAGTCGTTTGTGTTACATATATATCTACATATTTGTAATTATTTTTATTTTTTTAATTCTGTATTTTTGTTCCTAGAAGTGAGAAATCTTGGACAACTTGTAAAAAGAAGTGAGTATTTGTTTTGAGTTATCTTATCTTATCTGTTACAGACGCTCCTTCTATACAGAAGATTATTACGTCCTACGAATTCAGCTTTTGATCATTACGAAAGAAAATTATTGAATTGATATAATTAAATCAATTACAAAACCTATACTTGTCATTTCTAAGACCGGAAAGCGTCATGACTCATTGTGTAATGTTCTATTTTTAGACTAAATTTTAGAGGAACAAATTTTTTAAGCATAAATGCAGAAGAATCAATAAGTTCTCAAAATGTTTAGCATAGTAAAATAACAAAACTGTTTTTTCATGTTAAACTCCAATAAGCTGTCTTAAATTAACGAAGAAATAAAAAAAAAGATGATAAGATAAGATACTTCCTTCTCAATTTACCTACATTTACATAATGACTCGTATCTTTTATTAAATTTTATTAAACTTGTCCACCTAAAAACACCGGATAATTCTATTAATAGATTTCCCTTTAGAGATGATAAGCCCTTTCTAAATTTAGAACAATGGTTCCGTCTTGTGAATTTAGTCTTTCAAGTAATACTTGATTTTTGTCTCATTCCTGTTAAAATGACTTTGTCAATTAAAATGTATTTTAAATATTGGTTGCGTGACTGTTAATACTTTATACCCTTTGTATTGAGGCTATTCTACACATAGCTTTTCTTTTATGAGTTTTCAGCATTTTTATTTCTCTATTTCACGATAGTGTAGCAACCTAATTATATGTTTTCATTGTTTCCTCAGCCATGTTGAACAATGGATGGGCATAGTCCTGGTGACGTAGACTACCCAGGCTCAATAACAGAGTTTAAGCAGCCGTTTTGCATCTAGTAAATACCTTATTACTTTTACTTTTACCTAATTATCTTTGCATGGAGATTTAAAATTTTTAATTATTTTAAACAAATAGAAAACATATAAGTTCAACAAAATATAATTTTTGATATTTTTTTAAAAATCTGCTGACAACAACAGTAACTCTGGAGGGTAAAAAAGTTCAAGTTAGCTCTCTTAGCGCCTTTATAAAAAACATTATTTCAGAATTGGAACAAGTAATTTTTAGTAATACTTAACGAGTGGATCAGACATTTTTCAAGTTATAGAAGAAAGTGTCAATGTGTAGAAAGATGCAAGGTAAAGAAAATATCCCCAAGTGTTAGCCAATGGTCTACTTCAGGAAATAAAATATATCTAAAACCTCCAGCTAAACAATTATGTGATCAATTTTATGAAGTGGCCTATATAAATTAATATAATACGGAGTTGATAATTGATTGATATCCCTTTTAAAAAAAGTAACATTATTTATTACTCTTCATCATGGTATGTGAAATATAAGAGATTAAAAAAATTAATTGAACTTTTTAAATTATTGATAAGAAATTGTATAGAGGTGCAGTATTTGTAAGATCTCATGAAATAAGAAATGTTGACAATGTGTCAGCATTGGGCCAGATGGGGTGGGATCACATCAGTTGGCAAGGTGTCATCATTAGGCCAGATGGGGTGGGATCACATCAGTTGGCAAGGTGTCAGCATTGGGCCAGATGGGGTGGGATCACATCAGTTGGCAATGTGTCAGCATTGGGCCAGATGGGGTGGGATCAGATCAGTTGGCAAGGTGTCAGCATTGGGTCCGATGGGGTGGGATCAGATCAGTTGGCAAGGTGATGTGGACTAAAATCGGGTTTAACAGTTGAAGCTCAATCATCATAGAATTATACGATTAGATAGCAGATGATAAAATTGGGACCTTGTACTTTTGTGAAAGATTTCCCTAGAAGTGGCTGAATGTGGAAATTTGATTTTTAACTTTACAAAATAAATAAATAAACCCTTAATTAATTGATGTGCTCAGACTATTTATAAAAAAAATGTAAATAGGTATTGATAAATTTTTTTTTCCTTAATTTAAATTTCATTAATGTTTATGAATAAATATTTGCCAAGATCTAAAAAAAAACTTTGAGTTGTTAACAGCCAAAATTATATATGTCCAAGAGTTATTCTTCCTGGTAGAATATACCTTAAATTCGAGTTGTCTATGAGCAAAATAATCTCTCCTCGTCTATTCATTTTGATACGCCAGCTGACTCTATATTATTTCTACCACATCTTACGTTTTTTAATTTATTTTTTATGATATTAAAAGAATGATGATGATGAAATTGTGAAACTTAATCGGTAATAAAACGTGTTTAAGATGCTGCCTTTGGTTTTTTTTTACTAATTCTTCATAAATGCATGTTATTTATTTTAGTTAATCTTGAACTAATGTTCAATATTCATCCACAAATAAGAAATTTAGTAATTTAATTAATCACGAACATGCTAAAACCACACTTTTTTTTTAAATTTCCGTGACTTGCAATGTTCCCTTTAAGCTGCGTGACTGCGCGGCCGCGCAGATATCTGACGACGCCGTGCAGAAGTATAAAACTACCGCGCAGCAAAGTTTGATAAGGATAATATAATATCCATGTTTCAAGGGTGTAACCTTTTGCATAAAAATGGATGCTGTGCAATATTTCACGCTAGTGTTTTTTTTTCCTTTATCTGTAAAAAAAAATTTGACACTGATTAACGAACCTTAGACTTGATGATTTGCTATTCAAATGTCAATTATGAGTTTGGCTCTTAAATGAAAGATAAATTCGAGATTTACGGTCAATACGTCTACACAGGACTCGTCTAACATTGTACAAATTAAACCCACACAATATCTTCGTCATAACTTGAGGTTTTGAAGTGCAAAGACATTTAAACCCACCCAGATGACTTTTTAGAAAAAAGTATTTGAATGAGTTATTTGTAATTGAATGTGTTGTTTTTTTTAAATACAATTTTAGTTATTTAATCTGTCTTCAGGCTTACAAAGTAAGTTCTTATTGTGGATTATTTTAAACGGCATAAAATGACGTAAAGAAACTATATCTACATCTACAAGCATAGAAACGTTTAAATGCTTAAAAAATGAGCAGCTTTAACTGCTGTAGAATATGCTGATTCAATAAGTTTGTGAGGAACTCCAACATTTCAAGCCCCAGCCCCTAAGGAACGATGACGTCAATAGATAGGCATTTATTTAGACAAGAAATATGTACTCTCAGACACGCTGCTCTCCGTTTATTCTTTGATTTAATTTTTGTTTGCATTCGTAATAGCCATTGGCTCCAAGTCGAACGGGCGCTAAGTTATCATTGAGGCCTGCTCATCTTCTTAGCAGAATTGTTCTTAAACGGTGAATTTTACGCCATTGACTGTTGCTTTTGGGTTTTCGAAATGTGTCATTCTTGGCCAGTATAGTTAAAACGCTTCTTGGTTTGTTGTTATCATATCGGTAATAAACATTTCACGGGAGATTTACTGGATTTCAGTTACCAATAATACCAGCCATCCTTCGTTGTAATGACGTTGTCTTTTTAGTTCCACTTTGTTCTGGTGAGATCCGACCTTCACCGCACAACACGTTATACTACATGGTGTTTGAAGTATTCGACATAAGACTTGAGTAAATTAGAATTTCTTAGACACAAGCCATGCTCATGTTAGGCGATGTTAATCATCCAGATAGGCTAAGCATGACGGCTAGGCAATTCTTAGTAGATAACTGGGGAATATAGAAAGTGTTTGACTATTGTTAGTGATCTTTTCTGATATTTTTGATTATTTATATTAAGAGTTTATTTGTTAAAGTTTAAAATGCTCATTAAGGCCATATAGTCTAAAGCAGAATAAATTTAAATGATGCAAATTCTTATTTAGTAATGCTAAAACACACTTTAAATTTGTGATTTCGATAAAATCTTTAGTTAAGCTATAAATAGATGTGTCACCAAAATCAGTTAGCATGTAAGTAGACCATTGCATGGAGTGTAACTATAGAAAGCTAAGCTGACCTAACAAAAGACAACATCACATGTAAGTAGACCATTGCAAGGAGTGTAACTATAGAAAGCTAAGCCGACCTAACAAAAGGCAACATCACATGTAAGTAGACCATTGCAAGGAGTGTAACTATAGAAAGCTAAGCTGACCTAACAAATGACAACATCACATGTAAGTAGACCATTGCAAGGAGTGTAACTATAGAAAGCTAAGCTGACCTAACAAAAGACAACATCACATGTAAGTAGACCATTGCAAGGAGTGTAACTATAGAAAGCTAAGCCGACCTAACAAAAGACAACATCACATGTAAGTAGACCATTGCAAGGAGTGTAACTATAGAAAGCTAAGCCGACCTAACAAAAGACAACATCACATGTAAGTAGACCATTGCAAGGAGTGTAACTATAGAAAGCTAAGCCGACCTAACAAAAGACAACATCACATGTAAGTAGACCATTGCAAGGAGTGTAACTATAGAAAGCTAAGCCGACCTAACAAATGACAACATCACATGTAAGTAGACCATTGCAAGGAGTGTAACTATAGAAAGCTAAGCTGACCTAACAAAAGACAACATCACATGTAAGTAGACCATTGCAAGGAGTGTAACTATAGAAAGCTAAGCCGACCTAACAAAAGACAACATCACATGTAAGTAGACCATTGCAAGGAGTGTAACTATAGAAACCTAAGCCGACCTAACAAAAGGCAACATCACATGTAAGTAGACCATTGCAAGGAGTGTAACTATAGAAACCTAAGCCGACCTAACAAATGACAACATCACATGTAAGTAGACCATTGCAAGGAGTGTAACTATAGAAACCTAAGCCGACCTAACAAATGACAACATCACATGTAAGTAGACCATTGCAAGGAGTGTAACTATAGAAAGCTAAGCCGACCTAACAAAAGACAACATCACATGTAAGTAGACCATTGCAAGGAGTGTAACTATAGAAAGCTAAGCCGACCTAACAAAAGGCAACATCACATGTAAGTAGACCATTGCAAGGAGTGTAACTATAGAAAGCTAAGCCGACCTAACAAAAGACAACATCACATGTAAGTAGACCATTGCAAGGAGTGTAACTATAGAAAGCTAAGCCGACCTAACAAAAGACAACAT
Organism: Ampullaceana balthica; assembly: GCA_944989445.1. NCBI lineage: Eukaryota > Metazoa > Mollusca > Gastropoda > Lymnaeidae > Ampullaceana > Ampullaceana balthica. The sequence goes on from CALYLW010000027.1 coordinate 379,770, forward strand.
CACTTAGTTGCTTAGAATTTATTCATGATTGGAGGTATCCTAATTTGATATCATTCAAAATTAATTCGAATATGAATTTTTTTTAACCATGACTGATTTTTTCCCCGTTAGATTCATACTTCATTCAAATTAAACATATTTCAGCTATGAATTGATAATTGCTTAAACTAAAAATATGTGTGTAACTTCTGTCAAAACGAAATACCACGAGTGTCTGTTATGAAAAACTAAATGTAAGTAGAAGTATCTAAAGATATACGCACTTTGAACAAAGCAAATCCTTGCTTAATATCGCTGCCTAGTGTAATCACAGTATTAGCATTTGGAGGACAGACTGCCTGCCGGAAGTGCTATTACCCAGAGTTGGTGGTAGCAGAGTTCGGCGATGGATCCACTGTTGTTGAGTTGTCTGGATTGGGAAAGACCCGGTTCTGATAAATATAATCTTGAACATTCGGAAGTCCTTTAACAACGCATGCGCTAAGGGCGCTTCGGTAAAGACTCATATCGGTAGCATCATACCTAGAGGAATGAAAGAGATGAATCCAAGTCAATCTGTTAAATAACATTTTTTAATCAGATTGTTCAATGGTATATTATAATATTTTAATGCAAAATTGTTTGTTAGATTAATACAAGAATAATATCCTTATATGAATAATTATTACACATCTTGATAAAGACGTTTTATTGAAATATATGACATGCAAAAAGATAACTTTATGTAAAATAAAATAGGTTATGCATATACATAAGTACATAACATAAATAGATCCAATGTATAGATTCTTATCTTATTTTATTTAAAATGCATTTATTAGCGACGATATGGAGCACTCTATATCAGGGGTGGGCAAAAATGTAGTATCTGAGAGCCATTTTGATCATTTTAAAAATTGTTGAGAGCCGCATTGAAGCATTAAGGTTTTCGACCAAATTCGCAATTAAACATTGCTTTGGCGATTTATATCTTTAACAATTATTGTTTATTCGAATTTAATGATTTAAAGATTTTGTTTGTTTTAAGCCTTACCGTATGTTGAAGTCATTTCAGTTCCAAAATTAACACATTTAAAGTGTAAAAAGCATTTAAACTCATACTTATAGTTCACATTAAGTGTTATTATTCTGCTGAGTAAACTTTGAACTATCCAGTTTCTTTAAATCTGGTTGGTATAAAGTAGTTTTAATGTAACGAGATCCTGCCAGATACTTGTTACTAGTTACATCTCGATTCTTTGAATTTTTTAACTTCCTGAATTTTTGATAGTGTGGCATCAAATTGCTAGCTTTGTAATTTGCTAGTAGCATTTGGCAAAAGAATGAAAATTGGCTTATCGTCTTTATCGATAAATGCTAAGTCCTGTTCCCGTTCATGCAGATTGCTTTATATTTTCGTTTCCTGCACATTGTTGTCAAATTTTATGTAAAATTTACAATTGTAAGTTACTAATTCTAGTTGGACCAAATGCGAATTTGACCAAATGGGAACCACAAATTTAATAGTTTACATCACTAATCAACCAGAAACCAATCTCTGCCTTCAACTTTGAATTTTTAAATCAAGCCCAATTTTTATTCAATCCTTTGTTTCGGTCAATTTTTTTAAAAAATGTATTAAAATATTATATAAGAACAACCAAGCCCGTCCAAGGACATTCCGCCACCGTTCGGTGGCATGTTTTAACTCCCCTTCAACAGCCGTCTCGACCGTCATACATGTGCATCACGTCACAAATACTATTCATTATAGTTAAAATAAATAACTCTTAAAAACAGAGCTTTTGACTATAAATCCCAACGCGCATAACTCAAAATAAAGTCTTGGAAGAAATACTGCACCAAAAATAACTCGTTTTGAAAGTCCGCGTGAACTTGATATGATTGGCTGAAGGAGTCCTGTGTGTTTGAGACCAATCGCTATAGATGACGGGACAGAACTTAGACTTTTATTATATAGGATTTCACAATTCAAAATTCATAAATTGTTCAGGAGCTGCGATTTGAACGCAGAAGAGCCGCATGCGGCTCGCGAGACGCAGTTTGGCCACCGTTGCTCTATATATACCTAAAGTTCGGGCCACCAAACGAGCAACTGTCGTAACACTATGGAACGGCCAAACAAGGTCATGGATTTCTTCACGGAGCACTGGTCTATTTAGATATCTTCGGAAGGTTTGCACTGTTCTCTAAAGAGGTTGAATAAGGATCCGCTATTGAATAATGGCATAGCACTAACGTTGTTGACAGCATCGTTGGCGGTTTGGACAAATGTTTTGAGCCAACGTAATACGGCTATGGATTACCCTTCACTTGAACTTGAACTTGAGAATCAATGGGGAAATATGACATGGCAAATTGCGAATGCCCAAAACATAAGAAATTCTGGTCACAAATTTTGTGGTTGACTGATCACTTTTGGAGCTAGAGGTACAAGGGATCGGCAGGCAACACGAGAGCAAGAGGTGAATACGCCAATGCGCCTCGCCCAGAACGAACAATTTGTAAAGTAGGTTACTAACTATGGACTTTTGTGACACGAAAGTACATAACACTGACCATACAGAACACTGACCATACAGAACACTGACCATACAGAACACTGACCATACAGAACACTGACCATAAAGAGCACTGACCATAAAGAGCACTGACCATACAGAACACCGACCATACAGACCACCGACCATACAGAACACCGACCATACAGAACACCGACCATACAGAACACCGACCATACAGAACACCGACCATACAGAACACCGACCATACAGAACACCGACCATACAGAACACCGACCATACAGAACACCGACCATACAGAATACCGACCATACAGAACACCGACCATACAGAACACCGACCATACAGAACACTGACCATACAGAACACTGACCATACAGAACACTGACCATACAGAACACTGACCAAACAGAACACTGACCATACAGAACACAGACCATACAGAACACTGACCATACAGAACACTGACCATACAGAACACTGACCATACAGAACACTGACCATACAGAACACTGACCATACAGAACACTGACCATACAGAACACTGACCATACAGAACACTGACCATACAGAACACTGACCATACAGAACACTGACCATACAGAACACTGACCATACAGAACACTGACCATACAGAACACTGACCATACAGAACACTGACCATACAGAACACTGACCATACAGAACACCGACCATACAGAACACCGACCATACAGAACACCGACCATAGAGAACACCGACCATACAGGACACCGACCATGCAGGACACTGACCATACAGGACACTGACCATTCAGAACACTGACCATACAGAACACTGACCATACAGAACACTGACCATACAGAACACTGACCATACAGAGCACTGACCATACAGAGCACTGACCATACAGAGCACCGACCATACAGAACACCGACCATACAGAACACCGACCATACAGAACATGGACCATACAGAACACCGACCATACAGAAAACTGACCATACAGAACACCGACCATACAGAACACTGACCATACAGAACACTGACCATACAGAACACTGACCATACAGAACACTGACTATACAGAACACTGACCATACAGAACACTGACCATACAGAACACTGACCATACAGAACACTGACCATACAGAACACTGACCATACAGAACACTGACCATACAGAACACTGACCATACAGATCACTGACCATACAGAACACTGACCATACAGAACACTGACCACACAGAACACTGACCATACAGAACACTGACCATACAGAACACTGACCAACCAATTTGTTTATTATAAACGGCTGTATCACAACATAAATACAGTCTGGATCAAAAAATGGCGCAACTTTCCAGTACGTGCTCCGCGCTAGGCATAACAGAGTAAGCCAGGTCGGTGGGAGATTTCTAGGACCTGAAAAAGGTATTCGGCACTGGCCAGCAGATGCAGCAGCTTACCAAGTTATTACCGCACATACTCGTTCTATAGCCCGTTAGTTCATAAGCCGACCCCCCCCCTCTTTTGGAAGAGAATAGTATAAAAAGTGTCTAACCGCTCGTAAGCCGACACCCACAAAAATTAGGACAGCGTAAACAAAATGATGCACACTTTTTTTTAACTACAAGCTAAATCGGTCATTATGATTTTTTACTTTTGTTTAGGTTGAAGAACAAAGAGATTTAAATAACAGAGAAGATGGATTGTATTTCCTACTACTTTATGCTACCTATCTTAGTCTTTGTGCTCTTTGTTACCGGTACTTTTTAAAAAAAAATTAATTATTTTTTTGGGGAGTTTCTTTGGCAAATAGTGGCAAAAGCGACTACGTTAAAAAAAAATTTGAAAACTAAATTTATTTTAAAAATCTCTTAAAACATTCACAAAAATAAATAAAATGAAAAAAATAAGGTAAGTGCAGATGTTAAATAATATTTGATAGCTTCTGGAAGAGTTGTCGAATCTTGCAGAATGTAGACAAGGACCTTGATGATCTACAATAACAACACCGATATTCAATGTACATGCAGAAATCACCACCCCCCCCCCAACTTTTCCCCCAAGATTTTGTCCAAAAAATCTCGGCCTTAGAACTAGTATATACAGTAGCTATGGCTTTAAGAAAGTAAACAACACGAAACTATGTGTAAGTAAGTAATGACCAGATTTAAATCAAATGACAGAAATGAAATTTTATACCAAAAGCGTGTAACAACTATAGGCTCATCTCGCCATCTTTGATCAAAAACATTGGATCTACACAAATTGCCGTCAGTGATCTCAATTCTTGGAATCACGATATTGTCACATAACACCACGAGCTTTTCTTATCTTGTCTTATCTTTTCTTATCTTATCTGTTACAGACGCTCCTTCTAAACAGAATATTATTGCGTCCTAAGTTTATCTATGGTTTGTGTTTAGTCCTGCATTCTTATTGCGGATGATGCGGCATTAACAGCACACACAGAAACTGGTTTGCAACAACTCGTGTCAAGCTTCTCCAACGTCTGAGAAAGAATTTTGTCTGAAAATCGGCTTGAAAAAGACAAACATCATGGTCCAAGACACACGTTCTCCTCCTACCATCAATATCGAAAATAAAAACTTGGAGGTTGTGGATAGCTTCACCTACTTGGGGTCCAAGGTCTCCAATACACTGTCCATCGAGGACGAAATAAACAGTAGAATTGGCAAGGCAGCTGCCACTATGGCTAAACTAAACAAACGGGTCTGGCAAAACACCAAGCTAACGGAGAAAACCAAACTGTGTGTCTATCGAGCCTGCGTCATCAGTGCACTGCTATACAGGTGGGAGACCTTGACCACTTATACATCCCTAGAGCGCAAGCTTAATAGCTTCCACCTCAGGTGCCTGCGTCACATCCTTGGGATTAAATGGCAGGACAAAATGCCAAATAGTGAGGTCCTGATGCGTGCTAATACCCAAAGCATGTTCTCAATTCTTAGTGAAATAGGCCTGAGATGGCTAGGACATGTTAAAAGAATGAGCCCTGGTCGCATCCCCAAGGACCTACTAAGTGGAGAACTGGCATCGGGAAAGAGGAAGACAGGTCACTCACGTCTGCGATTTAAAGATGTCTGCCAAAGGGACATGAAAGCAGCCAGAATACGCAGAGCTGACTGGGAGTGTAAGGCTGAAGACCGATCTACGTGGCGCACAGTTGTCAAAGAGGGCGTCATAGTAGCCGAGGAGCGAAGGATGGAGGAGGCTACAGATAAAAGAGCTAGGAGAAGGGTAAAAACATTTGGAAGCACAGAACTCGTGTGTAAAACCTGTGGTAAAGACTGTCACTCAAGGATAGGACTCCACAGCCACACCAGGAAATGCAACCCAACCCAACTATGATGCCCCATCGTCTTGCGAGACGGAAGGATGCCGATATGTTCCTGTTGAGATGTTGTTGGGTAAATCATTTATATAAATTAAAAAGAGTAAGGTACCTAGCACAGTTCCTTGTGGAACTCATGACTTAACTGTTATTGGGGCAGATTTAGATCCATTAATTATTACAGTTTGCTCTCTGCCCAAAAGGAAGTCTTGGATCCAGTGAAGAAAGGGACCTCAGATTCCAAAGTAATTACGTTTTTTGAGTAAACTAAAGTGGTGAACTTTGTCTAATGCTTTTGAGAAGTCTAGTAATATTGTATATATTTGGTCATTCTTGTCTTAGCCTTTTGACAGATCATCTATTAAGCCTATTAGTTGTGTTTCACATGATCTGTTTTTTCTATAGCCGTGTTGATGTGGGCATAAGACATTATATTTGTCTAGATGTTTAACTATTCTACTTTATATTATGTTATCTAGTAATTTACAGGTGATACTGGTAAGTGATAGAGGTATGTAATTACCAGGGTCTGATTTATCACCTTTTTTAAAGATGGGAGTTACGTTAGCTAATTTCAAATCCTGTGGCACTTTACCCTGGTTTAGAGAGGCTTGAAAAAGAACTGCAAGGATTGGGGACAGTTCATTGTTTAGTTTTTTTAAATAACCTTGCAGGCAGTTCATCTGGACCAGTGGCTTTGTTTATTTATAATTTTTTAGCGGTGTATGTATACATATCTCGTCTACAGTTATGTTACCTATTTCCTCCATTTTATTTAAATTTATTAAAACTTCTTTGTCGCCTGAGGCCGAAAATAATTATTCAAAATATGTGTTAAGGATATTAGATTTAGTCTCATTACCAATATAGGTTGTATTATATGGGCCTTTTAAAATTACGTAATTATATTCAAACAACAGCAATGCCCTTACATCTGCAACCATGTCCTAACATTTACAGCAATGTCCTAACATTTACAGCAATGTCCTAATATTTACAGCCATGTCCTAACATTTACAGCAATTTCCTAACATTTACAGCAATGTCCTAACATTTACAACCATGTCCTAACATTTACAGCCATGTCCTAACATTTACAACCATGTCCTAACATTTACAACCATGTCCTAACATTTACAACCATGTCCTAACATTTACAACCATGTCCTAACATTTACAACCATGTCCTAACATTTACAACCATCTCCTAACATTTACAGCAATGTCCTAACATTTACAGCAATGTCCTAACATTTACAGCCATGTCCTAACATTTACAACAATGTCCTAACATTTACAGCAATGTCCTAAAATTTACAGCAATTTCCTAACATTTACAGCAATGTCCTAACATTTACAACCATGTCCTAACATTTACAGCCATGTCCTAACATTTACAACCATGTCCTAACATTTAAAACCATGTCCTAACATTTACAACCATGTCCTAACATTTACAACCATGTCCTAACATTTACAACCATGTCCTAACATTTACAACCATCTCCTAACATTTACAGCAATGTCCTAACATTTACAGCAATGTCCTAACATTTACAGCCATGTCCTAACATTTACAACAATGTCCTAACATTTACAGCAATGTCCTAACATTTACAGCCATGTCATAACATTTACAACAATGTCCTAACATTTACAGCAATGTCCTAACATTTACAGCAATGTCCTAACATTTACAACAATGTCCTAACATTTACAACAATGTCCTAACATTTACAGCAATGTCCTAAAATTCAACCAATATTGCCCTTCACGCCCCCCTCCCCCCACCGGTCCAATAAACCAACAGGACAAACTAGGACAGTGCCAAATGATGGGCATGTCTCCTTACCATTCATCAGCGTTTGAATCATAGCACTCCACATTGAAGATGGTGGTCACTCCATTGAAACCTCCTATGGCAAACAACATGTCGTCTATGATCTACAGATGGAAAAGAGATTAGTCATTAGTGTATTTAATGATTGAGAAGATATTAGTCATTAGTGTATTTAATGATTGAGAAGAGATTAGTCATTAGCGTATTTAATGATTGTGAAGAGATTAGTCATTAGTGTATTTAATGATTGAGAAGAGATTAGTCATTAGTGTATTTAATGTTTGAGAAGATATTAGTCATTAGTGTATTTAATGATTGAGAAGAGATTAGTCATTAGTGTATTTAATGATTGAGAAGATATTAGTCATTAGTGTAATTAATGATTGAGAAGATATTAGTCATTAGTGTATTTAATGATTGAGAAGAGATTAGTCATTAGTGTAATTAATGATTGAGAAGATATTAGTCATTAGTGTAATTAATGATTGAGAAGATATTAGTCATTAGTGTAATTAATGATTGAGAAGATATTAGTCATTAGTGTATTTAATGTTTGAGAAGATATTAGTCATTAGTGTAATTAATGATTGAGAAGATATTAGTCATTAGTGATTGAGGGGAGCTAAGTCACTAGTGTATTTAATGATTGAGGCGAGCTAAGTCACTAGTGTATTTAATGATTGAGGGGAGCTAAGTCACTAGTGTATTTAATGATTAAGGGGAGCTAAGTCACTAGTGTATTTAATGATTGAGGGGAGCTAAGCCACTAGTGTATTTAATGATTGAGGGGAGCTAAGTCACTAGTGTATTTAATGATTGAAGGGAGCTAAGTCACTAGTGTATTTAATGATTGAGGGGAGCTAAGTCACTAGTGTATTTAATGAGTGAGGTGAGCTAAGTCACTAGTGTATTTAATGATTGAGAGGAGCTAAGTCACTAGTGTATTTAATGATTGAGGGGAGCTAAGTCACTAGTGTATTTAATTACTAACTATTATTTGTAAATCTAGATAGAAAGATGTTAACTGCACATTTATCACGTTACCAACTTTCAATCCATAATTCTCCATAGGATTTATAAATCAGTTTTTCATTTTCATATTTATATTACATATTGCATACGTATACAGTTAATAACTCAGTTAATAATAGCGTTAAACACCATTAACAAAAGAAGCAATGATGCAGGAATTGTCCATCTACTAAACTTACGTAACAAGACATGCAATCAAGTACCGCCTATTGTCACGTGTGAATTACGAGTTGGATGATGGAGAGGTCACGTGAATGAAAGCGCGGGAAGAAAGGGGGAAGAAGGTTCGAGAGTGTTATTCAAGATGGCTAGAATGTAGTGTTGATGTCTCCACGAAGTGTAACCTCAATTTGATATTTCTGTACATTGTGTCTATATTAAAGTTATTTTGTTGACAATAGTATTTCAAGGATTCATTGCACGAAAGTTTGTGACATGTGAGTACGCCTACAATATTTATAAAAGTAAACCATTTACACCTATATTATTACAACAACCTCAGTTAGTCCAGATACTCCTCTAAGAAAAGTAATGTAATTTTTTTTTAGGTCTCAGAATTTTTTTTATTAATTTGATTTAAATTGTGAACTATTTAACAGTAAGAGAATAATTTTTTTTATTTATGTTTAATATGTTTAAATAGGGTTTTTAAAATATGTAATTTGCCAATTCATGGGAAGCTAGCTCATGTATTTATTATAAGATTTAAATGCTGATTTATTTCCCTTGCATTTTATTTCACTTTTTGTTGTTGTTTTATAAATATTTTATTAATGTAAATACATGACTTAAACATTAAATGAAGTTATGGGTCTGTAGATTAATATAGCCATTGTGAACGAAGAGCGTAACTGTTAGTTTACACTAAGGAGTCCAAACAGCTATTTTCATTTCAAATAATGTGTCACACTCACAAGAAAATGGTTTGGGAATTACAGCGCCTACTTCCATATTGTACACAGCGTACATTTAGATTTTAGACAGTTGTACATTTTTAGAAACACCATGCAATTGTAACTATAATATTAAAATTATCTTAGTTTTAAATGATGGCTTAATTGTACAGCACATTACATTTAAGGGTTAATGTTTTGACATAGAGTTTTTTAAAGAGGTTTTTCTACAATTTTTGGGTTAACGTTATTCAAATTATTATTTAGCTTAAACATTTATATTATTTATAAATGAAAACAAGATGTCGCCAAAGCAGAAGTGTGTACGCATTAGTCAGCACCAACCCATACAATCAAAATCCAATCAATGGTGTCTTGGTTTACACCTTCGAAGATGTTTTGACGCAGATTTATACCAAAGATTATTTAACACCGTATGATAGGGGTCAATCTTATTTAACACCGTATGATAGGTGTCAATCTTATTTCTCACCATATGATAGGTGTCAATCTTATTTCTCATCGTATGATAGGTGTCAATCTTATCTCTCATCGTATGATAGGTGTCAAACTTATTTCTCACCGTATGATAGGTGTCAATCTTATTTCTCACCGTATGATAGGTGTCAATCTTATTTCTCACCGTATGATAGGTGTCAATCTTATTTCTAATCGTATGATAGGTGTCAATCTTATTTCTCATCGTATGATAGATGTCAATCTTATTTCTCACCGTATGATAGGTGTCAATCTTATTTCTAATCGTATGATAGGTGTCAATCTTATTTCTCATCGTATGATAGATGTCAATCTTATTTCTCACCGTATGATAGGTGTCAATCTTATTTCTCACCGCATGATAGGTGTCAATCTTATTTCTCATCGTATGATAGGTGTCAATCTTATTTCTCACCGTATTATAGGTGTCAATCTTATTTCTCACCGTATGATAGGTGTCAATCTTATTTCTCATCGTATGATAGGTGTCAATCTTATTTCTCACCGTATGATAGGTGTCAATCTTATTTCTCACCGTATGATAGGTGTCAATCTTATTTGACACCGTATGATAGGTGTCAATCTTATTTCTCACCGTATGATAGGTGTCAATCTTATTTGACACCGTATGATAGGTGTCAATCTTATTTGACACTGTATGATAGGTGTCAATCTTATTTGACACTGTATGATAGGTGTCAATCTTATTTCTCATCGTATGATAGGTGGCAATCTTATTTCTCACCGTATGATAGGTGTCAATCTTATTTCTCATCGCATGATAGGTGTCAATCTTATTTCTCATCGTATGATAGGTGTCAATCTTATTTCTCACCGTATGATAGGTGTCAATCTTATTTCTCACCGCATGATAGGTGTCAATCTTATTTCTCATCGTATGATAGGTGTCAATCTTATTTCTCACCGTATGATAGGTGTCAATCTTATTTCTCACCGTATGATAGGTGTCAATCTTATTTCTCACCGTATGATAGGTGTCAATCTTATTTCTCACCGTATGATAGGTGTCAATCTTATTTGACACCGTATGATAGGTGTCAATCTTATTTCTCACCGTATGATAGGTGTCAATCTTATTTGACACCGTATGATAGGTGTCAATCTTATTTGACACCGTATGATAGGTGTCAATCTTATTTGACACTGTATGATAGGTGTCAATCTTATTTGACACCGTATGATAGGTGTCAATCTAATTTCTCATCGTATGATAGGTGTCAATCTTATTTCTCACCGTATGATAGGTGTCAATCTTATTTCTCATCGCATGATAGGTGTCAATCTTATTTCTCATCGTATGATAGGTGTCAATCTTATTTCTCACCGTATGATAGGTGTCAATCTTATTTCTCACCGCATGATAGGTGTCAATCTTATTTCTCAGAGTATGATAGGTGTCAATCTTATTTCTCACCGTATGATAGGTGTCAATCTTATTTCTCACCGTATGATAGGTGTCAATCTTATTTCTCACTGTATGATAGGTGTCAATCTTATTTCTCACCGTATGATAGGTGTCAATCTTATTTGACACCGTATGATAGGTGTCAATCTTATTTCTCACCGTATGATAGGTGTCAATCTTATTTGACACCGTATGATAGGTGTCAATCTTATTTGACACCGTATGATAGGTGTCAATCTTATTTGACACCGTATGATAGGTGTCAATCTTATTTGACACCGTATGATAGGTGTCAATCTTATTTGACACCGTATGATAGGTGTCAATCTTATTTCTCATACCAGATTGCATGTAAGTTTTGAATCCGAAATAGCACCTTTAAATAATCGAAATATCAACATTTAAAATCTTCATTAGTGGGGACATTTAGATTTCATTTGTATGTATTGATTTTTGCAAGTGAGCAATCTCTCTCTACCCTCCCTCAAATAAGACCCTCTTCTCTCTCTATCTCTAGTGAGCAATCTCTCTCTACCCTCCCTCAAATAAGACCCTCTTCTCTCTCTATCTCTAGTGAGCAATCTCTCTCTACCCTCCCTCAAATAAGACCCTCTTCTCTCTCTATCTCTAGTGAGCAATCTCTCTCTACCCTCCCTCAAATAAGACCCTCTTCTCTCTATCTCTAGTGAGCAATCTCTCTCTACCCTCCCTCAAATAAGACCCTCTTCTCTCTCTATCTCTAGTGAGCAATCTCTCTCTACCCTCCCTCAAATAAGACCCTCTTCTCTCTCTATCTCTAGTGAGCAATCTCTCTCTACCCTCCCTCAAATAAGACCCTCTTCTCTCTCTATCTCTAGTGAGCAATCTCTCTCTACCCTCCCTCAAATAAGACCCTCTTCTCTCTCTATCTCTAGTGAGCAATCTCTCTCTACCCTCCCTCAAATAAGACCCTCTTCTCTCTCTATCTCTAGTGAGCAATCTCTCTACCCTCCCTCAAATAAGACCCTCTTCTCTCTCTATCTCTAGTGAGCAATCTCTCTCTACCCTCCCTCAAATAAGACCCTCTTCTCTCTCTATCTCTAGTGAGCAATCTCTCTCTACCCTCCCTCAAATAAGACCCTCTTCTCTCTCTATCTCTAGTGAGCAATCTCTCTCTACCCTCCCTCAAATAAGACCCTCTTCTCTCTCTATCTCTAGTGAGCAATCTCTCTCTACCCTCCCTCAAATAAGACCCTCTTCTCTCTCTATCTCTAGTGAGCAATCTCTCTCTACCCTCCCTCAAATAAGACCCTCTTCTCTCTCTATCTCTAGTGAGCAATCTCTCTCTACCCTCCCTCAAATAAGACCCTCTTCTCTCTCTATCTCTAGTGAGCAATCTCTCTCTACCCTCCCTCAAATAAGACCCTCTTCTCTCTCTATCTCTAGTGAGCAATCTCTCTCTACCCTCCCTCAAATAAGACCCTCTTCTCTCTCTATCTCTAGTGAGCAATCTCTCTCTACCCTCCCTCAAATAAGACCCTCTTCTCTCTCTATCTCTAGTGAGCAATCTCTCTCTACCCTCCCTCAAATAAGACCCTCTTCTCTCTCTATCTCTAGTGAGCAATCTCTCTCTACCCTCCCTCAAATAAGACCCTCTTCTCTCTCTATCTCTAGTGAGCAATCTCTCTCTACCCTCCCTCAAATAAGACCCTCTTCTCTCTCTATCTCTAGTGAGCAATCTCTCTCTACCCTCCCTCAAATAAGACCCTCTTCTCTCTCTATCTCTAGTGAGCAATCTCTCTCTACCCTCCCTCAAATAAGACCCTCTTCTCTCTCTATCTCTAGTGAGCAATCTCTCTCTACCCTCCCTCAAATAAGACCCTCTTCTCTCTCTATCTCTAGTGAGCAATCTCTCTCTACCCTCCCTCAAATAAGACCCTCTTCTCTCTCTATCTCTAGTGAGCAATCTCTCTCTACCCTCCCTCAAATAAGACCCTCTTCTCTCTCTATCTCTAGTGAGCAATCTCTCTCTACCCTCCCTCAAATAAGACCCTCTTCTCTCTCTATCTCTAGTGAGCAATCTCTCTCTACCCTCCCTCAAATAAGACCCTCTTCTCTCTCTATCTCTAGTGAGCAATCTCTCTCTACCCTCCCTCAAATAAGACCCTCTTCTCTCTCTATCTCTAGTGAGCAATCTCTCTCTACCCTCCCTCAAATAAGACCCTCTTCTCTCTCTATCTCTAGTGAGCAATCTCTCTCTACCCTCCCTCAAATAAGACCCTCTTCTCTCTCTATCTCTAGTGAGCAATCTCTCTCTACCCTCCCTCAAATAAGACCCTCTTCTCTCTCTATCTCTAGTGAGCAATCTCTCTATACCCTCCCTCAAATAAGACCCTCTTCTCTCTCTATCTCTAGTGAGCAATCTCTCTCTACCCTCCCTCAAATAAGACCCTCTTCTCTCTCTATCTCTAGTGAGCAATCTCTCTCTACCCTCCCTCAAATAAGACCCTCTTCTCTCTCTATCTCTAGTGAGCAATCTCTCTCTACCCTCCCTCAAATAAGACCCTCTTCTCTCTCTATCTCTAGTGAGCAATCTCTCTCTACCCTCCCTCAAATAAGACCCTCTTCTCTCTCTATCTCTAGTGAGCAATCTCTCTCTACCCTCCCTCAAATAAGACCCTCTTCTCTCTCTATCTCTAGTGAGCAATCTCTCTCTACCCTCCCTCAAATAAGACCCTCTTCTCTCTCTATCTCTAGTGAGCAATCTCTCTCTACCCTCCCTCAAATAAGACCCTCTTCTCTCTCTATCTCTAGTGAGCAATCTCTCTCTACCCTCCCTCAAATAAGACCCTCTTCTCTCTCTATCTCTAGTGAGCAATCTCTCTCTACCCTCCCTCAAATAAGACCCTCTTCTCTCTCTATCTCTAGTGAGCAATCTCTCTCTACCCTCCCTCAAATAAGACCCTCTTCTCTCTCTATCTCTAGTGAGCAATCTCTCTCTACCCTCCCTCAAATAAGACCCTCTTCTCTCTCTATCTCTAGTGAGCAATCTCTCTCTACCCTCCCTCAAATAAGACCCTCTTCTCTCTCTATCTCTAGTGAGCAATCTCTCTCTACCCTCCCTCAAATAAGACCCTCTTCTCTCTCTATCTCTAGTGAGCAATCTCTCTCTACCCTCCCTCAAATAAGACCCTCTTCTCTCTCTATCTCTAGTGAGCAATCTCTCTCTACCCTCCCTCAAATAAGACCCTCTTCTCTCTCTATCTCTAGTGAGCAATCTCTCTCTACCCTCCCTCAAATAAGACCCTCTTCTCTCTCTATCTCTAGTGAGCAATCTCTCTCTACCCTCCCTCAAATAAGACCCTCTTCTCTCTCTATCTCTAGTGAGCAATCTCTCTCTACCCTCCCTCAAATAAGACCCTCTTCTCTCTCTATCTCTAGTGAGCAATCTCTCTCTACCCTCCCTCAAATAAGACCCTCTTCTCTCTCTATCTCTAGTGAGCAATCTCTCTCTACCCTCCCTCAAATAAGACCCTCTTCTCTCTCTATCTCTAGTGAGCAATCTCTCTCTACCCTCCCTCAAATAAGACCCTCTTCTCTCTCTATCTCTAGTGAGCAATCTCTCTCTACCCTCCCTCAAATAAGACCCTCTTCTCTCTCTATCTCTAGTGAGCAATCTCTCTCTACCCTCCCTCAAATAAGACCCTCTTCTCTCTCTATCTCTAGTGAGCAATCTCTCTCTACCCTCCCTCAAATAAGACCCTCTTCTCTCTCTATCTCTAGTGAGCAATCTCTCTCTACCCTCCCTCAAATAAGACCCTCTTCTCTCTCTATCTCTAGTGAGCAATCTCTCTCTACCCTCCCTCAAATAAGACCCTCTTCTCTCTCTATCTCTAGTGAGCAATCTCTCTCTACCCTCCCTCAAATAAGACCCTCTTCTCTCTCTATCTCTAGTGAGCAATCTCTCTCTACCCTCCCTCAAATAAGACCCTCTTCTCTCTCTATCTCTAGTGAGCAATCTCTCTCTACCCTCCCTCAAATAAGACCCTCTTCTCTCTCTATCTCTAGTGAGCAATCTCTCTCTACCCTCCCTCAAATAAGACCCTCTTCTCTCTCTATCTCTAGTGAGCAATCTCTCTCTACCCTCCCTCAAATAAGACCCTCTTCTCTCTCTATCTCTAGTGAGCAATCTCTCTCTACCCTCCCTCAAATAAGACCCTCTTCTCTCTCTATCTCTAGTGAGCAATCTCTCTCTACCCTCCCTCAAATAAGACCCTCTTCTCTCTCTATCTCTAGTGAGCAATCTCTCTCTACCCTCCCTCAAATAAGACCCTCTCTCTCTATCTCTAGTGAGCAATCTCTCTCTACCCTCCCTCAAATAAGACCCTCTTCTCTCTCTATCTCTAGTGAGCAATCTCTCTCTACCCTCCCTCAAATAAGACCCTCTTCTCTCTCTATCTCTAGTGAGCAATCTCTCTCTACCCTCCCTCAAATAAGACCCTCTTCTCTCTCTATCTCTAGTGAGCAATCTCTCTCTACCCTCCCTCAAATAAGACCCTCTTCTCTCTCTATCTCTAGTGAGCAATCTCTCTCTACCCTCCCTCAAATAAGACCCTCTTCTCTCTCTATCTCTCATTTTCTCTCTCTCTCTCTCTCTCTCTATGTCTTGTGGTTTCATACATCTTTCTCCCCCCCCCCTCTCTCTCTCTCTCGATATGTTTTTTTTATCATTGCATAAAACCAATTTGCTGAAGATACACGAAAAAGTTTATATCTAGTGGCGTGTTAAGGCCTAGCAGTGCCGCAGGAGGGGCAAAAATTTAATAGTTGAACTTTTTAAGCTATATTAGTGAAATGAAGGCTTGCAGGTGCACCTTAAGGCACCGTGAGACTACACAGATGTCATTAATCATGAAAATACCTGATATGTGTCAATGTTTGTTGTTTAAATTTAACATGTTCCATTGATTGACGTGTAATTGCTATATTGACATGACATGTATGCACGTGTTCACCTGTCCAACAAGCTAGCCCTACCGTCTTGAAATCTAAACACAGGAACGTAAGGTAATGAAGGGTTTCAACCGGTGCACCTAATCACCATTGAGATATATAAAGGACGAGATTTTCACTAATTTAGTCAATTGACATAAATTTATTTTTTTCAAAATCGTATCCTGTCTGTAGAGTGGATTTTAATTGTAAAAAGAAAAATTATTTTAAACTTGTATAATTTTCTGTTATTTAGGATACATTAAGTTTTTTTCTAATATGACATTATATTTTATTAGACTGTAACATACATAATACAACAGCATTATTGGTATGGTCATATTTTATATAGAAGTATTTGATACAAGCCAATATAATATTATTACCATACTCCGGACAGTTTGATACACGCCAATATAATCTTATTGACATAGTGAGGACAGTTTGATAGACGCCAATATAATCTTATTGACATAGTGAGGACAGTTTGATACACGCCAATATAATCTTATTGGCATAGTGAGGACAGTTTGATACACACCAATATAATCTTATTGGCATAGTGAGGACAGTTTGATACACACCAATATAATCTTATTGGCATAGTGAGGACAGTTTGATACACACCAATATAATCTTATTGGCATACTCCGGACAGTTTGCAAACAAGTGCAACTTTCGAAAATAAAGTAAATATAATTAAGGGAAAACCCGCACTGGGATGAACCGGAAGTGCGTTGTTCGTGACAGAGCCGTGTGAAAGGAGGAAAGGAAGAGAAAGTGGCAATCTCCCGTGCGCTTATATCAGAGTGTGTATCTAAATTGTCTTTAATGAACAAATTTATAGTGAATCAAACTGTGAAATGTCATGTACATCACAAAGACAAGAAAAGGAATTATGAAATGTGGGTGTATTTTACAGGCTGACAACCACTGGAGGCTTGTCCCACTGATTCTTGTGGTCGGTGCCATGGAAACCATGGAAAATGATAAGGAAAGTTTCACGATCATACAAGTATAAGCGTGCAGAATAAGGTTGTGTTTATGGCTTGATAAATTTTCGTTTCATGGATGTATACAAAATGTAATTTGAAGATCAGAAAGGTTATCGTTAAATCTGTTAAACTCGTTTGATGCAAGATGCGGCCACTCCGCCCGTAGTCGTGCATGTGTGGGCCACTCCGCTCGTAGTTCGTGCATATGTGGGCCACTCCGCCCGTAGTCGTGCATGTGTGGGCCACTCCGCCCGTAGTCCGTGCATGTGTGGGCCACTCCGCCCGTAGTTCATGCATGTAAATGGAGACTAAAAGATCCATCAAAATGGAATCGTGTGGGCCACTCCGCCCGTAGTTCATGCATGTAAATGGAGACTAAAAGATCCATCAAAATGGAATCGTGTTCGGGGGAAGGTTAGATGAACATTCACATTTTTAGTTCACTTGAACACCGCGAAAAGGGAGAAAATTGAACTGAAAAACTTAATCAGTCAATAATTAAGCAGTATTGAAAGGAACGACTAAATCAGTCAATAATTAAGCAGTATTGAAAGGAAAGACTGAATCAGTCAATAATTAAGCAGTATTGAAAGGAAAGACTGAATCACTCAATAATTAATCAGTATTGAAAGGAAAGACTGAATCAGTCAATAATTCAGCAGTATTGAAAGGAAAGACTGAATCACTCAATAATTAAGCTTATTGAAAGGAAAGACTGAATCAGTCAATAATTATGCAGTATTAAAGGAAAGACTGAAATAGTCAATAATTAAGCAGTAGTGAAATGAAAGACTGAATCTGTCAATACAATAATTAAGCAGTAGTGAAAGGAAAGACTGAATCAGTCAATAATTACGCAGCATTGAAAGGAAAGACTGAAATAGTCAATAATTAAGCAGTAGGGAAAGGAAAGACTGAATCACTCAATAATTAATCAGTATTGAAAGGAAAGACTGAATCACTCAATAATTAATCAGTATTGAAAGGAAAGACTGAATCACTCAATAATTAAGCTTATTGAAAGGAAAGACTGAATCACTCAATAATTAAGCTTATTGAAAGGAA
This sequence comes from Ampullaceana balthica, assembly GCA_944989445.1. Taxonomy (NCBI): domain Eukaryota; kingdom Metazoa; phylum Mollusca; class Gastropoda; family Lymnaeidae; genus Ampullaceana; species Ampullaceana balthica. Next base: position 398,352 of record CALYLW010000027.1, read on the forward strand.
AGACTGAATCACTCAATAATTAAGCTTATTGAAAGGAAAGACTGAATCACTCAATAATTAAGCTTATTGAAAGGAAAGACTGAATCAGTCAATAATTCAGCAGTATTGAAAGGAAAGACTGAATCAGTCAATAGTAAGCAATATTGAAAGGAAAGACGGAATCAGTCAATAGTAAGCAGTATTGAAAGGAAAGAATGAATTAGTCAATATTAAGCAGTATTGAAAGGAATAGTAAGCAGTATTCACTGATGTCTCTGTGGTCGCCTAGTGTTGTTCAATATTTGGAGGTGGTTGGGTCAAATCATTTAAACATCTTGTGTTGGTAGAAATTGAGATCCCATGCAAGGGTAAATGGTAGGCAATGGTGATGACGCAAGGGTAAATGGTAGGCAATGGTGATGACGCAAGGGTAAATGGTAGGCAATAGTGATGACGCAAGGGTAAATGGTAGGCAATGGTAATGACGCAAGGGTAAATGGTAGGCAATGGTATATGACGCAAGGGTAAATGGTAGGCAATGGTGATGAAATATTTTTAGCCACATAGGTGAGTAAGCGAAAAAAAATGTCATTTCAAGTTGATAGCAGAAAGTGGGTCGAATTGATATGCTGGACGGACGTCTCTCCAGGTTTAATGGAGGTATTGTCATGTGGTTTTGGTAAGTATACAAACTTTCAGATCGATGTGAAACCAGGAAGTGACGTAAATTGAGATGCAAGTTGCCATAACAAACAAACAACTCACACTTATTCTTAAGATGACCCATTTATTATTTATTTAAAAATTTCTTATGTTCAAACTCTTTATTATGATGATAGCTGTTGTATTTCTCCCGCTCCCGGAAATGAAGAACGCACAGCTAAGATGGATCAAAAATCAGGAAACGTCATTTTGGACCGACTTGACCACTTCGACACTTCAAGTACTCTTGCGAATTAAATCTATGCTTTCGTACTCTTGTCCAGTCTTCTTGGAAAAATCAGTTTATAACTTTCAATTTACTGAAGGGCAATGCCTAACAGCTAACAAACTCTGCGAACTCAAGTGATTTTTATGTAGCTTCTTCCGTGCTGTAAAGCTTATCACCAAACATTATTAGAGGAAATCGTAGCCAAGATCAACGCGCCCCTGTAAAATATATAAACAAGTGATTTAAAAGGTATAGGGGGGACATGTTCCCTTTTTTAACTCTTGTCAAGGAAATCATGTAAGTAACCTTCACCTTGATCTTAGATTACAGATGGCTTCAAGGCGGTGCACTGAAGAAAAGTTAATCTCACTTTTTATTTTATTTAAGATCTGAAGATACCGAAGTGTTGCTTTTTCTCACAAAGTTTCATTGAACTGACGTGTGTCATGAGTCGTCAATTCGCCTACAAATTTTATGTGAAGTTAATCGTGTTCATTTTTACATTCTCTTCATACAAAATATTGAAATGTCTAGGAGACTTTTAATATTTAAAATCCTTAAAACATACAGAGCAGCCAATGTCTGCGAGTTGTTAGCCGTCAACTGAAACAAAAAAGATAAAACCTGATACTGAAATGTCGACTCAAAGAAACGTCATTAAACCAAAGAAGTTGACAGAGAATCAGCTCTTCTAACGACTGCGGTATTGGGTATCCAGCTGGCTTATTCTATACAAGAATTCCGACCAATGACAGCATCTGACTGAGACTCCAGGGGTATTTGTGTGGGATGAACAACGATGCTAGGCCATCGTGGTACGGCTAGTTTTTTTATAGATGATCTTGGCAAATGGACTTTTAAATAATAAAATAACTTTTTAAGAACTGTTTGATTCTTGGTATATTTTAAGATAAATGTTGGACATTCATTAATTCTAACTATTTAGCTTAATAAATACAGATATTTTTAATCATAAAAAGGTTACGCATCTATGTATGTTGGGTAAATAAGAACATGATATTGCCAGTAAACTTGTTGTTAAAATAATGCTATGCAATGAATAAGATCCGTCACCATTGAGTCGTTAGCCATACATTATACCAATCAACCACTGTCTCGCACAATATCCATACATTATACCAATCGACCACTATCTCGCACAATAGCCATACATTATACCAATCGACCACTATCTCGCACAATAGCCATACATTATACCAATCGACCACTATCTCGCACAATAGCCATACATTATACCAATCGACAAATGTCTCGCACAATATCCAAACATACCAATCGACCACTGTCTCGCACAATTGACATACATTATACCAATCGACCAATGTCTCGCACAATGAAATAGCGTTTTAAAAAACTTGTATGCGTAGTCACAGCAATCCTTTTACACGATATAAATCCAGCATCCCCCCACCCAACCTCGGTAATATAAATTTATGAGTTTTGTGAAAGTTCAAAGAGTAAAACAACAGTTAAAGGTCTTGTGAGTATGTACATGTGTACATTGATATAAGTTATTCGTTGATCTTCAAACGTTATTATTTAAAATTTAATGAGAAAAAGTTGTTTTAGCAACAATCTACTTCTCCGTCCCCAAAACCTCGATAAGCGCATAAAAATGTGACGATATATTAAATAATTATCTAGTTAATTATATATCGGTAGTTTAAAGTAAAAAGTAAGGTTGCATTGAATTCGTTAAAAATAGATGAAGGATTCATGACCCATGTCATAGATTATAATCAATCAAGAAAATATTTCAAAGAATTAACACTTAAAAAATATATGCAAATTTAATTGTATTTTTACAATTTATATTTAAATTTAACTGGTTTTGCAAAAACGATGAATTTCCAATTTCATTTATGAAACGGGAAACACAAACAAAATACTCCCGTTATGTTGCGCTTAAATATCTACTATATGTTATCAGCAACAAACATACATCCACACTAAGCTTTATAAACTAAGGTAGACAAACACTGTCTAAAAAGATTAACTCTACCTACTTGTCACGTGTGAATCACGAGTTGGATGAAAGAGGGGTCACGTGATTGAAAGCGCGGGAAGAAATGGGGCGGAAGGTTCGAGATTATCAGTGTTGTCAGAATTCTGGTGTGTGTAATGGCGGAACGTGTGCCTGAGTATTCCACGTTGTATAACCTCAAATTATATGTTATGTGCATAGTGTAGATATTAAAGTTGTTTTATTGAAACCAGTTCTTCAGAGGATTATTGTATGCAAGGTTATGTATTGAGAGAATGCCTACAAGATATATTAATAAGTAAAACATCACAAAGATGTTACATTGGTGTCAAAGTAAAAGTGATTACCATTAGGCATTAGTCCTAAATGAACACAGTACAAGAAGGAGTTACTCGTGGAAGTGACAATTATTATGTGTTCACAAAAGGGAGGTATTCATTAAAAGAAGAAATATTATCAGCCATCGTATTTTGTGAATATTAAAGGCCGTGTGTGACAGTGTATAAACTTTTGAAGATAGAAGGAATATTTTAAGTATTTCAATATGGCGGCCTTAACGCACGTGACCACTGCATGCACTGTATAAAACGGTGTCAGCCTAATTGGTTCTAGCCTTACAGTCACACAGTTAACAGTGTGTTGACACACAGTTAACAGATATACGTCAGCAAGCTCACTGGTGCTGGTTGATTCCAGGAAATATTTGTAAACGAAACCTTGAACTTGAGAAGCTATGAACTATTAACAATTGTGTCAGTGTGAGTTATAAATCAAGGACGGAATTTTTATTCATTCATTGTTTGAAAAGTGTGATAATTGCAATTTGGAGTAATGGAGTGAACTAGTGTCTAAAAACTACTCTAAAAGTTCAGAAATTGGAAAATTTGACTAAGTGACTTATTTTATTCACAACTTTGGACCATCGGATGTGTTTTGTCAATCTCAGGGAGCGTATATATAAAGTATACTTAAGATCCCGTGTGAGGATGCTTTGTTGCCTCATTTTGTCAAAATAAAATGTAATGGTTTAGACGTGTCACTTATTTGGACTCAACGTATTTTGAATTCAAAATTTTTCATTTGGAGAATTTATACCTTGATAAATAAATACTTACATTCAATACTAAATTGCTTGATTCATACTATTCCATAAAACTAAACATGGATTACTACGAAAAATTCACTGCCATAGCTAAAAAATTTGGCTTAAGTGGAAAAGAATTGAAAGACTTTGTTGAAGAGAAAGTCAAAATTGCCAAAGAAGAAACTAAAGAAGAAGAGAAGCTAAAAATAGCCAGAGAAGAAGAGATGCGAAAAATAGCCAAAGAAGAAGAGAGGCAAAAGACAAATAATTGAAAGATAAGAAAGAGCTGCAAGAAGAGAACTTGAACAACTTAAAAATGACAACTTAAAACTACAAATTGATTTAGAGAGTAGAGGCCACAATCCTGGTAATGACACAAATAGAAAGTCAGCACCGAAGGACACTATCAAAGTTAGAAAATATGATAGCCAGAAAGAAAAAATGGATGTTTATCTGGATTATTTTGAATCCATAATGAGCCATGAAAGGTTATGATGAAGAAGATTGGCCAGCACAACTGATGACTCAACTAACTGGAGAAGCATTTGAAGCTTACAACAGTATAGCCAAAGAAGACAATATATATATATATATAAATGTCAAAAGGCACTTCTATGTCATTTCGGAAAGTCAGAAAATGATTATAGAAAAGAATTTCCTGAAATTAGAATCAAGATGGACAAAGATCCACAGATCATAGTGCATGAAGCACAAGTTAAATTAAGAAAATGGCTGGAACTGACAGCAATAGATACGAGCAATCCAAAGGTCATACTATACTTGGTGTTAATTGACAAGTACTTAGAAAATGCAACAACAGCTCTATTCACATATTTAACTGATAAGAAAGTTAGTACTCTAGCAGAGCTAACAAATGCATTACACACATTCAAAGACTCTCATCCAAATGTGGAAATGGATAAGAGACAAGACATCTTTGCAGCAATACAAAATAAACATCAAGAAAAAAGACAAGGCATGAGAAACCAGAGTCTGTCAAATCAAGGCAACAGACAAACTATTTGCTGGTGCTGTAACAAGCCAGGAGATACGGCGAGGCAGTGTTACCACAATAAAGGACAACCAAATAGGGTGCCACCTAATGGCAGCCCTATAAGAAAGAAAACAGAAGAAAAATCAAGACAAGATCACTTTGAAAACAAAGGTAGACAAGCATGAAGAGAAAAATATAATCATAATTCCAGACATAGAGATTATGATCAAGGTAGACAATCATGGAGAGGCAGATATAGTTTTGATTCCAGAAAAAGAAATTATGATCAACCATGGAGGAAGTGTTAAGTCTCTATGTTTAGGTGGATTGTACCTTGCTCTCCGCTACACACAACATACACAAGAGATGACACAAATCTGTGTAACGATGCAATGTTTATTCTACTATAAACAACTGTACAACTGGCTGTCTTGCCTTGACATAAAATACATCTATATATAACGGGCTGTATGCTCAAGCATGCCCTCGGTCCGACCCGACCGCTTCTGGGCGACGTTAAACTCAACTCTGTTTTACTGCAACCCTGCAGCTCCCCGGTCTACCCTGACCGGTCTGACCGCACAACACTGTGCGAACTACACAGCTTTCTGCAACTCCCTGCCCTCGTCTCGACTACTCTCTTATAAACCCCCCAACTGGTCTCAACTGACCCTGGCGTGTCCTCTGGTCATGTCCCTGACATATCCCGTGTGACCAGAAGTTCACTCAGACATCACTAGACATTATTCCCGTGATAGGAGTTCATACCCGTCAACAACGCCTTGACCCGACTCCAACACTGGCTCACAACAATCTCACAACAATCTCACAACAATCATTCGCAGTGATTCTCATACCCTGACAGGAAGAATGAAAACCAAGAGATGAATGATAGAAGAAAGATGAATCGAGATGTAACAAAAAATAGTGACACCGTAGCCACTATTGACAATCACGTATATGGTAAAAGTGATGAAGATCATAGTGGCAGAGATACAGATGGTACTGGTGAGTCTGAGACCATTTATGTGCAATCATCTGAAGTAGGAAGAACAATGGGTTGTGTATTAAGCAGAATAAAAGACACAGATACAGACAATGCTTTTCAGAAAAAGGTTTCTAGTGACAGTGACTCATCTGGTCGAAATTCTGTTGAATTATCTGGAAGCAAATATGACATCTCTAAAGCTAAGCGACTTATTCAAGATGCTGGAATTCATATTGTGAATGGGCATAATCGTGGTTGGTGAATTATTGAACATTTAATAGGCTGAAGAAGCATTGAAAGCCCAACTATTTGAATTCATACTAGTCAGCTGAAGAATGACTATCTTTGAACTATGCTATGCTATTAGCCGACTACAAATTTGACATTAAACCTGTTAAGGGAAAAGACAATGTGGTTGTAGACATATTAAGTAGAATGACAATAAATAAAGACATTATGGGAATTCATAAGTGATAAAACCAGAGACTGTATTAATATTGGTCTGTGAATTCCTAAATGATAAAACCAGAGACTGTATTAATATTAGTATTTTTATTCGCTGAACAATAAACAAGGAGCAGTGTTTGAATCAACTGGATTATTATTTAATTTTATTTTTTACATAATATTGATCGTTAAAAATATTTTACTTACACATAAGTATATTTCTGAAAAAATTTCAGTTTCATTTTTTTTCAGTACAGGTAGACTTTTGAAGTCCTACAGATTTTTTCTCTTGATCTTTATGTCTAGATGTTGTGTGTAAGGCAATGAATGTCCATTGATGATAAATATTTGAAATTTGAATATATATGTAGATTAATTTGATTTTATTAAGACCAAAAATGTTGTATTTCATAAACATTTTTTTTTGAAGGATGGGGTGAATGTCACGTGTGAATCACGAGTTAGATGACGGAAAGGTCACGTGAGTAAAAGTGCGGGAAAAAATGGGGTGGAAGATTCGAGATTATCAGTGTTGTCAGAATTCTGGTGTGTGTAATGGTGGAACGTGTGCCTGAGTATTCCACGTTGTATAACCTCAAATTATATGTTATGTGCATAGTGTAGATATTAAAGTTGTTTTATTGAAACCAGTTTTTCAGAGGATTATTGTATGCAAGGTTATGTATTGAGAGAACGCCTACAAGATATATTAATAAGTAAAACATCACAAAGAGGTTACACTACTATAGATAGATCTCTTATATTTCCTTGAAAATTCAAGCACTTTTATTATGATTTAATTCAATATTTCCTGAGCCTACCCTTTCCTGCACAAACTTTAGACACCATCAAATGGTTTGTGAATGGTGCACGTTCGAATTTAGCTACTTCGTTTGGTAACATTAGAAGCAGACTTATCTTAAACCCGTGGCTTGCTTACCTCCGTGGCTTGCTTACCTCCGTGGCTTGCTTACCTCCGTAGCTTGCTTACCTCCGTGGCTTGCTTACCTCCGTGGCTTTTTTACCTCCGTGGCTTGCTTACCTCCGTGGCTTGCTTACCTCAGTGGCTTGCTTACCTCCGTGGCTTGCTTACCTCCGTGGCTTGCTTACCTCCATGGCTTGCTTACCTCCGTGGCTTGCTTACCTCCGTGGCTTGCTTACCTCCGTGGCAAAGTTGCTCCTTGGGCTGTACATCTCTGGAATGTCCACCCATTGGCGTGTCCTAGGGCAGAATCTCTCTCCAGTGTTCATGCGGGTCACGCCATTGAATCCACCGAGTGCGTAGATGCAGTCGTTGTAGGCGATGACCCCGACGCCACTTCTTCTGTTGTTCATACTGGTGACGAGTGTCCACTGGCCAGTGTCCGGGCAGTAATACTCAGCCGAGTTCAGACACTCCTGACCGTTGAAACCGCCGCATATGTACACCTTTCCTGGTCGATATCAAGTACACGTTACACAGACCTACTTAATGTACACCTTTGATGGTCAATATCAATTAAACGTTACTAGGGTTGTCAACATTTTTTTAAGCCGTCCGGGTACCCATTCAAATTTTGATCGGGTACCCGGGTTACCCGTGGAAACACCTCAAAATTTTCGCCGTCATTCCCACTATCAGCCTTATACTTCTTTGTGTATTGTGGGAATGCCAATTTAGATGTACAGGGGGTCCTCGGTTTACGACGTTTATCCGTTCTTAAGAAACGTCGTAACCCGAATTGCAATGTAAGTCAAAATATTTCTCTCTCTCTCCCCCCCCCCTTATCTTAACTTATCTTATCTGTTTACAGACGTTCCTTCTATACAGAAGATTATTGCGTCCTACGCTTATCAATGGTTTGTGTTTAATCCTGCATTTTTATTAGAGATTTAAATGCTGATAAAGTGTTGGTTTTCCTGGATTCTTCAGGCAACCCATTCCACGCCCGAATTCCGGAATTCTCTCTCTATATATATATATATAATAGGGCTGCGGAAATTAACGATTAATTTTTCGATTAATCGTAAAAAAATTTTAACCATTAAATTTTTTTAAACGATTAATCGATCCATCACTTATAAATGTACTAGAAGTCAAAAAGTAAAATATTTCGGCAGATAAATATAAACTAATTTCCGGATGATTACACGAACATTTTGGTTTTAAACTATTGACTGACGACACTTACGTGAATGTTCAAAATGTTGATAAAGGTTATTGTGTCCATTTAGAGAAATCGTTTGCCTACCGGGGAAATGTTCTCTCTAAGTCTAAGCTTCTATGGTCCGTGTGCAAAGTTATAAAAAAACTCGTCTGAAAAGTTCCACAACGTCCATTTTTGTGCAATATTTTACAAAATTTGCTGCGCGGTGATTCTAAACTCCTTCGTGGTGTCAGTCAAATGTCTGCGCAGCCACGCTGCTTAAAAGGAACATTGACACCATGGTTCTAACACTTCGCTTACATATCACCTGCAAACCACACATCCACTACATTATCAGAAACTTCAGCTGAGAATATATAAAGCTATGTGTACGATTATTCAGCTCGGCTGGTTATATTGTCAATAAGACCCGCTCATCACTTGAACCAAATAATGTCAATACACTTGTCCATTGGCTTTGTTGGTTAAAAGATGTCATATAAAGAAGACATTCCAGTGTTATTTCGATTTTCGACAAGTACGTTTACACAATTTTACTTATAACACCATAAATTTCAATTTGTATCTTTAATCGAAATTAACGATTAATCAATCGTTATTTTTTCACAAGTTAACGATTAAATTTAAATTAATCGTTAACAGTTCTAAAATATATATATATATAACATAAGTAAAAGATTGTTCAGTATGATACGCATCGCACGACAATCCAAAAATCCAAAATATTAGTTATGTCTCATATATATGAAGCATTTATAGTAAAACAAAACTTCTACAGCTGCCTGCTAAATTCAGCTCGATTTGATCACAGAAAATGGTTATAAAAGCATGTTTAACATAGTGCGCACAGCGAGACTGATTAGCAATTAAAATCATTTACATTTACAGATCGGGAGTATATTTTTTAAATTATCGTCAATATAATATGCACCGCACAGCACGACAGGAAAGTATTAAAAGGGTTGTTCAATGTTATACGCACCGCCACACTCTAGCACAAAAATTAACATGCTATATACAGATAAATAGAGATAATCTAAAATTTCAATGATTTAATTACAGTACAATCGATCGATCTGAAATTTTGATAGATCATTTTTTTATAATCGGCATGAGTCTGCCTGCAAAGTGTCAGCTCGCTAGCATACGAGGAAGTGGGTTAAAATTCGATCCAATGTTTTTTCGGCATTGAAGGCATCAAACAATCAAGTAAACTTAATATAAAGGATTTAAAAAGGAGAGAGGCCACAATTCCTTATCATATAAATTAAAGTAAATTTTAATGAAAAAGAGACGGAATGACGCGTAAATTTCTTTTTAAATCCCTTATATTAACTTCACCGCCTTCTCATTCGTCGTCGACCGTCGTCCCGTCGTCCCGCTACGCCCGTCCGCCCGCGGAAAAACAAAAGTCAAAAATGACCCACTTCCAGTGAAGCCATCGAGCTGAAATTTGGCTCACGGACCCGAGTCACCTAACAATGCATTGTATCAAAATTTCAGATCGATCGAACGTACCGTAATTAAATTAATGCATTTTTTAGTTTATCTATACTATATAAATCACTATTTAGAATGTTTAGTCGTCGTCTGCTAGAGTTGACCTAGTTTTAAAGCCAAGGGAGATCATTTCGGTTTCAGTCTGTAAATGTTTGTCACTTTTGAACATAATCAATAATTTTAGTTATGTCTCATATATAAGGGATTTATAGTCAACAACTTTGTTTTTACGGGGTTGTTTAATTTATATTTTGATAGGGGCGCTTTTATAACCACGAAACGGCGTAAGGCGGGACCGTCGTAACCCGAGGACTCCTTGTAATGAATTAGTGTTGTAAAAATGATGACATCGAAATACTACTATAGTAAAGTCGTGCATAAACTATGAAAAGAGGGTGCCGAAGTGAATTTTATTTTCTGATATTCAACAAAGTCTTTTAAAGACAAAAGGGTGGTAATCGTATGAGGACATGTGGGTTATTTCTAGTTCATAGCTGACAACTGTTGTAATTAACCAAACTTTCAGGGACTTGCCCCTACTGAGTGGACCCCCCCCCTTCCCCAGGATTTATTTTTGTTATTTCAGTGAAAATCCTTCAACCATTGACCATTGAAATAATATTTTAAATAATAATAATAATAGAGAAGGTCTTTCTTTGTTTTTTGTTTTTTAAAACATGGTGGGAATATGAATGGAGACAGGAATGAGTGTGTGTGGGGAGGATTAGATAAACAGCATTGACTCGTCTGTCTGAACTGGTAACTCAAAGATGTGTGGCGTATTTCAAAGCCAAAGCCAAGGTCATTTCTGTCATTTCTGTCATTTCCCGCCTTTCCTAATAATTGGCATCGTGCTCTTTTTTCCTTACCTGAACAATTCAAAGAACCAAATACTTTTTTTTTGTAAAGTTTTTTGTTTCATGTTCCATGAAAAAACAGGTGTATCAAAATACATTGTAGTTGGTCGGTACCGTGTTTTATTTCCGGTTGACCGTTTTTTCTTTTTAAGCGTTTTCATGCTAAACGTATTTCACAGTACATGTATGTATTTAAAACGAAAAGTTTTAATTTGATAGATTATTCCCGAGCCGAAATGTGAACAGAGAAGAGCCTTCGTTCGACCACCATTGGTATAGACATTGCAGTAACATTTTCCCGGGTACTCGGGCGCAATTTTACTACCCGGGTAATCGCACGGAAAGCAGACTTGCCGGGTACCCGTTAACAGGCCGGCACGTTACACGGGCCTACCATATGAACACCTTTCCTGGTCGATATCAAGTACACGTTACACAGACCTATACTATGATACAGCGACACGTTACACAGACCTACACTATGATACAGGGACATGCTTCACCCGCCTACCATAGGAGATGGGGACATGTTTCACCTGCCTAGTATAGACTCTATGTATATGTCACACATTCCTATTTTAGGAGTCCGGGAAATTTTAAACAATTTTTTATAAAGGAGGTGGTAAATGACACTGGTTATCTTTTAGCATTATTTTAAAAATCTTTAAAATCATATTTTTTATTTCGCACTAGTAAGAAATTTGTTTAGACACTTAATACGAACACGTAAGTTCTCATTAACCTTAAATTATTTTAAATTAGAATAGTTGTGAGAGGTTATTCTCCTTAATGGACTTACCGTTCAAAGTTGTAGCGGAGGCATCGCTGCGCTGGTGGTGCATAGGTCTGATCAAGCTCCATTGGTTTGTCTCCCTTGTGAATCTCTCCACCGAGTTCTGCCGTACATGGCCATCAAACCCGCCCATAGCGTAGATGTGGCCGTCCAGTAGGGCCACACTTACGTAACACCTGACAGACGCAAGGCTCTGAATAAGCCAATTAACTTTCCTGTTCAAAAGTCTTACAGTCACAGAAGCAGAGCTAGCATACAAAGTACACAATCACAAAGAGTCACTTAAGTAGAGCTAGCATACCAAGAGCACACTCAAAGAGTCACAGCATAGCTAGCATACCAAGAGCACACTCAAAGAGTCACAGCATAGCTAGCATACAAAGTACACACTCAAAGAGTCACAGAAGTAGACCTAGCATACAAAACAGGGTTGCCAACCGTCCCTAAATTTACGGACAGTCGTAAAGATTTGTCGTAAAATTGTCGGTCCGAAAAATTCCGTAAAAAAATTAAGACGTCCGTAAAAACAATTGACAAAATGGTGAATCTCAAAGTTTAATAAAATCAGTTAATCAGTGAGATCTATTTCCTTGATTCAAATTTTAATTTTTAAATTGTTTTAGTGGCACCCGCGCTCTATTAATAAACTGTATGAGCTTTCTGGACAGCTAGACTCGCGCGGCGAGACGCATCGCGACAAGATGGACCTGTTTAGACAGATCGTTAGTCGTTACGTCACAATTACACATAAATTATGACGACATAAATGTAAAAATAGTTTCTGCTTTTAAAAAATGGCGGAGAAGATGATTACAAGCGAAGACGATAGCCGCAGTAAAAACTGTGTAATAAACGAAAATGCGGATAAAATTTCTGTTAAAAAAGCTAAAGTGAACAGAAATGCTATTTTCAACCTACATGGATTACAAACGGCGAATTTAAGGACTGGATATCAACGGACAAATATTCCAAATATAACGCTCTCTGTACGTGCTGTAGAAATATGTTTAGTATTATTTAGCTTTGCATCTGGTGGTGTACGAGATGTTCACAGCCACGGTAAATGCCCAAAACATATTCAGGCAAATGTCAACAAGGAAATTTGATGGTGGAATGTTGCAGTTATTGACTAAGGATGAAAAAAACATCTCCTGTAACTGCTCACAACAAACAGGTAACAGAATGTGATTTAAAAGTGGCAAATTTTGTCGCAAGAAAAAACAGATTGGTTTCCTGATTCAAAAATCGCTAAAGATTTCAGTTCTAAACGAATAAATGGATCTATGATGATTAAAAATGTTACTGTCAAACTGAACAAAGAATATTTGTCCACTATAAGTTGAGATCATGTCATTTTACTCTGTTGGTTGACGAATCAACTGATATATCAACCACATAAAAAATGGCCATGGTGGTGATTTACTTCGAAATTGCTAAGGTTCAATATAGATTTTAGCGTTTAGTTGATTTAAAAGTAGCAAAAGCAGAGTTAATTTTTGCTACAATCAAGGCATGTCTGGACGAAGACGAAATACCACTGGCCAATGTAATGGCATTTGGAACTGATGGAGCTAACGTAATGATTGGAGCCAAAAATTCCGTGCTTTCACGTTTCAGAATAGTGTACAACAAAATATATTTCATATTAACTGCACATGCCATGTAGCTGCTCTATGTGCCGCTGATGCATATAAAACATTTCCCAAATTTATTTTGAACAGCAATGCAGAGACATTCACAGCACTTTTTTTCACATAGTTGCAAAAGATTCCAGCTGTACACAGAGTTTCAAGAGTACGTGGAAACAGACACTCTACGAATATTGCAGCTGTGTTCCACGAGATGGTTGAGCCTGTTGGAGTGTATTAATCGTATTGTTAACCAATGTGATGCACTTTCAAGCTATTTTCAATCAAGTGATGAGTGTGACCGGTTGGTTACAGTGGATAGCACTCAATTGCAAAATCCTGTCGTTAAATGTTATTTTTTTGTTTTTGCAAGCAGTGCTGCCGATGTTTACTCAGTTCAACAAAATGTTCAATCAAATTCTCGGATTTTACCAGATTTATATGCAGAGCCAATGTCAACTGTTGAAAACTGTGTTGGGTTACTATATACGACCACAGGATATGTTGTTAATTGAAGACTTACTGAGTTTTGATCACTTGGAAAGTACAAACTTTAAATCACGCGATAACATATTCATTGGTTATCAAACTAAACTACAGCTGCAAAAAGTAGATGATCCATCGACTGTTGAAAAGTTTTATGTTGAAGTCCTTGCATTTTATACCAATGCAGTCGGTGCAATCCGGAAAATAATCCCTATTAGCAACAGAGTGCTGAAGCTCATGTCAGTACTAAAACGCACTAACAGAATATCGGTGGAACAGTCGGAAATTTTAGAACTGTCCCAGCTTTTTCCCCAAATTGTGTATCCAGCAGATATTGATTGTTTAGAGGCCGAGTTTTTTTACTACCAAGTTGCGGATTTAAAGCAATGTCTATGAAAACGGAGGTTATGATGATTTTTGGCATCAAGTTGGACTAGAAATATCGAAAACAAAGAGTACAGATTTCCGCTACTTTCGAAGTTTGCACAAACAATGTTGGCGTTTCCACATGGAACAGCAGAAGAAGAACGCGTTTTTTCTGCTGTTATTTTATTGAAAACGAACTTGAGAAACAAATTGTCTACTGCAATGTTGGAAAGTTAACTGACTGTGAGAAATGGACCGGGAAAAACTACTCCCACAATGATCGACAGTGTAAATGTTTCTATGTATGATCATAAGCAGAAGGAATTAAACGCTGTCACTGATGATGAATGTCATACAATAAACAAACGTTATAAAATATGAGCATGGTAATAGAGACGTGCTCATATGGATACTTTACATTTTTTAGCTACAATGCTTGGATTATGCTTCATATTCGTTCGTTTTACGGTCAACATTTTATGTTAAATGTGTCCGTAAAAAAATTGGTTTTTTCCGTAAATTTTGGTGAGAGTTCTTATATTTGTCATTAATGTTATTTTATTGAGTTGGCAACCCTGCTACAAATTACACACTCAAAGAGTCACATTAGAACTAGCATATAGAGTACATACTCAAATAGTCACAGAAGTAGAACTATCGTACAAGGAACACACTCAAAGTGAGTCACAGAAGTAGAACTAACATACAAAGTACACACCCAAATAGTCACAGAAGTAGAACTAACATACAAAGTACACACCCAAATAGTCACAGAAGTAGAAATAACATACAAAGTACACACCCAAATAGTCACAGAAGTAGAACTAGCATACAAAGTACACACCCAAATAGTCACAGAAGTAGAACTAACATACAAAGTACACACCCAAGTAGTCACAGAAGTAGAACTAACATACAAAGTACACACCCAAATAGTCACAGAAGTAGAACTAGCATACAAAGTACACACCCAAATAGTCACAGAAGTAGAACTAGCATACAAAGTACACACCCAAATAGTCACAGAAGTAGAACTAGCATACAAAGTACACACCCAAATAGTCACAGAAGTAGAACTAGCATACAAAGTACACACCCAAATAGTCACAGAAGTAGAACTAGTATACAAAGTACACACCCAAATAGTCACAGAAGTAGAACTAACATACAAAGTACACACCCAAATAGTCACAGAAGTAGAACTAGCATACAAATTACACACCCAAATAGTCACAGAAGTAGAACTAACATACAAAGTACACACCCAAATAGTCACAGAAGTAGAACTAACATACAAAGTACACACCCAAATAGTCACAGAAGTAGAACTAACATACAAAAAACACACCCAAATAGTCACAGAAGTAGAACTAGCATACAAAGTACACACCCAAATAGTCACAGAAGTAGAACTAGCATACAAAGTACGCACCTAAATAGTCACAGAAGTAGAACTAGCATACAAAGTACACACCCAAATAGTCACAGAAGTAGGACTCGCATACAAAGAACACACTCAAAAGGTCACAGGAATAGGACTAACATACAAAGAACACACTCAAAGAGTCACAGAAATAGAACTAGCATACGAAGGGAGCCACATGGGGTGGTTACATCGAAATATCACATTGACTAAAAAAGCAGTATTATTTATTAGAAATATTTACAACCTGTCTAGGACCTCTGGCAAAGCATGAATTATGATTGACGGCCTTTTGTAACATTTTATAGCAAGTGAAATTAAAGAGATTCTTGTTTAAATATATACTTATTTATTTGAATATGTTAACAAGAATTTTTTAGCACACAGAAACTCGTTGAAGATATAGGCTAATTTTAAATAGGGCTTGTCATTTCTGAATAATCCCATTAGGTCATTGTGCTATTTTTATATTTAAGTAAAACTTTTCTGAAATATACGTAACAACAGTGTATCTAGATACACTGATCTCACTAAAAAATGATCTTGTAGGTGCAATTTTTTGGGGGGGAAAAAATGTTTATACTTTTTATACTTAGTTTTGGAGCTGTATAAATTATTAAAATGCAGAAGACTTAAAACTAATGGAAATAAGACTAAACATGTAATAATCTGCCGTTTTATAGTTGTTAACACTAATCCTAGTGTAATATTAATTGTAGTAAAATCATATTTTTGATTTATTGTATTTTAATATTGATTGTTTACCTTGTTCCAGGGTCGGATCAACACTCCGTCTTTCCGTGCAAATGCACGGAGTAAAAAGAAAACGAGGGGCGCAAAATTCATTTTATGGAAATGTCAAAAACATGTCCCGAAAATGAGCCCATAAGTCCTTTTTTAATAGTGTACCGTATAAAATCATCCTTTTAAACAATAGATAATTAAAACTATTATATTATAAAGCAACAATTCGATTTTAAACCGGTCCGAAAAGACTTTTGTGACGAGAGGTTATAGCATTCTTTCTAAGTCGCAAATGGTGTAACTAGGATATTTTGGTGGAACTAGGATATTTTGGTGTAACTAGGATATTTTGGTGTAACTAGGATATTTTGGTGTAACTAGGATATTTTGGTGTAACTAGGATATTTTGGTGTAACTAGGATATTTTGGTGTAACTATGATATTTTGGTGTAACTAGGATATTTTGGTGTAACTAGGATATTTTGGTGTAACTAGGATATTTTGGTGTAACTATGATATTTTGGTGTAACTAGGATATTTTGGTGTAACTAGGATATTTTGGTGTAACTAGGATATGTTGGTGTAACTAGGATATTTTGGTGTAACTAGGATATTTTGGTGTAACTAGGATATTTTGGTGTAACTGGGATATTTTGGTGTAACTAGGATATTTTGGTGTAACTAGGATATTTTGGTGTAACTAGGATATTTGGTGTAACTAGGATATTTTGGTGTAACTAGGATATTTTGGTGTAACTAGGATATTTTGGTGTAACTAGGATATTTTGCGCACAGGGAAAAATTATTTTTAAAAATTATAAAATTAGCGCCCTCGACCCTTTCCGTTTCATCAAATTTGACTAAGCCTCATTTTGGCGCCCCTGTACCTTATAGCCCGGGGGACATATTTACCTCACTGCCCCCACATTAAGACTTGGACCCGTGCACAGTATAAATGGTTTAACTTTGATTTCCCTACTGATACGAGCAGACGTAGGTCCACATCATATAATTATATAAGACTTCTTAGCAATTGAGAGAAAATTACCAGAAATTGTTGGTGCATTTTGTAGCTAAATATTCTGTTTTTTGCCCCTACTGCAAAGTTTTGCAATGGCTACATCTTTTTTCGGAAACGATGGTTATGGAGATTGGCAGCATATAGTACAGATCCTAAAAAAAATCATGAAACTAATAAATCATTTTAAATCCAAAAGTCATGTCTTGAATTGAGGGTTCGTTTTAAACTTCGCAAAAAATTGATGATACTTCTCAAACATTTTGGAATGCAGAAACCCATCATTGGACGCTGTTTGTCAACGCAGAAACCCATCATTGGACGCTGTTTGTCAACGCAGAAACCCATCATTGGACGCTGTTTGTCAACGCAGAAACCCATCATTGGACGCTGTTTGTCAACGCAGAAACCCATCATTGGACGCTGTTTGTCAACGGGTATTTTCGATCGTCAAACTTAAGTGATAGATGCTTTGCAATTTAGGAATAGCAAAGAAAATGTATATGAACATGATAAGAGGCGTCACTAGGGTTTGTGTCACCCAGTGAGGTAGCTCATGGTGTTACCCAGTAGGGTAGCTCATGGTGTCACCCAGTGCTGTAGCTCATGGTGTCACCCAGTGCTGTAGCTCATGGTGTCACCCAGTGCTGTAGCTCATGGTGTCACCCAGTGCGGTAGCTCATGGTGTCACCCAGTGCTGTAGCTCATGGTGTCACCCCCTCACGACTTTCCCCATAGACCTCAGAGCCTGCCAGTGCCAAATAACGGGAACATACAGAATTTTACTTTTTTTTTCACCCCTTGTCACCCTCTAGTGACGCCTCTGAAAATGATGATGGTGGGGAAAAACATTGAGGTATAAAACCCGTCAAATATATGATGCAATGCTTAGCACTTATGAAAGGAGATGAAGCACCAGGACTACTTACGTAACTACAACTATTTAAATTTCTTATTTTTCTGTCAAGATATGGTATGAGATATTAACTCTTGTAAACTCATGCAGGACAAAATTTATGATATTGTACGGCAATAAAACATTTGAGAAGTTCCATTTTTTTTTAAAAAGAATCTGAGATCAGACAATTACTTGAATGTCATCCCTGTTGATGCTAGAAAATGGCATCTGAAATAGATGCAAGTAAAAAATTTGACCCAATAGAAGGATATCAAGTTCGTCGGAGAAAAAGTCAATTTGATGGAAATCAGGTCGAACTCACAATGGATGCACAGGGAAAAATACTAATTTGAATTCTTTTATCACCTTATTGACACTGAAACGAAGTCTTTAGAACAAAAGATTTTATCAGCTGCAAGAGTCTCTTTTTTCTTTATATAATGAATATTAACAAATGTTGTTAGTTCTTCCGTGATTTTGGCAAATTGCAAAGATTTGGAAAGCCTTTAAACAGATGGAGAATCAGTGGATATACAGTTTCAAATGAAATATCAGGGGTGTATTCTCCATTGAAAAAATATTTAGAACCGTTGGAAGTTTTGAAATTCATAACAAAAATTCAATAAGCTCCAAACTTGAGCGTTCCTCTAGGAATTTTAGTAACTTCCGATCCGGGGAAAGTAATTTTTACAAACTAAAAATAATCAAGAACTATTTTGGAAAATAACATCTCAAACAAGATTGTCCAACCTCGCTATATTAGCTCTTGAGTATGAACTCAGTAACAGCTTAAATATTTCTAAATTAATTAGAGAAGACTCTGAACTAAAAGTTCCTTTAAAATTGTCTGAGTATAAACCTATGGCAACTGTTTATTTTTTTTAATGAAGCATTTTTAGTAAAAAATCTACTTACAAGTATTTGTGTTAATTATTGTGTTAAAGTTTAAGCTTAAGTGATTTCATTTTTGGATGTTAGCTAAAAATAATAAAATAAAAGGCCATATAACTTTTTTTAGAATATTTAAATTTTAATTACATTGGGTCGCTATTTTTCAAATTTTGCGCGGAGTGGTTCAAAGGCTAAGTCCGGCCCTACCATGGTCCTTATAAAAATATATGCCTTTGTATTTATTAGTAATAAGCTTAATACTAAGATTATGATTTTAATTATAATAACATCATTAGAATTACACGTAGTAATAAATTGTATGAATGCACCGACGAACGAGCGAATGATCTAGACTCAAGAGTCTAGAGTTGAATCAGTGATACTTGATACTGATAAATTTATATAATTCATACTCGCAAGGACGTTATATTTCGCATAATATAATATATCACATAATATTATAACCTTATATTATCCTATAAAATAAAGGTTTTGAACAAGTTTTAGTCAATTTCAATGAGCCCATTCCCTGTAATAGTAATGAACAGATATTAACTAGCTTTCCTCTCGGCAACTCCGGGATAGACCGAGTTATAAATACATTCTATGAATAGACTTCCGGTTAAAAATGACAAGCCCTATAGCGCATCACTTTTCAGACGAAATATCTTTAACGACACGCGACGTAGCGTACGCCGCTGACTTGCTCACAGATAGTGCAAAGTAAGGGGGAAATGAACTGCCACAAACAGCAGCACGAAGAAATGAGAACGACGCCAGTAAACGCAAGACGCATTGTTAATCTCGAGACATGCGCACTGCAGTTAAAATACCACCCCCCCACCCGCATCAACCTTGCTAGAGTTGCTTGCTTGCTCGTGTCATCGTTTGCTTGTCCTATAAACATTTTATATTCCACTTTTTTTTAATGAAATGTTTAATCACCGTCAAGCAGTACCCACACAATACTGACACTAAGATCAGCTTCTATTTAATGACCAGTGACACTAAATACTGACACTATGACCAGCTTCTATTTAATGACCAGTGACTCTAAATACTGACACTATGACCAGCTTCTATTTAATGACCAGTGACACTAAATACTGACACTATGACCAGCTTCTATTTAATGACCAGTGACACAAATACTGACAGTAAGACCAGCTTCTATTTAATGACCAGTGACACTAAATACTGACACTAAGACCAGCTTCTATTTAATGACCAGTGACACTAAATACTGACACTAAGACCAGCTTCTATTTAATGACCAGTGACACTAAATACTGACACTAAATACTGACACTAAGACCAGCTTCTATTTAATGACCAGTGACACTAAATACTGACACTATGACCAGCTTCTATTTAATGACCAGCGACAATTACAGAAGAAGCTCGCTTTCTTTACATTTCCAACATACAAAGTGTCATTAGGATACTGAAGAATGCTACAATAGCTTAAAGAGTAAAATCTTTTTTTTTATTATTTGAATACGCAGATTGCTTCATTTTTTAAAAATGTTAATTACCGAAGTGCGAAAATGATTCACTGGGTTTAAATTAAAAAATGCTTATTTTACATATATATGAATTCATATACAGAGTACATGACAATTCACACCAACAAATTGAATGAAGTGGAATTGTTAGACTTTCGTTTTCTTTTTATAAAAAAATTGAGTGTGTGGTGCTTACCTCTTACAATTCATGGGCGGCGCTTCTGCCCACATCTTATTGATAGGGTCAAATGTTCGGCAGCTGTTGAAATACTCCACACCATCAAAGCCACCGATGACGTAGATGATGTGGCCCATTGTAATCATACCATGATAGGCTCGGGGTCCTGTCAGGGACACACGTAGCAGCGTCCAAATAAGTCTGTTTCTTTTTTCATGTTGTTGTTTTTTTAACGAAATTAATCGTGACGTAATAAAATGCAGATATGTGTGATACGTTATCAACTGAATTGTTTTGTTTTTTTTTCTTTTCATTTCTGAATTTCTCTAAAGAAAATGTTTAAAATTCTCTTCATGTTTATAATATAGCTACCCTATGTATAACATAACTACCCTATGTATAATATAACTACCCTATGTATAATATATCTACCCCATGTATAATATATCTACCCTATGTATAATATATCTACCCTATGTTACACTATGTATAACATATCTACCCTATGTATAATATATCTACCCTATGTATAATATATCTACCCTATGTATAATATATCTAACCTATGTATAATATATATATCCTATGTATAATATATATATTCTATGTATAATATATCTACCCTATGTATAATATATCTACCCTATGTCAAACGCTTCTCTCGAATCATAACAACTTAAACGCAATTAAAAAGCTAAAATACAAAAATCCGCGGTGTCCATAACTACTTCTCACCTGTGTCTGCCACTGGACATACAACCCATCGGTCAGCCCGTGTGTCGTATGTCTCCACCATGTTGGTGGGAGCTCCCCCACTCCAACCCCCTATCACAAACATCACCTGCAGTAACCATGGAAACGGGTTTAATTTGAGGGGCTCAAGTATTTTTGTGCTCTAATTGATTGATTTACTGCTACTCCTCATTTGATATTGTTATTTTTGAGTGTCAAGAAAACTACTCTTTTGATATAATAATCCAATTTCTAAACTCCAGCCGTCACTCAATGGAAATAAAGCAAATAGTGTTCAAGAAATGTTTGTGTAAGTTTCAAGAAGATTTATTAAATTCTGTTAACAAACTACGCTTTCAACTTGACCGGATATTGGCCATTATTAACTTGCCTCGTGAGGTATTCTGGGACGTGCTATGGGGTTGCTCATGTCCACCTCTCTTCTGTCGTCCATATCCAACTCATACAGAAACCTTAAAGTCTCTATGATAATCGGGCGGCACTGTTCGCTGTCTCGCACATACTCGTGGGGCTTGACCTGTGGGAATAACGCGCTTGTCAAATCAAACATCTCCTGGCGAGAATGAATTATGTATAAAACGTTCTAGCATGGAACAAACAACCTAGCTCGTGACTCTTGACTCGTGACTCTTGACAGTACTCTTAACCGTCTATTTTTATCTGGATTTATTTTAATTTTCTGCTTGTCTTGCTTATCGAAAATTCAATTCAAAATTTCATAACTGTTGTCTACCATTTGTGACTACATTAATGTGATCGTTATTTTGTAAGCTTTAACCCATTAAATATTACTTTCGAATTACTTTCTTTGTTAGTTATTTGGCATATTTAGTTTTATTTGTTTAACATTTTAACTGATTAATAATCACTAACTCCAGGAAATCTTTTCTTGTTTGTATTTAAAGTTTTCACGTACACAGCTATAGTCTTGTTTTCAATTACACAGCTATAGTCTTGTTTTCACGTACACAGCTATGGTCTCGTTTCACGTACACAGCTACAGTCTTGTTTTCACGTACACAGCTACAGTCTTGTTTTCACGTACACAGCTATAGTCTTGTTTTCACGTACACAGCTATAGTCTTGTTTCACGTACACAGCTATAGTCTTGTTTCCCGTACACAGCTATAGTCTCGTTTCACGTACACAGCTATAGTCTTGTTTCCCGTACACAGCTATAGTCTCGTTTCACGTACACAGCTATAGTCTCGTTTCACGTACACAGCTATAGTCTCGTTTCACGTACACAGCTATAGTCTCGTTTCACGTACACAGCTATAGTCTTGTTTCACGTACACAGCTATTGTCTTGTTTCACGTACACAGCTATAGTCTCGTTTCACGTACACAGCTATAGTCTTGTTTCACGTACACAGCTATAGTCTTGTTTCACGTACACAGCTATAGTCTTGTTTCACGTACACAGCTATAGTCTTGTTTCATTGTAAATCATGTTAGTTATCACAGACCTTTAAGATATTCTTGAAATGTTTCATTTACCCTCTGTCCACAAATAAATTAGTATTACATTTCTTTCAGAATATATTCTCTTCTTAGTCTAAAAAAATTAGGCGGAAATCCCCAACATTTTAACATATTTAAGATCTGGCTTTTTTCTTGTTTTTTTTTGTTTGTTGTTGTTGTTGCTTTAGATATAATATAGAAATAATTTATTGATATACAATGCAATAACATAATATTCTGTACTTAAGTGTTGTCTTATTAATATATTACGATTATATCAAAATATCATATCAGAGTAATCAAAACATTTTTTGCAAATAGTGTGTCCTATAGATTTGTGAATCAATATATGTCGTAAGTACATCAAGTATAAATTAATTTCTCTTTCTTCAAATGCAAAAGGTCCCTTACTATAAATTCTGTAAAATATATTTCTGAGAATATTACTTTTTCAACAAAAAAACTTGTCGTTAGAAGGCCTAATCGGATGGTACGAAGCAGACGTGCGATGTTTCTCTTCCTCCTGTCTGGGCTGTAGTCTATCCACCTGCAGAGGGCATCAAACACGAGCTCTTCCGTCCTGACATTCAGATGTTCAGATTGGAGGATATCACATACCTGCCACAGAGCCAGTTATTAAGAATTAAACACGTAAATCAGTCAATATTATTAACAGGTTACTCGAATAGAAAGTGTACCCAACTTGGAGTCATCCGCAATAACGGTATGTAATAGTATAAGTGGGCACTGGACAGTGGCGTCACTAGGGGGGCGGCCCGAGCCTAAAATTTTACTGTGTACGATTTTATGTCATAAAACAAAAGATGACAAATTTTTTAATCTAGAAAGAAATTAAGAAATACAATGAAATACGTTAAGCGCGAAAATTGTTATTTAAACAAAATATCAGTTAACTTGCAATAATAAAACAGTCCCAACACACGAACAACGTTAAAACAAATTAGGAAAAAAAAGAAAAGAAATAGTCGCAGCAGAGAGATCTTTAAAAAAGGCTGGAATGAAAGAGGCAGTGTCTTCTGTTTTAAAAGATATAAAGCCATTTGGGCTTGGACACACCGACAGCATGAACGAATCCCACCTCACGACTCCCTCCACCACAGTGGGGTGTGGGGAATATGGTTTTTATCACCCCCCCCCCAAAGAAAAAAAATCAAAAGATGGGTTTTCTTTGTTGATGTTTTTCTTGAGGAAAATTATGATTTCAATGTCTTTGAGTTTATATTTTAATATATATATATTTATTAAAGGCGTGAAAGCATAGATATGCATGTTTATATACAGGTAGTCCTCCGGTTACGACGGTCCCATCCCGACTTACGCTGTTTAGTGCTTACGAACGCGCCCCCGTAAAGAATAGTATTACGCGGTATTCCGTATTTTAAAAAAGAAAAATTCATGAGGTAACGAATTCTTTTCTCTATTTGAAATAACAAAAATTATTGAAAAATATGTATGATTATTATTTCAACCTACAACTTTCGTTTGCGAATTTTTCAAATGGCGAAGTTTTCAATCAAGCCAATAAAGCTGAGTAAGCTTACAAGTTCCTTTTCTATGCTCATTAGAGAGAACATATTCAGCCTTTTTCGTCCCATGCAAATTCTAACTCATTATATATTCTTTTCAACTTTGAAAAGGATCGCTCTCAGCTGCAGTTTGATGTCATCATTGAAAGATAGATGCGAAGAGCGATGTGTACATTTGTAAAGGACTGTGTGAAATATAGCTCATTCAAAAGCAGCAAAAGTTTTAGCTCTGTGCAAGTTTTTTTGAGTTTCGCTTTGTGCTAATTCCTTTTCCTTACCCTGAAAGGGGCTGGACAATAACTTGTTTAAGAGTTCTGAAAATTGGACTAATTCTGTATGTAAGCAGTCTTCGAAATCACTCATGAACCTACATGTGGAAGATAATCAGAAGCCCCGAGCCTAGTGCTCTTTATGGATCTTCCCGGAAGACCCCCTTAGCCATCTGGCCACCAAAGGGACGTAACAGCTGAGGACCCCCCCCCCAAAAGCGGACGCTTCTGAAGCGTCCACCTGGGCATCCAGGACATACAGTCGAAGATGCCTCCCAGTAAGTTGCCCTCACAAGGAGGTGGTGGAATTTCCTACTACGAGCCGCTACCACTTTGGCGCCATCCCGGCAAAGCACACGGGTCTCCATGGTTAGGACCGCCGCAGACCAGGGGATCATCAAAGACCTACCTAGGGTGCAACCCCCACTGGAAGGTTTCCTCAGAGCTGGCGTCCAATGCGTTCTTCGCGGCACTTTTTGCTAATCCGTACTGGCGCTCCTGGCCCTAAACCGGCACCGCTCGATGGCGTTGTTAGTAAATTGAGGGGGACGAAACGGTTGCTTCGGATTTACCCGACACCTTCTTCAAAATCACTTGAATGTTCTTCCATTAACTTGGCTGCTGCCCATCGGGTGGCGAAAGTGCTGAGCTCAGTTAGGTTTGTAAGAAAGCCAAATTTCTCATGGATGTATTTATATGCACCTAACCAATGTTGTAGGGCTTAAAAATTTTGTCAATGATTACCAGAAATACCTCAATCTTGAATTTTTTTCTCCAGGAGAATACTGTTTTGTTGATGTCCCTTTATCAAACTGAAGCTTTCTTTTTTGTTTGATAGTATTGAAGATTGCTTACACTGTTTATACCACGGACTTTTCCTTTCCTTTGTCTTCATAGGAATAAAATTAAGAAAGCTATTTTTTAACAAACTCAATGAGAGACTTCCTTTCTAAAATTGTTTCCTAAAATTGCAAGTAAAATAGCGACTTCAATTTGTTGTTCAATTTCCTTTAGCAAAACTTCTTCTTCAAGTCGGCAGTCACGTGGCTGATTTTCATTCGTTGCTAATTCTTCCAGTGCTGCGATATTCTCGTGGCATGAGCTATTAACAGACCTTACAGCATAATGTCAGGCTGACCATCTTGTGTCAGACAAGGCTTTGTTAGCATGTATCAATTACATATGTTTTTGAAGTACCTGTCAACGATTAGTAGATGCAACAAGCCGGGTATAAGTATTTTTCAGAAGACAAAAAAGTCAGACCGCAGTAGGACAACCTGCTGCTTTTTTCCCAACCAAATTAAAGGAATGAGCTGTGCACGGCACATAATGAGCTACAATGCACTTCTCACGAAGAATAGCCTGGTTTCCGTAATACCTCCTACTCATTTGCAGCATTGCCGTATGACTGTCCAAGGCATTTTCAGGGATTCGTACAAACATAATGGCCTGCATTTTTATTATACACTATAATTCATAAAAAGTTTGGGGGCCCTTAAATTATTGGGGGCTTTAGCCCGTTCAGCAGCCCCCCCCTTTGTTAATCCGCCATGGGGGGGGGGTGGTTCCACGCATCTTTGACGATGTGGTACGAGGAGGGGGGTGTTTAAGAAATGTGACGTCCCATCAAAAACGCGAAACTTTAAATAAAAGTTCCACTTAAATATTTGATTGTTAACCATTTATTTAATTACGTTTTCAATGACTTCACGCGTGTTACGATATTACAGTGCAGACTTACTCTAAATACACATTTAAATGACAAAAAATAATTTGCAACATGCTAATTTTTATTGAGAAAATACGGCTTGGGGGAGGGGTGTCAAAGCTTTGTGACGTCATATCGTAAAAAAGGGGTGGGGTCTAAGTTTTTTTGACAAAGTATGACGCTGGGGAAGGGTGGGGTAAAAATCGGCAACCTCGCGTGACTTCATTTATGGACGGCCCCTTCAGTCGTGAAGGGGTGACACCATGAACTACCGCCCTGAGTGACACCAACCCTAGTGACGCCTCTGGCACTGGATTCACTTTAAAGAGAAAGACCTTCGATTATAATTTAAAGTAAAGGCTTATTGTTATTTATAATTAAGACGATGTATACATGATCGTTATAAATGACTTATTTATAGTTAAGACAATATATACATGATCGTTATAAATGACTTATTTATAGTTAAGACGATGTATACTTGATCGTTATAAATGATTTATTTATAGTTAATACAATATATACATGATCGTTATAAATGACTTATTTATAGTTAAGACGATGTATACTTGATCGTTATAAATGATTTATTTATAGTTAAGACAATATATACATGATCGTTATAAATGAATTATTTATAGTTAAGACGATGTATACTTGATCGTTATAAATGACTTATTTATAGTTAAGACGATGTATACATGATCGTTATAAATGACTTATTTATAGTTAAGACGATGTATACATGATCGTTATAAATGACTTATTTATAGTTAAGACGATGTATACATGATCGTTATAAATGATTTATTTATAGTTAAGACAATATATACATGATCGTTATAAATGACTTATTTATAGTTAAGACGATGTATACTTGATCGTTATAAATGACTTATTTATAGTTAAGACGATGTATACATGATCGTTATAAATGATTTATTTATAGTTAAGACAATATATACATGATCGTTATAAATGATTTATTTATAGTTAAGACAATATATACATGATCGTTATAAATGACTTATTTATAGTTAAGACGATGAATACATGATCATTATAAAAGACTTATTTATAGTTAAGACGATGTATACATGATCATTATAAATGATTTATTTCTGTCAAATTGATGTGACACAAGTAACCCGTCTTTGGGGCCGTCCATAAAGTGCGTCACGCTCCAGAGGGGGGAGGGGGTGTAAGAAAGTGTGACAGTTTGTGACAGGTTGGGGGGTACCGGCCATGTGTGACGTCACGGTGTTTTATATTAAATTTTAATTATTTTGTTAATAAAAAGGAAATTTTCGGTCGAAAGTGTGACATACTTTAGGGGGGGGGGTGTTCCAAGATTTGTGAACGGGGGATGGGGGGTTAGAAATCGTCAAAAATAGCGTGAACTTCTTTATGGACGGTTCCTTTACTTACGTAAATATTTTTTCTTCGATATCAAAACAAAATGATTATTAAAGATTAGTGATGACACTAAAATCTTTTTTGCTTTTATTTGAGGTGAAATATGTTTCATTTCAATTCTGCGTTTCTTATCTACACGTACGTTTTTTATATAATAGACAAGTCTGTATTTGAATTTTTCTGTTGTTTGTTTTTATGGTTTAAACGCTCACTATTTCGTCCTTCTATAAGCTTTGAAATACTTTGCGCTAATCGCAATATTTCTTTTGTCTGAAGATATCCTGCACAGCGGCTTACCTCATCAATGTCCAGCTGAAGGAATTCATTGCTTGTGGTGTAGACTGAAGTAAAGTTAACAAGGATGTACTTGAGTGCTTGCTGTTCTAGGTGACTACAAAAGTAGGTTTGGGCAAATTTCCGAATTCCGATACAGTTGTCTGCGCAAAGCTCTGTTATTAAAAAGTCGCAACAGTCCTGGAGACATTTTCCATGACAATTAATTAAATAAATGGTTGACATTGAAAATACCAATGGAATTTTGAAAGTCCAAAACTGACTGAAATTGACAATACTAATAGAATGAATAATCTCAGGACGGAGAGAATCAAAACAAACCCTTAACGATTAAAATAATATATTTCAAATTTGAGCTTATTTGGCAAAGGAAATGTTTATTATTATGCCATTAAAAATCCAATTTCTTCTTGAACTCTTGCTTGTAATATTGTCCTGGGGCACCTGGTCCTGGTCCTTATACATAAAAATATTATTTTAAAAAGTGCAAACTTCCAGTTTATATTTGCATTTCATTTCTATATATATATATCTATATCCGTAAGCCATTTCTATATCTGTGACACATACGCCGTAAGCCATTTCTATATCTGTGACACATACACCGTAAGATATTTCTATATCTGTGACAAATACGCCGTAAGCCATTTCTATATCTGTGACTCATACGCCGTAAGGTTCTTTTTACCTTTGAAAATAATATTCTTATTCATTTATAGTTAATACAAAAATTAGTTGAGTTTATCAAACAACTTTTTTTTTAAATTTACTTATTAATTTTATCGTTGCCTCCTTTTCTTTTGTCTTCATTCCCTACTACTCCAATATATGTGCTCTTCGTTACCTCAACAAAGCCGAATGGTTTTTTTTCAAAATAACTTCTAAAGTCCTATATTCTATGCTCTACAAACATACACATACTACTGCTCATTATTACCCTATTTGAGACCTTACATGTGTTTCAATCTGACCTAAACAATAACAAATTATTCGCTTTAAATTACCTTAACCAGGCCCATGAAGTGAAACTGGTCAGCGGCCGGAAGTAGTTGTTCGACATTAGCAGCAGTGACCTTTGCGTGTCTTGTGTAGGCGTAGTCTATAATGACGGACATGATGTCACTATTTACGTGAGTTAGTGTTATTTCATGCTGATTGGTGGGATTCTAACGGAACAAACAAGAAACAACAGAAACACTCAATAAGGTTTATAGACAACTGTATATTTTAGAACACAGTGGTATATTAATAGACGACTATATATTTTAGAACACATTGGTATATTTGGGTTGAATATCTCAGCACTCTTATTTCATTGATTATTTTTCCATGAAAATCTGCAACAACTTTTACGACAGGTAGAAAGGAGAGTTAAAGAATTAAATAATTTTAATATACTGTTTATATTTCAGGTTTAGAAGTAATTTTCAGGCCTTCAAACTGACAAACTGAAAATTGCCTTCCACGACACAAACCTGATATCTTTTAACTTTCAATAGAAAACATTTTACTTTATACTGCATTTTTCACCGTATAAGACGCACATTTTCTTCCCAAAAACTTTTGGGGGTGGGGGGGAGTTGGTGCGTCTTATACGACGAATAGCAGCGAAGAAGAGGAATTATTGAGGTTCGAATAAAAACATTACAGCGTTATTGTTGTTACTTTCACTGTTAATGAGAGTAAAGATAGTTCCTAATATGTTACATGGTTGACATAAAATTGATCTTAAACTGTTGTTAACTTTATACAGGTGATATAAACTATTTTACTACAGTATTTGGTTCAGAAACTTTTTTTTCTAGATTTTACTTCCATAAAATTGGGTGCGTCTTATATTCCGGAGCGTCTTATACGACGAAAAATACAGTAATTAATTCCCCTTAAAAATATAGCCCTTCAGAAATTTAAATTAGAAGGATGTATTATAGAACTTGATGTATTATAGAACTTGATGTACTATAGAACTTGATGTATTATAGAACTTGATGTATTATAGAACTTGATGTATTATAGAACTTGATGTATTATAGAACTTGATGTATTATAGAACTTGATGTACTATAGAACTTGATGTATTATAGAACTTGATTTATGATGTTATATTATTTCGTATGACCAAACAACAGCATCACTCGCTATCGATCATGTGTAAGGTATGGAAAACACAAAAACATTTTCTTTGTAAAGCGCATACTTCAAATAACAATGACATTTAATATCCACCTGTTACCTGTCCATGATAGAATGACGTAAGTACCAAACTAAGTGAAATGTCTGACCAAACTTGATACATACCTCACCTACCTGGCTGGTAAAGAGTGCCCTAAAGAAGCTGCTGCACGCAGAGAGAATATTTCGGTGGATGGGAAAGACGACGTCACCAACTCTGATGACGGCATCACAGAGTTCTCCCTGTTCACGCAGCTCAGCAAGGATGTTACATGCCTGGGAGATGTCAATGTCAGGATAGGTTAATGGTCACATGTCTGGGAGATGTCAATGTCAGGATAGGTTATGCTCACATGTCTGGGAGATGTCAATGTTTTGGTTAATGGTTACATGCCTGGGAGATGACAATGTCAGGATAGGTTATGGTCACATGTCTGGGAGATGTCAATGTTTTGGTTAATGGTTACATGCCTGGGAGATGACAATGTCAGGATAGGTTAATGGTCAAAGGTATGGGAGATGTCAATGTTTTGGTTAGTGGTTACATGCCTGGCCCTAGAGAGATCAATGTCAGGATAAGTTAATAGTTAAATGGCTGGGAGAGATCAATGTCAGGATAAGTTAATGGTCACATGACTTGTGGAGACCTGTGTCAGGATATCTTAATGGTTACATGGCTGGGAGAGATAAATGTCAGGATAAGTCAATGGTTACATGCCGGGGATAGATAAATGTCAGGATAAGTTAATGGTCACATGACTTGTGGAGACCTGTGTCAGGATATCTTAATGGTTACATGGCTGGGAGAGATAAATGTCAGGATAAGTCAATGGTTACATGCCGGGGATAGCTAAATGTCAGGATAAGTTAATGGCCACAAGCCTGTGAGAGATCAATGTCAGGATAGTGTAAAAGTTGCATGCCTAGAATTGTTCAATGCCCTGCAAATTTTATAGCTATGTGCATCGAACAGTTTTATGTCTTACTACTTAGTGTTTACACGCCTGAACAGAGCAATGTCAAGATAGTTCAATTTTGTTATATATTAATGGTAATATTCCTAGACTAGAATAGAAACATAAAAGTAAAATAAAATATTTAAAATCTTACATGCCTGGAATAGAATAAAATGTCAAATTTTACAAATTAAATTCAAAGTTAAATTTTACATATTGTTTTTTTTTACTAAAGCTTCTCTAATAAATAAACAGGTCAAATCTTATCAGGAGCAATGGAATAAAAGATGAAGCCGGCCAAGATAGAAATATAGAAACGTTGTGCTCTCAATGACTGTGATATTACAATGAAGGCGGGTTGCACGATAAGGGCGTTCATTCTCAGGGGGTGTAATTAATTCTATAAAAATGGCGTCCTGGCGAGACAAACTAAATTAGGAATTAGCGTCCATTTCGAAAATGATTTTTTAACAATCGTATTATTTATAATATTTTATGTAACAGACGCTCCGTCTAAATATGGGATTATTGCGTCTTACGCTTATCCATGCATTATGTCTAGTCTTGCATATTTATTTGAGTTTTTAATGTTGATAGTGCTTTGGTTTTATCCATTCCACACTCGAATTCTATTAAGATTTTTTTTTGTCTTGCATATGGAATAAAAAAAATGTTTTTATCTCTATCCGAGTGTGCTATTCCTTGTAACTCAAGACATCTAAATGTATTGCGAATATATGTAGACAATGGTCGTTTTCAGGCACAAAACACAGCCCAAAAAAATATAAAAATTTACGAAGCAAGATATCAGTCTCTAAAATCATGTTCAATATTTTCCTGGATCTAATGGTTTAATGGTTTAATGACATGTTTTTCTTGTTATGTTATTGCTGTAAATGACACATGATCAAAACACCATTTCTCGTATTGAGCTTTAATTTAAATTATTTTCTTTAAATGAAAAAAAAATTAAATGTGACACTGCTAAAATAAAAGTAAAATTATAAAATTGAACTCACAATTATGATTCATTGTGTTTCACTATAATAACCAGTTAAAGTACAATACTGGATAATCTTAATTTAAAATTGGTGTTATAACTTAAATAAAGTCTGTCAATCTTTCTGTATACACTTAATAAGTCCTTTAACAGATTAAAACTGCGAAAGTTTTCATGAAGGTATTTACCGTTACGTTAACATATTTATTAGTTCTTTAATGAAACTTGACATTTCTTGTTTTAATCACATGAATCGTTTTTGTATCTTATATTTATGTTTACACAAACAAAACAAAATCACGGTGACATTTCTTATTCTAAATAGCCTAGTCCTAATTTAATTAAATATGTGGACCTGTGACCCCCTTTCCAGTCCATGACGGACTATGGGGCAAGTGATGTAGCGTTCACAAGTTTTTAGCCACCACTAACGAGCAGGGGAATGTGTGGCCAGCACAATGCCCCAGAGGCCTTGCCAGTACCTGGGCTCGATACTGGCAAGGCCTCTGGGGCATTGTTGTGTATCATTGAGAAAGTGCTGTTTGCGACAAAATATTTCTTAAAGCGGGGAAAAAAAGAAGACGCTGAAGTAGATTACTAGTTTTACCATCTCTTTCATGTTCATTTAATTTGTTTCACCAAATAAACCAATAACAACATTGATTTGATTCGATTGTCAAGTACTTTGACTTTGATTACCTGTGAACTGAAATCAGACTTGAGCGATGTGGACATCGCCGACTCTTCGGACACTGAATCGTCCTGCCGCGCATCGACGGCGGACATAGTGAGGGTTCCGCCAGGAGTGGGGCGCTCCCGGGGCCTGACACTACCCAAATAAAGTGTCAAAGTCCAGCAGAGATGGAAATTTGCTGGTGGAAATTTTGAGTTATGTTATTCCAACAAAATGGAGAGGCGTGCTGTAGAGCACAGCTCTTTATTTTGAGAGTAGTACGAAGAAAGTGATGACGTAAAGCGTGTACAATGCAGATGGGTTTACGCCATATAAATCAAGCTATTGAACAGCTGTTTGGTGTCATGCCTTGTTTAGTATAGTGCGTAATTCAAGTAAAACTATTTTTACAAATTATTGAGCTAGTTTTTTAAAAAAAATCAATTTATCAAAATAATATAATTAAATTTAAATTATGTAATAGTAATAAAGAACCAAATCATTAACAGATTATACCAAGTGTGGCCAGACCTGTAGTAACTATAAAATATATAGATATTGTTGAGAGCCACATTGAAGCACTATAGATCATTAAACCTGTATTGGAAATGTTTCAGTAAGCATTGTAACATATATATTTAATCAATTGTACGCAATGTGAACTCTGAAGAGCCGCATGCGGCTCGCGAGCCGCGGTTTTACCACCGTTGGATTATACAATATGAATAAATAGGATACGTTTGTTTAGCCTTTTTCTAAAACTGAAAAGGTAGGAATACGTTAACATTTTGAAGAAAATGCTGGGAAACACATTTTATATAAGACTTTATTATTCCAGTAGCCAATTTACAAAGTCTGCCCTGAGTGTAGCAATGAAAGTCTGCCCTGAGTGTAGCAATGAAAGTCTGCCCTGAGTGTAGCAATAAAAGTCTGCCCTGAGTGTAGCAATGAAAGTCTGCCCTGAGTGTAGCAATGAAAGTCTGCCCTGAGTGTAGCAATGAAAGTCTGCCCTGAGTGTAGCAATGAAAGTCTGCCCTTAGTGTAGCAATGAAAGTCTGCCCTGAGTGTAGCAATGAAAGTCTGCCCTGAGTGTAGCAATGAAAGTCTGCCCTGAGTGTAGCAATGAAAGTCTGCCCTGAGTGTAGCAATGAAAGTCTGCCCTAAGTGTAGCAATGAAAGTCTGCCCTAAGTGTAGCAATAAAAGTCTGCCCTGAGTGTAGCAATGAAAGTCTGCCCTGAGTGTAGCAATGAAAGTCTGCCCTGAGTGTAGCAATAAAAGTCTGCCCTGAGTGTAGCAATGAAAGTCTGCCCTAAGTGTAGCAATCAAAGTCTGCCCTAAGTGTAGCAATAAAAGTCTGCCCTAAGTGTAGCAATAAAAGTCTGCCCTGAGTGTAGCAATTAAAGTCTGCCCTAAGTGTAGCAATAAAAGTCTGCCCTGAGTGTAGCAATGAAAGTCTGCCCTAAGTGTAGCAATAAAAGTCTGCCCTAAGTGTAGCAATAAAAGCCGGCCCTAAAAGAGGTGGCATCAAATGAAATGTGTTACATTTTTGTGTTCGGGCCTGAGTCGGGTTTAGAATAGAAGTAGGTGGTGAGCGTACGAACATACTGACCATAATAACATTTTGAAGTGGGGGTCGAGGAGGCAGGGTCAGGTGGATGAAAGAGTTTAGAAGTTTAGGATTTTAGCATGGAGAATAAATGAATCAGTTTTGTTTTAGTGGAAGGAAGGGACAACACCAATTAACACCATTTATGGGTTGTATTTTTATTGAATGTTATGGGTTTTCTTATATATTTTGTATGCCTTTTCCAAACTACTAGTACCCTTAAACAGTAAATTTGCCTCAGAAAAGTTTTTAATCCATCATACAGATAATTTATTATACACCTTGCCCGGTTCACTTCGACCAGCGCTACTCTAGGTGCACCCTATGTAAGATCGTATTATCATTCATTAATAAAATTGATGTAATCTGGGAGTTATCTAAAGTTTATCTAAAAATATAAGAGACGAGCATAAACATTTAATTACCTGAGTGATTGCTATCTTAGCAACAAGCGAGAGCTATTTTAAGCATTCTGTGAAGCATGCAGTGTGCAGTTTATTGCCTAAAAAAACGATCAACACCAAAACAAGCAGGTAATTGCCATTGGCAGACAGATCAAACAGTCGTGTAGACATAGCAAAGTTGAGAGAAATAAACACTCGCCCGGGTGTGGCCGCGGCACCTGACCCTGGCTATGACGTTGTCCAGTAGCCCGGAAGTCGTGCAGCCACACTTGTTGATCTCCATGGATTATTTAGTCCTGCGCTCGTGTTACGTAAACTGGATGTCATAGGAGATTACTGGAGCTTTGTGCCGACGTCATCTTTAGTAAACAATATCACTGAGTCAAGGTCATCCCCTGGCGGGTTGCCAGGTCGATGGCGCAAAACGAAACGTCACGATCTGTGGTTAAGGGAAGCAACACTGCACACAAGGTCCAAAAAAAAATTACTACACAAAGTACCTGATACACTAGGTGAACTAAACACAATTCCAAGCTACAGATGCACCAGTTCAATAAATGCTATTGTATGCACCACGTGCACTATGTCAATTAAATACAAGTCCAAACACTGTGTTTACTAAATGAAATGAAATTACCCAGTACATAAGCATGTCAGTATGTTGTACCACAGTTCTAGTTTACAGATCAGACTGTCCTGCGTGTTTTGACTTCCGATTATGAATTGTTTTGACCAGGTATGTTTCAATAATTCATCTATTTTAACCCACTATGAAAGATCTTATAATTAAAAAACACCGTAAAATCAGAGTTTTTGACTATAAATCCCTTATATGTGTGACATTACTCAAAGTATTGATTGTGTCCACTTTTACGGACAGAAACTGACTGAACTCTCCTTTGCTGTAAAATGGAGGGGGAGGCGGTGTGATCATTGATGGCCGGACTGAACTAAGTGACACGTGGAGTTAAACAAAGGGAGACGGCGACATAGAGTTATATAGAGATAAACTAAAAATGCATTAGTTTAATTACGGTACATTAGATCAATCTGAAACTTTAATACAATGCATTGTTAGGTGGCACGAGTCTATGTGCAAAATTTCAGCTCGATAGCATCACGGGAATTGTGCCATTTTTTACTTTTATTTTTTCCGCCCGACCGACGACGAACAACAGAGAGAGATGACGACAGACAAGATGGTGAAGTTAATATAATGGATTTAATTAAACAAACCCTTAAAAACAAAATTTTTGATTATAAATCCCTTATATATGAGACAGTATTGATTATGTTCAAACGCAACAAACATTTACAGACTGAAACCGACTGATCTCCCCTTGCTGTAAAACCGGGGAAGGGGGAGGGTGTGGTCATCGATGGCTGGCGTGAACTCAAGCAAGGGACACGTGATTGCAAACAACAACAGACGCTACATTAAGTTATATAGAGATAAACTAAAATGCATTAATTTAATTACGGTACGTTCGATCGATCTGAAATTTATATACGATGCATTGGTAGGTGACACGAGTCTGTGTGCAAAATTGCAGCTCGGTCGCATCACGGGAAGTGTGTCCTTTTTTTACTTTTGTTTTTTCCGCCCGCCCGACGACAAACGACGGAGATGACGACAGAGATCACGACAGAGAAACAAGATTTCATAAGTTAGTATAAGGGATTTAATTAAAAAAATTAAACAACCCGTAAAACAAAGTTTTTGACTATAAATCCCTTATATATGAGACATAACTAAAAGTATTGATGATTTTCCATGTAATACGCACCACGCGAAACATTAGTGTAAACATTTACAGACTGAAACTGACTGAACTCCCCTTGAATTAAACACGGGGATATGGTCATGGATGTCTGGAGTGAACTCCAGTGACCCGGCTAAATATGCTATATAGAGATAAACTAACAATGCATTAATTTAATTATGGTACATTCGATCGTTCTGAAATTTTGACACAATGCATTGTTAGGTGACACGAGTCTATGTGCAAAGTTTCAGCTCAGTAGCATTATAGGAAGTGTGTCATTTTTTACTTTTGTTTTTTCCGCCCGCCTGCGAACGACAGAGAGAGTAAGAGAGAGAGAGAGAGAGAGAGAGAGAAAGAGAGAGAGAAAGAGAGAGAGAGAGAGAGCGAGAGAGAGAGAGAGAGAGAGAGTGAGATATATATATATATAATATATATATATATATATATATATATATATATATATATATATATATATGACGACAAGATTTCAAAGTTCATATAAAGGAATTTAACAAGACCAACGTGAACCTAATAAATAATTTTACTTTAAAAATTGTGATCTTATATGCTGTCGTTTGAGATGATCGCTGTCAACTACTTGGCTTTTATTCGATTTCGATTCATTCTTTTCTTGACTTAAGCCACCTTGAAAATATTTTTAATAACTGAATTACAGATGACCAACATGTACCTATTTTTAAGGAAAAGGGGGGGGGGCTTCGAAATTCTTGAAAGACTCTTATTTGTTAGTTCATAGTTCTGTAAAATACAATTGTGTCTATGCAGCGCGAATCCATGAATTTATGACCTTGATTGGTATCTGAAAGATCTAGTTAAATAAAGCACTCGTAACACGTCAGAATATTAGGATGTTGTACAAGAGAGTTTTCAAATCAGGCAGAATAGAAGAGATTAGAGTGAAGAGCTTAGAGTGTAGAGATTAGAGAAAAATATTAGAGTAAGAGTTATAAGAAGAGATTAGAGTGAAGAGATTAGAGTGAAGAGATTAGAGTGAAGATATTATAGAAAAGAGATTAGAGAGAAGAGATTAGATTGAAGAGACTTAAGAAGAGATTAGAGAGAAGATATAAGAGTGAAGAGATTAGAGAGAAGATGAGAGAAAAGATAATAGAGTGAAGAGATTAAAGAGAAGAGATTAGAGAGAAGAGATTAGAGAGAAGATGAGAGAGAGGAGATGACAGAGAAGAGATTAGAGAGAAGAGATTAGAGAGAAGAGATTAGAGAGAAGAGATTAGAGAGAAGAGATTTGAAAGAAGAGATTAGAGAGAAGAGATTAGAGAGAAGAGATTTGAAAGAAGAGATTAGAGAGAAGAGATAGAGAGAAGAGATGAAGAGAGAGAGATAGAGAGAAGAGAGATAGAGAAGAGAGAGAAGAGAGAGATAGAGAGAAGAGATAGAGAGAGAGATAGAGAGAAGAGAGAGAGAGAGAGAGATAGAGAGAAGAGAGAAGAAGAGATAGAGAGAAGAGATAGAGAGAAGAGATAGAAGAGAGAGAGATAGAGAGAAGAGATGAGAGAGAAGAGATAGAAGAGAGAGATAGAGAGAGAAGAGATAGAGAGAAGAGATAGAGAGAAGAGATAGAGAGAGAGAGAGAAGAGAAGAGATAGAGAGAGAGATAGAGAGAAGAGATAGAGAGAAGAGATAGAGAGAAGAGATAGAGAGAAGAGAGAGAGAGAGAGAGATAGAGAGAGAGAGATAGAGAGAAGAGATAGAGAGAAGAGATAGAGAGAAGAGAGAGAAGAAGAGAGATAGAGAGAAGAGATAGAGAGAAGAGATGAGAAGAGAGATAGAGAGAAGAGATAGAGAGAAGAGATAGAAGAAGAGATAGAGAGAGAGAGATAGAGAGAAGAGATAGAGAGAAGAGATAGAGAGAAGAGATAGAGAGAAGAGAGAAGAGAAGAGATAGAGAGAAGAGATAGAGAGAAGAGAGAAGAGAGAAGAGATAGAGAGAAGAGATAGAGAGAAGAGATAGAGAGAGAGATAGAGAGAAGAGAGAAGAGAGAAGAGAAGAGAGAGAGAGAGAGAAGAAGAGAGAGAGAGAGAGAGAGAGAAGAGAGATAGAGAGAAGAGATAGAGAGAAGAGATAGAGAGAAGAGAGAGAGAGAGAGAGAGAGAAGAGATAGAGAGAAGAGATAGAGAGAAGAGATAGAGAGAAGAGAGAGAGAGAAGAGAGAGAAGAAGAGATAGAGAGAAGAGATAGAGAGAGAGAGAGAGAAGAGAAGAGAGAGAGAGAAGAGAGAGAAGAGAGAAGAAGAGAAGAGAGAAGAGAGAGAGAGAGAAGAGATGAAAGAAGAGATAGAGAGAAGAGATAGAGAGAAGAGAGAAGAAGAGATAGAGAGAAGAGATAGAGAGAAGAGATGAGAAGAAGAGATAGAGAGAAGAGATAGAGAGAGAGAGAGAAGAGAAGAGATAGAGAGAAGAGATAGAGAGAAGAGATGAGAAGAAGAGATAGAGAGAAGAGATAGAGAGAAGAGATAGAGAGAAGAGATAGAGAGAAGAGATGAGAAGAGAAGAGATAGAGAGAAGAGATAGAGAGAAGAGATAGAGAGAAGAGATAGAGAGAAGAGATAGAGAGAAGAGATAGAGAGAAGAGATAGAGAGAAGAGATAGAGAGAAGAGATAGAGAGAAGAGATGAGAGAGAAGAGATAGAGAGAAGAGATAGAGAGAAGAGATAGAGAGAAGAGATAGAGAGAAGAGATAGAGAGAAGAGATGAGAAGAAGAGATAGAGAGAAGAGATAGAGAGAAGAGATGAAAGAAGAGATTAGAGATAAGAGATTAGAGAGAAGAGATTTGAAAGAAGAGATTAGAGAGAAGAGATTAGAGAGAAGAGATTAGAGAGAAGAGCTTAGAGAGAAGAGATTTGAAAGAAGAGATTAGAGAGAAGAGATTAGAGAGAAGAGATTAGAGAGAAGAGATTAGAGAGAAGAGATTAGAAAGAAGAGATTAGAGAGAAGAGATTAGAGAGAAGAGATTAGAGAGAAGAGATTAGAGAGAAGAGATTAGAGAGAAGAGATTAGAGAGAAGAGATTTGAAAGAAGAGATTAGAGAGAAGAGATTTGAAAGAAGAGATTAGAGAGAAGAGATTAGAGAGAAGAGATTAGAGAGAAGAGATTAGAGAGAAGAGATTAGAGAGAAGAGATTAGAGAGAAGAGATTAGAGAGAAGAGATTAGAGAGAAGAGATTTGAAAGAAGAGATTAGAGAGAAGAGATTTGAAAGAAGAGATTAGAGAGAAGAGATTTGAAAGAAGAGATTAGAGAGAAGAGATTAGAGCGATTAGAGATATATGTCTAGATTTCCGAGGCAGCAGATTAGAGAGAGAAAGGATTTATATTTAAAATGAGAAAAGTTGTTGGGAAGCAATAAGAGAAAGAGGAAGGAGAGATGAGATGTTAGAGAAATGAGGCAAGATGGAGAACGGATGGAAAAGAGAGGGAGGCAGGGAAAACGTGACAAGAGATGGAGAAAAAGACGTTTGTGGCGAAAAAAATAAAGATTTAAGTATTTAAATTTCGAACAAATTTAAATTATTAATTAATTTACAAACTAATTAAATGGCATGAAGGTCTCTCAAAGATGTCCCCATACGTTACCATTGATTCTAAATGGACGCATCTCAGAGACACGATCTATAAATCAGCATTAAATGCCTTTGTCAAAAAATCTGACAAAAGACGGAATGGTTTGATGCACATTGGGTCGAGATGAAACCTGTCACTGAAGCCAAAATGAAAGCTCTTATGATGAAACCTGTCGCTGAAGCCAAAAGGAAAGATCTTATGATAAAACCTGTCACTGAAGCCAAAACGAAAGATCTTATGATGAAACCTGTCACTGAAGCCAAAAGGAAAGGTCTTATTATAAAACCTGTCACGGAAGCCAAAAGGAAAGCTCTTATGATGAAACCTGTCACTGAAGCCAAAAGGAAAGCTATTATGATGACACCTGTCACTGAAGCCAAAAGGAAAGGTCTTATGATGAAACCTGTCACTGAAGTCAAAAGGAAAGCTCTTATGATGAAACATGTCACTGAAGCCAAGAGGAAAGCTCACATGGCCTACTAGGAAAAGCCTACACCCGACAAGGCTGCATGCCTTAAAAACAGCTAAGTCGCATGTCCAAAAAGTCGCACGTCAATGTGAAAATATCTACTGGCTTAACCTCTGCTCCAACATACAATCAGCTGCAGACATAGGTAATGCCAAAGCCATGTAAGAAAATATTTACAAAATCAACTGGCTCTCTGACGTCCAAAGTTGCCCCTCTAAAGTCCAAAAGTGGAGAAATTATCCAAGACAATGCAGCGCAGCTAAAGCGTTGGGTTGAGCATTATCTGGAACTGTATGCAACAGTTACCACAGTCGCCAGCACCGCTCTAGATGATATCCCTGATATGCCACTCATGGTAGAACTTGATGCCATGCCCACACAGGAAGAGCAATTGACAGCCTAGCTTGTGGAAAAGCCCCTGGGAATGATGGCATACCACCGGAAGCTCCAAAGAGTGGCAAGACAAATTTACTACAATCTTTTCACGAGCTTCTGTCACTCTGCTGGGAACAGGGCTACATCCCCCAGGACCTAAAGTGTCCTAAAGGATGCAAATATAGTTACACTATATAAGAACTAGTTTGTGCTGCAGCGCCGAGGCGACTGCGGCGCCCCCTTTTTTAAAGGGCGCCTACGGCGCCCACCTATTTCAAAAGCCCAACTAACTTGTACTTGTATGATAAATACGTAATATTAAACTTTCTTTTAAATGTACACAAAGTATTTTATAATAGTTTTTTTTTGGTCAAAAGCCCAAGTAATTTATCCTTTAATGATAAATACGAAATATTCCTGAAATGTACACAAAGTATGTATATAATATTTTTACAGTGCTAATCACCACACGATTTTACACTCTTTTATTTAAGTCACACTCTTTGTATGTTGTATCAATCCTTCCTTCAAATATTGTATTGTAAAATTAAACCACTTCTGATGATCCTAGAGATCTCAACATTTTACCACATATAGATCGTGGATGACAATGCATTGTATCAAATTTTCAGATCGATTGAATGTACCGTAATTAAATTAATGCACTTTTAGTTTTTAGTTTTTGTCCATATAAAATAGTATCACTCGCATCAATGAACCATGCCTCAACTCGCCCTAGAGGGATACAATTAATCTCAATGTGTTGGTGTCAGATGTGGGTGGTAAACAGTTTTTGTTATAACTTTAAAAATTACTATCAACAAGAAGTCTTGCTGGCCGAAATATAAGCGTGATCGATTGCCGACATAGGGGGTACGAGGTTCAATTTTCAGTTAGGGAAAATGTTGCGTTTTTTTTATTGTATTATACATAAATTTGTAATGAATAATCTTTCTTTTTACCACTATCACATTTAAGTTATTGACAATGAAGTTTAACTAATTAAATTGAATTGATAAGGTCGAAAAATCAATTTTTTAAAAATGCTGATACTAAAAAGTAGACAATAAAATAATGTGAAAAAATCTTCTTTTTTTTAAAGGACACGCTTTTATTTACGAATAGAAAGTGCACTATAAAGAAGAAAATAATTTTTTCTATGAAAACAGGTGAAATCGGTGAACCTATCTACTGCACATAAAAGCGTGGGGCGCTCATCACAACTCTCTATCGTGTACAAGGCTGCGAAACATAAAAACAAATTTGTATGAATATAAATAAACAGTAAAAGTTTCACAACTTTGATCATATAAATGTTACTATCACATTAATTAGAAATATGTATCTATATCTAAGAAAATAGTTGGAATGAGAAATGATTTCTGATGGGCGCCCCACGCTTTTATGTGCAGTAGATTGGTTCACCGATTTCACATGTTTTCATAGAAAAATTTTATTTTCTTCTTTTTAGTGAACTTTCTATATGTAATTAAAAGCGTGTCCTTTTTAAAAAAAGATTTTTTTACATTATTTTATTTAAAGCAATTTTAGAAAGCAGCGCACCAAATTACTGCACCAAAAAAAATTACTCTTTGAGTCAGTCAGCACTGTTTACAACACAAATGCTGACGTCATAGGTTCGTGCGTTGTTTGGTTAATGTTAATCTCGAAACCAAAAGGATTATGATTTAGCGTTAGGCCACAGTGAGTGAGTCAGTCAGTGATAATTGAGCATAAAAATATATATGATGACAAGGGTGATAGAAGTGATTGCATTAACTATCGCGGCATCTCACTCCTTAGTATTGTAGGAAAGGCCTTCGCCCGTGTCATACTAACACGATTGCAGAGTTTAGCCTCCCGAGTTAAACCAGAATCTCATCAACTATCTTTCTTTCATTTCCTCGATCATTGTGGCTTTCTCTCTCTCTCTCTCTCTCTCTCTCTCTCTCTCTCTCTCTCTCTCTCTCTCTCTCTCTCTATCTATCTATCTATCTATCTATCTATCTATCTATCTATCTATCTATCTATCTATCTATCTATCTATCTATCTATCTATCTATCTATCTATCTATCTATCTATCTATCTATCTATCTATCTATCTATCTATCTATCTATCTATCTATCTATCTATCTATCTATCTATCTATCCATCCATCCATCCATCCATCCATCCATCCATCCATCCATCCATCCATCCATCCATCCATCCATCCACCCACCCACCCACCCACCCACCCACCCACCAACCCACCCATCCATCCATCCATACATCCATCCATCCATCCATCCATCCATCCATCCATCCATCCATCCATCCATCCATCTATCTATCTATCTATCTATCTATCTATCTATCTATCTCTCTTTTCATGAGTGTATTCCTTAACATGATATACCTCAGAAGACAAAACCAGTGTTATCAATATGAATAACATGCTTGACACTGTCGTGTATTTGTTATTGAAAACAACGTGCTGCCCCCAAGCTAAATGGTAAAATAGCAGTGATTTGAAAACTGAACGGAATGATTATCTTGTACTCCCCACACTAACTCAATTTTTTTTTAATGTTACAAGTGTTAAATGAAAGTTACACCGATAAATGTTCCAGACGACATATGTGTGTGTACTCTTATAAGCTGTCACCGTAACACACTGAAAAGTTGCCGTGACCAGACGGAGGGAAAGCTAGACATCTTTTTAAAAAAATGAAAATGATTTGTCGGGCAGTAACGGATAGGTTAAGATCCCATGTTGTTTAGGCTAACAGAAACCAGGGGTCCATTCCGTACACACTCTTAATGTTTCTCAAATGTTGGCAAGGAGTCCCCACTAAATGTCTGATAACACGTTTTCAGATTTGTACACTCATCTAAATCCGGGGTCACCAAACTTCTTTTAACGGCGGGCCAGATAGCAGACACAAACTGAGAGCAGGCCAGATAGCAGACAAAAACTGAGCGCGGGCCAGATAGCAGACACAAACTGAGCGCGGGCCAGATAGCAGACAAAAACTGAGCGCGGGCCAGATAGCAGACAAAAACTGAGAGCGGGCCAGATAGCAGACACAAACTGAGCGCGGGCCAGATAGCAGACAAAAACTGAGCGCGGGCCAGATAGCAGACAAAAACTGAGAGCGGGCCAGATAGCAGACAAAAACTGAGCGCGGGCCAGATAGCAGAAAAAACTGAGAGCGGGCCACATAGCACACAAAACTGAGCGCGGGCCAGATAGCAGACAAAAACTGAGCGCGGGCCAGATAGCAGACAAAAACTGAGCGCGGGCCACATAGCAGACAAAAACTGAGCGCGGGCCAGATAGCAGAAAAAACTGAGAGCGGGCCACATAGCACACAAAACTGAGTGCGGGCCAGATAGCAGACAAAAACTGAGCGCGGGCCAGATAGCAGACAAAAACTGAGCGCGGGCCAGATAGCAGACAAAAAGTGAGCGCGGGCCAGATTAAAAATGTGTAAAATATGATAAAAGAAACTTAGATTTGCATACTGCGTTAGGGTTTATGAGCATGAAAATCATGCAAACA
Source organism: Ampullaceana balthica (assembly GCA_944989445.1). Lineage (NCBI taxonomy): Eukaryota > Metazoa > Mollusca > Gastropoda > Lymnaeidae > Ampullaceana > Ampullaceana balthica. The sequence continues at coordinate 443,234 of CALYLW010000027.1, forward strand.
ATGAAATACAACATAATTTTTACTTCAAAATGTATCAAAGAATACCACGCCAGCAGAATGCATGTTACATCGGTCCGTGTGCGCTTGTATTTAAATGACACTAAGTAAGCAGCTAAAAACGTTGGTCATATTTATGAAACTGACTATTTCATTTCCAGATATCATAAATGTCTGGTTTCAACGGATGCATCTTATCAAAAGAATAGCTATCAATTTTTCATCAGTCAATCTCTCTTTTTTTTTAAATCCCTTATATTAATTTTGCCGTCTTGTCGTTCTCTTTGTCTGTCGTGGTCCCGCCCGCCTGCGGAAAAACAAAAGTAAATAATGACCCACTTCCAGTAATCCTATCGAGCAGCAATTTAGCACAAAGACTTGTGTCACTTAACAATGCATTGTATCAAAAATTAAGATAGATCGAATGTACCGTAATTAAATTAATGAATGTTTATCTCTACATCTGTAGCATGTGCAGCCGTCTGCTATAGTTGATCTCCACGGGTCACTGGAGGTTCACTCCAGCCCTCGATTTCACAGGGGTCTGTCGCGCGGTGCGTATTATATTGAACATAATCAATACTTTTAGTTATGTCTCACTCGCTCCAATGGAGCCGGACCTATGGATGGTCCGCCGGAAAGGTTTGGCCTCTACGTGGCCCGGGAGACGAGTAGAGTAGACGACACCTGAAACTAACAAACCTGACAACTGGCAATGTCGAAAACAAAGCACCAGAACCCCCCAGGCATCCAGGGGGAGGGGCTAGACCTTAGCGAGAGGTCTGGTGTAAGGTAGATGGGGAAGGGCTAGACCTTAGCGAGAGGTCTGGTGTGGGGTAGATGGGGAAGGGCTAGACCTTAGCGAGGGGTCTGGTGTGGGGTAGATGGGGAAGGGCTAGACCTTAGCGAGAGGTCTCGTGTGGGGTAGATGGGGAAGGACTAGACCTTAGCGAGAGGTCTGGTGTAGGGCAGATGGTGGAGCAGCCTCCCAGAACCTAACAAAACCCGCTCGGCAAGCCGAAGTCCGAAAGTTCCTCCGGACAAGGGGTGTAGAGCCAACGCTACACCCTCAATGGAATGAAGACATCTCATATGGTTTACAATAGAAATTCATCCGCAGGACGTGGCGTTGTCCTTCTAAACCACTCCCAAAAGACGCTTCGGAGCGGGGCGCCACGAGGGTCGGCCACTGCTCCTCCTCTTGTGCCGGTGACGAACGACAGGCTGGCACGAGTTGTAATGACCGTGCATGCATAGCTGCTAAGAGCCAGCTTACACGTACTCTTAATGTCTTACAAGTGAATGTGTGTGGCATCCGTCCAAAACAACCGGAAGTGCTCAAGCTACTCCACGAAAGAGATGTGGACGCAGCACTCTTCCAGGAAACGCTTCTGAAAGGGAAGCCGTTCCACCTTACAGGTTATTCTCTCTATCACTGTAAATGTGGCAGCAAGTGTCGAGGGATCGCCACAGCGGTGCGTGACGACCTTGCAATAGAGGTGCTTGAATTAAAGTGCCTCAACAATACCGATACCATCACGATTAAGGTCCACAAATGTGATAAGTCCTGCGTTATCACAAATATGTACAACCGGCCCAGGAACCCGATATCCCTTCAACTTGGTACTGATACACAATTTAGCAGGCGAATCATAGCAGGCGATTTCAATGCCCAATCACCTGACTTGGGCTACGCTGACCGGAACCCATCCGGTCGCTATACTGAGGAAGTTCCACTCAATACAAACCTCATCCGGCTCCAAAGTGCAGAGAGCCCCCATACTTTACTGCATACGGGACATAGCACCGAATCCCTACCAGACTTATCTCTAATATCAGCGGACCTAGTGTCCCAACACAGTCGTGAAGTCTTAGCAGAAATAGGGAGTGACCATTTACCAATCTTGATGAGGTTTGAGCTCAAGACTATAAAGGCACGGTGCGAGCAGCGACAATGGGTGTTCTGGAAAGCAAACTGGGACCGATAAGTGAGCGAGTCTCACAATTTGTTACTACCACTAGACGTCGATGTGGGCGACGTCAATGTGGTTTACGAGAAACTGTGCAGTGCGATCCTCGGCGCCGCACGAAAGTCAATACCGAGGACGAATGGAAAACAGAAATTCAGGCCTTACTGGAATAAGAGCCTGAAGGAGCTTGTGAAGCTGGGATCGAAGTCTCGGGAAAAAGCTGCAAAATTGAAGACGCCCGAAGCTCTTAGGGCGTACAATAAACTATCAGCCGAAGTCCGAGATGCGGTCCAGAAAGCAAAAAAGGCCAAATGGATTGGTACGTGTGAAAACCTCGATCTCGACGGCAGAAAGGTCTGGCGACTGATAAACGCACTCTCTGGCATGGGAAAAGTTAAAAACCCAGCCCCATTAGAGACAGATGGGGGAAAGAAGGCATGCGAAGAAAAGCGCTGAATAAGTACTTCGCCCAAGTAAATCGGAAAGCCAGAGAGATTGAAGAAAACCGGACGATAAACCGGATAAGAAAGGAGGAGGCCAGGAGGCAAAGTAACGGCCCCCACCCCCTCCCCCCACCTAGAGGTAATGGCCCCCACCCCCCACCCCCCACCTAGAGGTTTTCACGGCAAACTTCACTCTGACAGAGTGGCAAACATCCCTCGATAAGTGCGAAACAGGGAAAGCACCAGGCCCGGACAAGGTCCAAACATCCCTCGATAAGTGCGAAACAGGGAAAGCACCAGGCCCGGACAAGGTCCAAACATCCCTCGATAAGTGCGAAACAGGGAAAGCACCAGGCCCGGACAAGGTCCAAACATCCCTCGATAAGTGCGAAACAGGGAAAGCACCAGGCCCGGACAAGGTCCAAACATCCCTCGATAAGTGCGAAACAGGGAAAGCATCAGGCCCGGACAAGGTCCAAACATCCCTCGATAAGTGCGAAACAGGGAAAGCACCAGGCCCGGACAAGGTCCAAACATCCCTCGATAAGTGCGAAACAGGGAAAGCACCAGGCACGGACAAGGTCCACAATGAAATGCTCAAGCAGCTGAGCATCGAAGAGAAGCATAAACTATTGAAGTTTATCAATAGGACCTGGACTTAAGGCATTTTGCCGAAGCAGTGGAAGAAGGCCACAATTATCCCAATTCAGAAGGAAGGGAAACCAGGCGAACGTCCCAACAGCTATCGTCCGATATCTCTGTCATCGTGTCTGGGGAAAATAGCTGAAAGGATGTTTAACGCCAGGCTCTATTGTTTTCTAGAAAAGAATAAGTGCATTCCTTTGACTCAGGGCGGCTTCCGCAAGGGACGCCAGCCGATGGACCAGGTAGTACGAATTGTGCACACTATCACGAATGAGCTACAGTTGCGAAACCATTCATTGGCTGTGTTTTTCGATCTAAAACAAGCTTATGACAAGGTCTGGCTTACTGGTCTTATGTATAAGCTCCAGCAATTGGGAATAACAGCGAAAATGCACGCCTGGATACACGCGTTCTTGGAGAATAGAACGATCAGAACCCGCACGGGGGAGTCTATATCCAGTGAAGCTCGGCTGCAGGACCGACTCCCGCAGGGGTCTGCCTTGAGCTGTACGCTATTCCTAGCATACGTTTGCGACATTCAAACGTCTATCGAGTGTCAGAGCGCGATGTTCGCAGACGACTTGGTTGTCTTGACGTCTGGTAATGACGTAGCGAATTTGCAGTACAGACTACAGCGCGACCTTGATGAGAACGAAGCATATGCCAAAAAAGGGAAACTTATAATGAACACAGAAAAAACCATCCATTCCATTTTCATAAATGGAAGGAATGCGCTTAAACACGATGTTGTGCTTAACATCTGCGGAAAAGGTTAAATTGGGACAAGGCGCCAACGTATTTGGGTGTGCAGCTGGGCCAAAAACTCCAGATGCACAATCATATACCTGAAATGGGAGCAAAAACCACTGCTCAATTGTCCCTTGTGAAAAAACTGGCTAGCACTAATTGGGGCGCTGACACAAGAACGCTGAGAGCTCTTTACCTCAGCAAAGTGAGAAGTGCCATTGAATACAGCCAGGCTTTTGCCAGCAGAACAGCGCTCGAAGACCTGGACAGAGTCCAAAACCAAGCTCTAAGACTAGTTTTTGGGGCGATACGTACCACACCCAACGCCACGGTAGAAATCTTGGCAAATGTAGAACCACTCAATGTACGGCGAGAGAAGGCAATATTAACTACGTTGGAAAGATACCGTAGAATGGACCGTAACGAACCCTGTTTTCAGATACAAGACAGGTGGGTAAAACGCTCGCGACTGAAACGACCCTCCTTCATGGATGCGGTCAACGAGCTTGAGGCTTCAGTCAATTTACCCAAAAGCAGGGGGAAAATGTCCATGGTCCCGGCGAGGGGACCTCACGAATGCTTCTCTCCGCCCGATCTACGTTTGACACTGGCAAATGCCACGTTGAGGAAAAATAGTCCAGTAGAGCACAGCACCAAGAAGCGCTGAGAACTATAAATGCCTATGGAACCGGCGTAGTGAGAGTTTACAAAGATGGCTCATGTTTCACTGATGGACGAAGCGGGTACGATGCACTGATTGAATACCCCTCGGAGGGACCAGCAGCAGCTGAGCTGTCTGGACCATGTGGAAAACTAGCCTCGAGTGGGGATGCCGAGCTAGAAGCAATCCACAGGGGTGTGAAAGAAGTGCGCTTACGCCTATGTAGAAGAAAGAGTTTTCCAACAGTCGTAGTCTTCACCGACTCAAGATCCTCCCTGGAGTCTCTGGGTCGGAGCTCACTGGAGACGAAAACTGTCAATGCTGTACTGGAGATCGTGGACAACATTAGATCTCGCGGGGGCATGGTCGTCCTACAGTACATAACAGGGCATGCAAAAGTACCACAGCAGGAAAGGGCAAACCTGCTGGCGCAACAGGGTGCTGCTCAGCCCCAAATCGATCGCCCAATGACTCAGTTGGGAGTCAACTATGGCTAAAAGCCTGCTTTATGGAAAGGTGGCTTATGGGCTGGGAAATGGTAACACGGCAAAGGTGCTTTACAACGAAATGCGCGACCGCGCTAGCGAGATCCCTGCCAGTCCCTCATTACGCAAATGCGGACTGGACATTGTCCAGCAAACAGCTACCTGCACAGGCTAGACAAAACAGAGAACCCGGCTGCCTTTTATGTGGTATGGCTGAGGAGACAGTGGCACATCTGCTAACCGAATGCTCTGTGGAGATTGGGGACACGGACGGATAAGACAGCCCATGCACTGCAGAGGAATATCTCCATGGCGATGCCCTTATGTTGGACTCGCCGTTGGTATTGTAGGCCGGGCTATAAGAGTCTAAGTGACTCAGCCCTCCAATGAGAATGTCACATATTTAGTTATGTCTCATATATAAGGGATTTATAGTCAAAAACGTTGTTTTTACGGGTTGTTTAATTTTAAAGTTTGCTCACAGACATTGTTCCGAACTCTGATGCCATACCAGTGGCAAATTTCTTCAGTTTGTTGAGCGTAACATCAGGTGAACAGCGTTAAATTCAACACATTTTATTTAAGTAACAAATTATTAGTTAATTTATATTATTTATTTATTTATTTATTTATTTGGAGGAGGGTTGGGAGTGGGGCAATCGAGGTTGACCTCTATTGGAGGAGGGTTGGGAGTGGGGCAATCGAGGTTGACCTCTATTGGAGGAGGGTTGGGAGTGGGGCAATCGAGGTTGACCTCTATTGGAGGAGGGTTGGGAGTGGGGCAATCGAGGTTGACCTCTATTGGAGGAGGGTTGGGAGTGGGTCAATCGACCTTGACCTCTACGAGAATTGTTACACAAAACACTTAAAACTTGGATCTATAGAACAATGGTTTCCTTCCAATAATAATAATTGCTCGTCAAACGATGACAGCTTTCTGCGATGTCCTTTGAGGACTATGTGGAGGCCAAAGACAAGGATATTATTTTCCTGACGATAGAAGTTCAGTTTATTCAAGTTAAATAATGCGCTATTTAAAAAAAATAAGTGGTTCTAATGTTTAATTATGAATGCGGCCGAGCTCATCTTTAACGTGTGCAGAATTCAACCAGTACTAAAAAAGACTTTTTATATTTTCCCCATGTCTTGTTTTTAGGTTCTGTACAGCTTTGCCGGTAGGATAGGGTGAACTCATCTATTTTTGGATCTCTCCAGTTTCAGAAGTGGCTCAACACTCAACAATAACAACAAAAAATGTAATGGTTGGCGCAAATCAGGCTGTTCCTTGCTTCCTGTTTTATCACCTCGTGAAAAATTGTTCTTAAACTACATCAACACCATTCTGTCGCGTCTATTTCAACAAGATGAAAAGTACATCTGTTTCTCGTCAGGACCAGTGTACCGGTTGAACCAGTGCCGGGTTGCCGAGTCTCTCCCCCCTCCCCCCTCTCTCTCTCTATCTCTCTCTCTCTCTCTGATGCCTTTACCTGGCCAGACAAAACAACAATTCCGGTGTATTTTGAGGTAAACTTGTCTGCGGCGGGGAAGTCGTTGGTTTGTGCGGTCTGCCTTTTTGTATTTCGGGTAGCAGAGCGATAAAGTTTTGGCTGCGTTTATTGTTTAATTATATAAAAACTTCCTATAGAAAATGAAAGATACGGCTGAATAAATTTTGCTGCAGCGATATTTTTCTGCCGTTGCTATGACTAAGAAGCCGTGCGTTGTTTGATTGAGAGGTGGAAGATGGTCTTTGCACAAGTTGCTGCTGGCCCGGCAATTAAGTGGCTATTTGTGCTATGATTGAATCTGCTGATGCTAAGAGTAGGTTTCTGTTAGTGCAGTCAGTCTCATGTGGTTGGGCTTTATCCGTGTCACATGGGATTATTACATAACTTCTGATTGTTTGAATTTTAAATCAAAATGCAAAGAAAAAATATTTTTTGAAAAATTAAAGAAATTTCAATCCTTATAAATTTATATGGGAACAAATTTAAAATAAATAATAATTAAACGTAGGTTCTTCTGATAATTAACTATTTGAGGAATCGATTCAACTATTTAGTGGCCTAATTTTCATTCGGGAGGTCAAAAATATATATTTAAGTGATATGTTTTGAGTAAGTTTGTCTAAATTAATTTAGACCTGACATGTAAGCTTAGTCTATTTCTTGCACAACAAATTATGACTTTTAAAAGAATAAATAATTATTAGAGTAGCAGGACCTTGATCTTTAATAAGTCTAAGATAAGAATATAAAGTACGGTGGTCGAGTGGCATGCACGCTCGGCTGGCGTACCGGGGGTCACAGGTACGAATCTCCGTGAAGGCATGGATTTGTGTTCAGAGTATTATTTCCTACTGGTGACTGGGTGCTTAGTGTGTGCCTAGTGGTGTACGCCTAGTGGTGTGTGCCTAGTGTTGTGTGCCTAGTGGTGTGTGCCTAGTGTTGTGTGCCTAGTGTTGTGTGCCTAGGGGTGTGTGCCTAGTGGTGTGTACCTAGTGTTGTGTGCCTAGTGGTGTATGCATAGTGGTGTGTGCCTAGTGGTGTGTGCCTTGTGGTGTGTGCCTAGTTGTGTGTGCTTAGTGGTGTGTGCCTAGTGGTGTTTGCCTAGTGGTGTGTGCCTAGCGGTGTGTGCCTAGTGGTGTGTGCCTAGCGGTGTGTGTCTAGTGGTGGGCACCTAAAGGTGTGTACCTAGTGGTGTGTAACTAGTGGTGTGTGCCTAGTGGTGTGTGCCTAGTGGGATGTGTCTTGTGGTGTGTGCCTAGTGGTGTGTGCTAAGTGGTGTGTGCCTAGTGTTTTGTGCCTAGTGGTGAGTGTGCACCTAGTGGTGTGTCCCTAGTCGTGTGTGCCTTGTGGTGTGTGCCTAGTGGTGTGTGCCTATTGGTTTGTGCCTAGCAGTGTGTGCCTAGCGGTGTGTGTCTAGTGGTGTGTGCCTAGTGTTGTGTGAGTAGTGGTGTGTGCCTAGTTGTGTGTGCCTAGTGGTGTGTACCTAGTGTTGTGTGCCTAGTGGTGTGTGCCTAGTGGTGTGTGCCTAGTGGTGTGTACCTAGTGGTGTGTGAGTAGTGGTGTGTGCCTAGTGGTGTGTGCCTAGTGGTGTGTGCCTAGTGCTGTGTGAGTAGTGGTGTGTGCCTAGAGGTGTGTGCCTAGTGGTGTGTGCCTAGCGGTGTGCCTAGTGGTGTGTGCCTAGTGTTGTGTGCCTAGTTGTGTGTACCTACTGTTGAGTGTGTGCCTAGCGGTGTGTGCCTAGTGGTGTTTGCCTAGTGGTGTGTGCCTAGTGGTGTGTGCCTAGTGGTGTGTGCCTAGTGGGGTGTGCCTAGTGGTGTGTGCCTAGTGGTGTGTGCCTAGTGCTGTGTGCCTAGTGGGGTGTGCCTAGTGGTGTGTGCCTAGTGGTGGGTGCCTAGTGGGGTGTGCCTAGTGGTGTGTGCCTAGTGGGATGTGTCTTGTGGTGTGTGCCTAGTGGTGTGTGCCTAGTGTTTTGTGCCTAGTGGTGAGAGTGCACCTAGTGGTGTGTCCCTAATCGCGCGTGCCTTGTGGTGTGTGCCTAGTGGTGTGTGCCTAGCGATGTGTGCCTAGCGGTGTGTGTCTAGTGGTGTGTGCCTAGTGGTGTGTGAGTAGTGGTGTGTGCCTAGTTGTGTGTGCCTAGTGGTGTGTACCTAGTGTTGTGTGCCTAGTGGTGTGTGCCTAGTGGTGTGTGCCTAGTGGTGTGTACCTAGTGGTGTGTGAGTAGTGGTGTGTGCCTATTGGTGTGTGCCTAGTGGTGTGTGCCTAGTGCTGTGTGAGTAGTGGTGTGTGCCTAGTGGTGTGCCTAGAGGTGTGTGCCTTGTGGTGTGTGCCTAGCGGTGTGTGCCTAGTTGTGTGTACCTACTGTTGAGTGTGTGCCTAGTGGTGTGTGCCTAGTGGTGTGTGCCTAGTGGGGTGTGCCTAGTGGTGTGTGGCTAGTGGTGTGTGCCTAGTGGTGTGTGCCTAGTGGGGTGTGCCTAGTGGTGTGTGCCTAGTGGTGGGTGCCTAGTGGGGTGTGGCTAGTGGTGTGTGCCTAGTGGTGTGTGCCTAGTGGTGTGTGCCTAGTGATGTGTGCCTAGTGGGTGTGCCTAGTGGGGTGTGCATAGTGGGGTGTGCCTAGTGTTGTGTACCTAGTGGTGTGTGAGTAGTGGTGTGTGCCTAGTGGTGTGTACCTAGTGGTGTGTGCCTAGTGGTGTGTACCTAGTGGTGTGTGCCTATTGGTGTGTGCCTACTGGTGTGTGCCTAGTGGTGAGTGTGCACCTAGTGGTGTGCTCCGAGTGGTGTGCACCTAGTGTTGTGTGCCTAGTGGTGTGTGTCTAGTGGTGTGTGCCTAGTGTTTTGTGCCTAGTGTTGAGTGTGCACCTAGTGGTGTGTGCCTAGTGGAGTGTGCCTAGTGGTGAGTGTGAGCCTTGTGGAGTGTGCCTAGATGTGTGAGCCTTGTGGGGTGTGCCTAGTGGTGAGTGTGAGCCTTGTGGAGTGTGCCTAGATGTGTGAGCCTTGTGGAATGTGCCTAGTGGTGAGTGTGAGCCTTGTGGAGCGTGCCTAGATGTGTGAGCCTTGTGGAATGTGCCTAGTGGTGAGTGTGAGCCTTGTGGAATGTGCCTAGATGTGTGAGCCTTGTGGAGTGTGCCTAGTGGTGAGTGTGAGCCTTGTGGAATGTGCCTAGATGTGTGAGCCTTGTGGAGTGTGCCTAGTGGTGAGTGTGAGCCTTGTGGAATGTGCCTAGATGTGTTAGCCTTGTGGAATGTGCCTAGTGGTGAGTGTGAGCCTTGTGGAATGTGCCTAGATGTGTGAGCCTTGTGGAGTGTGCCTAGTGGTGAGTGTGAGCCTTGGTGAATGTGCCTAGATGTGTGAGCCTTGTGGAGTGTGCCTAGTGGTGAGTGTGAGCCTTGTGGAATGTGCCTAGATGTGTGAGCCTTGTGGAGTGTGCCTAGTGGTGAGTGTGAGCCTTGTGGAATGTGCCTAGATGTGTGAGCCTTGTGGAGTGTGCCTAGTTGTGAGTGTGAGCCTTGTGGAGTGTGCCTAGATGTGTGAGCCTTGTGGAGTGTGCCTAGTTGTGAGTGTGAGCCTTGTGGAATGTGCCTAGATGTGTGAGCCTTGTGGAATGTGCCTAGATGTGTGAGCCTTGTGGAATGTGCCTAGATGTGTGAGCCTTGTGGAATGTGCCTAGATGTGTGAGCCTTGTGGAATGTGCCTAGATGTGTGAGCCTTGTGGAATGTGCCTAGATGTGTGAGCCTTGTGGAATGTGCCTAGATGTGTGAGCCTTGTGGAATGTGCCTAGATGTGTGAGCCTTGTGGAATGTGCCTAGATGTGTGAGCCTTGTGGAATGTGCCTAGATGTGTGAGCCTTGTGGAGTGTGCCTAGTGGTGAGTGTGAGCCTTCTGGAATGTGCCTAGATGTGTGAGCCTTGTGGAATGTGCCTAGATGTGTGAGCCTTGTGGAGTGTGCCTAGTGGTGAGTGTGAGCCTTGTGGAGTGTGCCTAGATGTGTGAGCCTTGTGGAGTGTGCCTAGATGTGTGAGCCTTGTGGAGTGTGCCTAGATGTGTGAGCCTTGTGGAGTGTGCCTAGATGTGTGAGCCTTGTGGAGTGTGCCTAGATGTGTGAGCCTTGTGGAGTGTGCCTAGATGTGTGAGCCTTGTGGAGTGTGCCTAGATGTGTGAGCCTTGTGGAGTGTGCCTAGATGTGTGAGCCTTGTGGAGTGTGCCTAGATGTGTGAGCCTTGTGGAATGTGCCTAGATGTGTGAGCCTTGTGGAGTGTGCCTAGTGGTGAGTGTGAGCCTTGTGGAATGTGCCTAGATGTGTGAGCCTTGTGGAATGTGCCTAGATGTGTGAGCCTTGTGGAGTGTGCCTAGATGTGTGAGCCTTGTGGAGTGTACCTAGATGTGTGAGCCTTGTGGAGTGTGCCTAGATTTGTGAGCCTTGTGGAGTGTGCCTAGATGTGTGAGCCTTGTGGAGTGTGCCTAGATGTGTGAGCCTTGTGGAGTGTGCCTAGATGTGTGAGCCTTGTGGAGTGTGCCTAGATGTGTGAGCCTTGTGGAGTGTGCCTAGATGTGTGAGCCTTGTGGAGTGTGCCTAGATGTGTGAGCCTTGTGGAGTGTGCCTAGATGTGTGAGCCTTGTGGAGTGTGCCTAGATGTGTGAGCCTTGTGGAGTGTGCCTAGATGTGTGAGCCTTGTGGAGCTTGCCTAGTGGTGAGTGTCAATATTCTCTCTTAGGTTTGTTTGTCGGGGTGCAAAGTAAAGATAATTGTGTGCAATATGTACAAAATGTGCGACGCGGTAATTATAAACTGCTGCGCGGCGTCGGTCAGCTTAAAGGTAACATTGGTGAGTGTGCATAGTAGTGAGTGTGTGCCTAGTGTGTGAGTGTGCATATGTTATAGTGCAAGGAACTAATGGATTTGGGTAGAAACTTTGCCCGTGTTTTGCCTCACACATAAAACCTAACATTATTATCAACCATACATAATCCTTATCTAAACCTATTTCTTCTATATACCCTCCCACTAACCTTCATACGTTGTCTATTTATGTTGTTGTTCTTTGGGTTTATCATGGATTGAAGGACGATACTGATATATAAGTCAAACAATTCAAGCAAAATTACTCAAGCTAACGTTACAAAAATATAATTGAAACATCTAGAAATGAAGTTGATATAAATGAAAATGAATACTTTTAAGAAATGTTTCGTGCTATTGTTATTAATATATATATGCAATACCTTGAAAATGCTTATAGTTTTAAGTTTTACTTATATTAAATTGAAGATTAATGGAATGTGTTTTCAATAACGATATTAAAAACTAGGTCGCTCATGAATATAAATTAATATAATTCTGTTCGTCTAAGACTTTAAGTCATAAAATAATTGCATTCCTCTCTTTCCATTGAAATAATATATTCAGTAACTTTACACATCATTTAAGTGTCTAGTAATGGCCTATAAAGAGAGATATAGTATATTAAAAGGAACTACAGAAACAAAGATTATAGTAAAGTAATAACCAATTTCATATTTTTGGTCAGAATGGATTTATTTTTAGATCAAACTTTAGAGAGAATTATATTTCATCTCTCCTGTTTATCTCCAATATCCTAAAGGCTCTCCTAACCATTTCATCTCTCCTGTTTATCTCCAATATCCTAAAGGCTCTCCTAACCATTTCATCTCTCCTGTTTATCTCCAATATCCTAAAGGCTCTCCTAACCATTTCATCTCTCCTGTTTATCTCCAATATCCTAAAGGCTCTCCTAACCATTTCATCTCTCCTGTTTATCTCCAATATCCTAAAGGCTCTCCTAACCATTTCATCTCTCCTGTTTATCTCCAATATCCTAAAGGCTCTCCTAACCATTTCATCTCTCCTGTTTATCTCCAATATCCTAAAGGCTCTCCTAACCATTTCATCTCTCCTGTTTATCTCCAATATCCTAAAAGCTCTCCTAACCATTTCATCTCTCCTGTTTATCTCCAATATCCTAAAGGCTCTCCTAACCATTTCATCTCTCCTGTTTATCTCCAATATCCTAAAGGCTCTCCTAACCATTTCATCTCTCCTGTTTATCTCCAATATCCTAAAGGCTCTCCTAACCATTTCATCTCTCCTGTTTATCTCCAATATCCTAAAGGCTCTCCTAACCATTTCATCTCTCCTGCTTATCTCCAATATCCTAAAGGCTCTCCTAACCATTTCATCTCTCCTGTTTATCTCCAATATCCTAAAGGCTCTCCTAACCATTTCATCTCTCCTGTTTATCTCCAATATCCTAAAGGCTCTCCTAACCATTTCATATCTCCTGTTTATCTCCAATATCCTAAAGGCTCTCCTAACCATTTCATCTCTCCTGTTTATCTCCAATATCCTAAAGGCTCTCCTAACCATTTCATCTCTCCTGTTTATCTCCAATATCCTAAAGGCTCTCCTAACCATTTCATCTCTCCTGTTTATCTCCAATATCCTAAAGGCTCTCCTAACCATTTCATCTCTCCTGTTTATCTCCAATATCCTAAAGGCTCTCCTAACCATTTCATCTCTCCTGTTTATCTCCAATATCCTAAAGGCTCTCCTAACCATTTCATCTCTCCTGTTTATCTCCAATATCCTAAAGGCTCTCCTAACCATTTCATCTCTCCTGTTTATCTCCAATATCCTAAAGGCTCTCCTAACCATTTCATCTCTCCTGTTTATCTCCAATATCCTAAAGGCTCTCCTAACCATTTCATCTCTCCTGTTTATCTCCAATATCCTAAAGGCTCTCCTAACCATTTCATCTCTCCTGTTTATCTCCAATATCCTAAAGGCTCTCCTAACCATTTCATCTCTCCTGTTTATCTCCAATATCCTAAAGGCTCTCCTAACCATTTCATCTCTCCTGTTTATCTCCAATATCCTAAAGGCTCTCCTAACCATTTCATCTCTCCTGTTTATCTCCAATATCCTAAAGGCTCTCCTAACCATTTCATCTCTCCTGTTTATCTCCAATATCCTAAAGGCTCTCCTAACCATTTCATCTCTCCTGTTTATCTCCAATATCCTAAAGGCTCTCCTAACCATTTCATCTCTCCTGTTTATCTCCAATATCCTAAAGGCTCTCCTAACCATTTCATCTCTCCTGTTTATCTCCAATATCCTAAAGGCTCTCCTAACCATTTCATCTCTCCTGTTTATCTCCAATATCCTAAAGGCTCTCCTAACCATTTCATCTCTCCTGTTTATCTCCAATATCCTAAAGGCTCTCCTAACCATTTCATCTCTCCGGTTTATCTCCAATATCCTAAAGGCTCTCCTAACCATTTCATCTCTCCTGTTTATCTCCAATATCCTAAAGGCTCTCCTAACCATTTCATCTCTCCTGTTTATCTCCAATATCCTAAAGGCTCTCCTAACCATTTCATCTCTCCTGTTTATCTCCAATATCCTAAAGGCTCTCCTAACCATTTCATCTCTCCTGTTTATCTCCAATATCCTAAAGGCTCTCCTAACCATTTCATCTCTCCTGTTTATCTCCAATATCCTAAAGGCTCTCCTAACCATTTCATCTCTCCTGTTTATCTCCAATATCCTAAAGGCTCTCCTAACCATTTCATCTCTCCTGTTTATCTCCAATATCCTAAAGGCTCTCCTAACCATTTCATCTCTCCTGTTTATCTCCAATATCCTAAAGGCTCTCCTAACCATTTCATCTCTCCTGTTTATCTCCAATATCCTAAAGGCTCTCCTAACCATTTCATCTCTCCTGTTTATCTCCAATATCCTAAAGGCTCTCCTAACCATTTCATCTCTCCTGTTTATCTCCAATATCCTAAAGGCTCTCCTAACCATTTCATCTCTCCTGTTTATCTCCAATATCCTAAAGGCTCTCCTAACCATTTCATCTCTCCTGTTTATCTCCAATATCCTAAAGGCTCTCCTAACCATTTCATCTCTCCTGTTTATCTCCAATATCCTAAAGGCTCTCCTAACCATTTCATCTCTCCTGTTTATCTCCAATATCCTAAAGGCTCTCCTAACCATTTCATCTCTCCTGTTTATCTCCAATATCCTAAAGGCTCTCCTAACCATTTCATCTCTCCTGTTTATCTCCAATATCCTAAAGGCTCTCCTAACCATTTCATCTCTCCTGTTTATCTCCAATATCCTAAAGGCTCTCCTAACCATTTCATCTCTCCTGTTTATCTCCAATATCCTAAAGGCTCTCCTAACCATTTCATCTCTCCTGTTTATCTCCAATATCCTAAAGGCTCTCCTAACCATTTCATCTCTCCTGTTTATCTCCAATATCCTAAAGGCTCTCCTAACCATTTCATCTCTCCTGTTTATCTCCAATATCCTAAAGGCTCTCCTAACCATTTCATCTCTCCTGTTTATCTCCAATATCCTAAAGGCTCTCCTAACCATTTCATCTCTCCTGTTTATCTCCAATATCCTAAAGGCTCTCCTAACCATTTCATCTCTCCTGTTTATCTCCAATATCCTAAAGGCTCTCCTAACCATTTCATCTCTCCTGTTTATCTCCAATATCCTAAAGGCTCTCCTAACCATTTCATCTCTCCTGTTTATCTCCAATATCCTAAAGGCTCTCCTAACCATTTCATCTCTCCTGTTTATCTCCAATATCCTAAAGGCTCTCCTAACCATTTCATCTCTCCTGTTTATCTCCAATATCCTAAAGGCTCTCCTAACCATTTCATCTCTCCTGTTTATCTCCAATATCCTAAAGGCTCTCCTAACCATTTCATCTCTCCTGTTTATCTCCAATATCCTAAAGGCTCTCCTAACCATTTCATCTCTCCTGTTTATCTCCAATATCCTAAAGGCTCTCCTAACCATTTCATCTCTCCTGTTTATCTCCAATATCCTAAAGGCTCTCCTAACCATTTCATCTCTCCTGTTTATCTCCAATATCCTAAAGGCTCTCCTAACCATTTCATCTCTCCTGTTTATCTCCAATATCCTAAAGGCTCTCCTAACCATTAGAAATGAATCCCCTCAATTCAAGGCACTAACTCATGTAGCCACTTTACTGAACTAAATATTCCCAAGCATTAGCCGGAGGTCCCGGCCATTTCCTCTTCATATAATACTACTTGTACCTACACAGACAAAATTCCTTGTGGTACTTGAGTTTTTCCCACGGTTCTAAATAAAGTTATAAGGATATTTCATTGATGCGTCTCGGGGGTAGTGAACTGTTCGTGTACATTCCTGATAGCAGCCTGGTATGGACCTGAATCCAACATAAAGGAATGCGTCTAAGAAAGAAAGAAAAGAAAAGAAATTATGCGTTTTATGAATGGGTTGTGTTTTTGTGAATGGGTTGTGTTTTTGTGAATGGGTTGTATATGGTCTATGGCCTATGGCATTCTCAGCCTAGTGTTCAGAGTGTCCCACGAACTGTGTCTTTGATGTTGTCATTCAAGTAGACAGAACTGGTGGCGCCACCTTAGCTCGTATCTCCGGTTTGGGTGGGGGTGACTTATTATTTCTGTGTTGAAGTTCAACTCATCTTATCTATCTTAGCTCCTTCTATACAGAATATTATTGCACTACTTTACTGCATTTAAACATTATTCATTTTATTAAGCTTTATTATTTTGTCTTATATTTTTAAAATATTTATTTTAGCCCTTTTTAAATTTTGCAAAGCCTGTGGTTTAAAAGAAATGTATTTACCTATTGAAAATTCTGGAAATTTAGGCAAAAATTTTATTAATTCATGAAATGGTCAATAACATTTGACCAATGGGAAGAAATTTATTAATAATTAATAATATACTTTTGTTAAAAAAATATTGTTGTGATTCTTCTGATGGCATGTGAAAAAATAAATGATCTATACCTTTTCCGGCACATTTGTTTAAATGACGTAAACCATGAAGCTATAACTTGAACCTTTACTTCTGTAACTTTACTTCATTGCTACATTTAACATAAGTATAATATACATACATCTGAATTTTAGCTTTATTTAATTTACCTCTTGTATTATCTTTTTTCATCCCATTTGATTAATGTACATTTCTGGTGCAAAATTAACTTCATTTTCCAACTTGTGCAAAAAATTGGTAAGCATTTGAAAAGCGTAGATCTACTGCAATGAAGTTTTTTGTTGTTAAACTAAGAGTGTAACTGCAAACTTAAACAGGATATTAGGTACTCTGTTTAATGTTTTATGTCTGCAGACATTTCTCTTTGATATCTGTTCAAATAGAGCGTGCGGTATTACCATTGCGTCACCCGCATGGTAACAACGTGTTCAACGCGTGGCTGAGGTTGGGGTTGTTCTGGGTCACTGGGTACGTCGGCGTGGGTGTTAACGATTAAATTTCTAGGAATTCCCCAATTTTTCTCCTCCATTTAAAAATCTAACTTGTTGAGCAGACGTCGCTATCAGATGAAAGCCTCTCTCCCATGCAAACCATCCCTACATCGGGCCCCGGCCAAGAGAAGTTCGTCTGAAGCCGAGTATCACCTTCCTGGTCTAGCCACCTCAGAGGTTCTCGACCATTTTATAATGAAACACAGTGGTCTCAAGGCAAAAATTAATGAAGAAAGTTTAATTTAATGGCTTCAGTTGCATTTATAATTTTTTTTTAATATTAGTTTTAACTATCATATATTAGTCTGATAGTTTGATTTTATTTCTGGATCAAACTGGATCTATTCCATTATTCAGTCACGGATTGATCAGCTATATTAGGGTCATCTTATTTGCTTGGCTAAATAATGTTTCACTTTTTTAAAGCAAAAAAAAATTTTTTACTCAATAAATAAATCATTACATAAATTAATAAATAATATTTATTTAAAAAAAAATAAAATGCTGCCTTAGTACAGTCTGAAATGAGTGTTCATCTTTCTCCAGTGCTATCTCATAAATAATCTATAGAACAATTAAATCAGAACAAGATAGCAAAATTTTACAAAAAGAACTAGATGAATTGATAAAATGGGAAACTAACTGGAGTATGTCTTTCCACCCAGAAAAATGTCAACTGTTAAGAGTAACAAAGAAAAAGAAACAAATAAGTTCAAAATATTTCATTCATGGAAAGGAACTAACCCAAACTAAAGATTCAAAATACTTAGGAGTCATAATAAATGACAAATTATCATGGAATCCCCATGTCAATGAAGTTATTAAAAAATCAAACAAAACCTTAGGCTTTATGAAAAGAAACCTTTACAAATGTAATGAAGATATAAAACTTAAATGCTATCTCACTTTGGTGAGACCTGTACTAGAATATGCATCTTCTGTATGGGACCCATCCACCAAAGAAAACATTGATAAACTAGAATAAATCCAAAAAAGAGCTGCCAGATTCATTACTGGAGAATATTCAAAACTGACAAGAATAACACCATCAGTTAAATCATTAAACCTTGAAACACTAGAGGATAGAAGAACCAAAAGCAAAGTAGTAATCATACATAAAGCAATTAATTCTAATTTAGAAATACAACACAAATATAACTTAATACAGCCCTCAGATAGACATAAGGATAAAGGACGCAATAATCTTCTGTATAGAAGGAGCGTCTGAAACAGATAAGATAAGATAAGATATGTTCCTCTTAAAAGTAAACAATAATAATGACCAATGTGGTTACTGCGACATTACATTTAGGTGAACAAATGAAAATACAACAGTATTTAAAGAGAATAAGATATGAATTGACTAAGCGAATATAGTACATTTTAAAACTATTTATATTAACTCGTGGTGTCTGCTTGCTTGAGACAGGCGGGTGGTGCCGAAAAAACTTTGGATCCATTTTTAACCCACTTCCTCGTAAGATAGCGAGCTGAAATTTTGCTGGCAGACTCGTGCCGATGATAAAAATGATGTATCAAAATTTCAGATAAATCGAATGTACCGTAATGAAATAAATGAATTTGTAGATTATCTTTATTTATCTCTATGTAACATGTTAACTTTTTTTGCTATAGTGTCGTAGTGCGTAATATATTGAACAACCTTTCCTGTCGCGCAATAAGGTGCGTATTATATTGAACAACCTTTCCTGTCGCGCAATAAGGTGCGTATTATATTGAACAACCTTTCCTGTCACGCAATAAGGTGCGTATTATATTGAACAACCTTTCCTGTCGCGCAATAAGGTGCGTAATATATTGAACAACCTTTCCTGTCGCGCAATAAGGTGCGTAATATATTGAACAACCTTTCCTGTCGCGCAGTAAGGGTCGCATTATATTGAACAACCTTTCCTGTCGCGCAATAAGGTGCGCATTATATTGAACAACCTTTCCTGTCGCGCAGTAAGGTGCGCATTATATTGAACAACCTTTCCTGTCGCGCAATAAGGTGCGTATTATATTGAACAACCTTTCCTGTCGCGCAATAAGGTGCGTAATATATTGAACAACCTTTCCTGTCGCGCAATAAGGTGCGTAATATATTGAACAACCTTTCCTGTCGCGCAGTAAGGTGCGCATTATATTGAACAACCTTTCCTGTCGCGCAATAAGGTGCGTATTATATTGAACAACCTTTCCTGTCGCGCAGTAAGGTGCGCATTATATTGAACAACCTTTCCTGTCGCGCAATAAGGTGCGTATTATATTGAACAACCTTTCCTGTCGCGCAATAAGGTGCGTATTATATTGAACAACCTTTCCTGTCGCGCAATAAGGTGCGCAATATATTGAACAACCTTTCCTGTCGCGCAATAAGGTGCGTAATATATTGAACAACCTTTCCTGTCGCGCAGTAAGGTGCGTATTATATTGAACAACCTTTCCTGTCGCGCAATAAGGTGCGCATTATATTGAACAACCTTTCCTGTCGCGCAGTAAGGTGCGTATTATATTGAACAACCTTTCCTGTCGCGCAATAAGGTGCGTATTATATTGAACAACCTTTCCTGTCGCGCAGTAAGGTGCGTATTATATTGAACAACCTTTCCTGTCGCGCAATAAGGTGCGTATTATATTGAACAACCTTTCCTGTCGCGCAGTAAGGTGCGTATTATATTGAACAACCTTTCCTGTCGCGCAATAAGGTGCGTATTATATTGAACAACCTTTCCTGTCGCGCAGTAAGGTGCTTATTATATTGAACAACCTTTCCTGTCGCGCAGTAAGGTGCGCATTTTATTGACAATACTTTTTATAATATTATTATTACTTATGTAAGTATTGTAAGAATGTATTTTATGTTGTACTGATGAAGGCATTAGCCGAAACGTTTACTGTCGTATCAGTCTAAAAATAAAGCTCAAATTTATTGTTTTCATTGCACAATTTGTTTGTGTATTTTGTATTTTACTTTTTATAAACATATTCCTGATCGGTGCGCATTATATTAAACATATTTAACGAGACATAACTACAATTTTGTATTTTTGGATTGTCTAACGCTGCGTATTATAATGAACATTCTTTTAGTTATGTCTCGTACATAAAGGATTTATAAGTCAAAAACTTGTTTTTTTTATGATCTTTTTTAAATTAGGAATGAATATCTATACTTAAAATGTTAATTAAATTTTTAGTAGGTTTAGGTCGACTAACTATATATTTGTCAAGTTCTATTCTAATATGATTGGTTTTTTAAAGGTCCGATAAAGACATTTTGTGAAACGTTTTCAAATGTATTCTGTCTTTTTATTACAGCGTAACATGTATTGTGTTATTGAAATGAGTTTTTGTATTTTTATTTTATGTGCTGCAAAGTTGTAGTTATATTTATATTTTTTAAATTTTTAAAACTATTTTTTGTTATCTGACATATCTTACAAGGCTTATATCACTGCATTTGAATTTGTGTTATTTTATTTGTAAACCATATGAACATCTCAGATGAGTGTTGTGAACTGAGAATTTAAATGAGAAAACTACGTTTAAAAGTCTCCAACTGACGTGGACGAATTGTTCATTCGGTACATTATTTACTTGTATTATTGATAATATTTAATCAAACCAAAATTATAATTGCTTACTTTGGTATAGTTTTGAATTTCACATTTATAAGTGTTCATGTTATATAAATAAAACAAATCAAAACAAACCACGTCGTTTATCTCACACTGGGGGTCGTCCATAAAGTACGTCACGCTCCAGAGAGGGGGTGTAAGAAAGTGTGACAGTTTGTGACACGGGGGTGGGGGTGTCCGGCCATGTGTGACGTCACGGTGTTTTATATTAAGTTTTAATTATTTTGTTAATAAAAAAGAAACTTTTGTTCGAAAGTGTGACATACTTTATGGGGAGGGGTCCAAGATTTGTGACAGGGGGGAGAGGGGGGGTAAAAATGGTCAAAAATAGCGTGACACACTTTATGGACGGCCCCCGAGAGTGTAGTAATACAGTTGACAGAGTGTAGTAGTACAGTTGATAGAGTGTAGTATTACAGCTGACAGAGTGTAGTAATACAGCTGACAGAGTGTAGTAATACAGTTGACAGAGTGTAGTAATACAGCTGACAGAGTGTAGTAACACAGTTGACAGAGTGTAGTAGTACAGTTGATAGAGTGTAGTAATACAGTTGATAGTGTGTAGTAATACAGTTGACAGAGTGTAGTAATACAGCTGACAGAGTGTAGTAATACAGCTGACAGAGTGTAGTAATACAGCTGACAGAGTGTAGTAATACAGCTGATAGAGTGTAGTAATACAGCTGACAGAGTGTAGTAATACAGCTGACAGAGTGTAGTATACAGCTCACAGAGTGTAGTAATACAGCTGACAGAGTGTAGTAATACAGCTGACAGAGTGTAGTAATACAGCCGACAGAGTTTAGTAACACAGTTGACAGAGTGTAGTAGTACAGTTGATAGAGTCTAGTAATACAGTTGATAGTGTGTAGTAATACAGCTGACAGAGTGTAGTAACACAGTTGACAGAGTGTAGTAGTACAGTTGATAGAGTGTAGTAATACAGCTGACAGAGTGTAGTAATACAGCTGACAGAGTTTAGTAATACAGCTGACAGAGTGTAGTAATACAGTTGACAGAGTGTAGTAATACAGCTGACAGAGTGTAGTAACACAGTTGACAGAGTGTAGTAGTACAGTTGATAGAGTGTAGTAATACAGCTGACAGAGTGTAGTAATACAGTTGACAGAGTGTAGTAACACAGTTGACAGAGTGTAGTAATACAGCTGACAGAGTGTAGTAATACAGCTGACAGAGTGTAGTAATACAGCTGACAGAGTGTAGTAATACAGTTGACAGAGGAACAAAGCGGAACTTGATGGGGAGTAAAGATAAAAACCTGCTTCAGTGGCAAGATAACAGTACATTTATAATTTCGAGAGTTCCTTACAAATGTCCCTTCCCACATTGAAACAAAAACCAGGATATTGAGGGATTGGTCATGAAGTGGACACCACTTAAACCATAGTGCATACTATCTACAACTAAATGCTTCAACGTTTTCTACCAAGTAAAATATGAACATTATTTCATTCAACAGAAATTTAAAGGGAAAAAACATACAATGTACACAATTCAGAAATAAAAACATAATGCATGTTCTAGAGAATGCGGAAGATATTTAATACAAAGCACAAATCGAAAAAAATATAAAACAAAAAAAAATAATTTAAAAATTTTTTAAAAAATAGCCTTAATTAGTTGATTTGTTTAAGACTTGGTCAATAAATAGTTGACCGGAAATGCCACCAACACTCGCTCTTAAGCCCCTTCATTTGTCATTCTACTGGGATAAACTGAAACATTCGTAACATAATTGTATACATGAAAAAGTTAAGTAAGTATTGAAATAGCCCAGCCGTGTTTTGCTTAAGTCTTGTACAGAATAGATGATGAATGAAAGAATGGGTAACATATATTTGACCCTGTACCCCTGTCAGCACCTCACAACATCGAGGCATGTTGATGTTGTTCTGACGTTGAGACAGACGCATTCCTTTCAATAACTCGACCAACAAAGCTTTCCCGTCTCCCGTCTCCTCCATCCCTCCCCCCGAGCCTTTCACTGACTATTTTGTCTATCCGACCGTACTACGTACTATCGTTTCCCGTTGGTCCACTATCTCAAGACATCTCTTACTGGCGGGTGGCAGACGGCTATCAACAATGCCAGACTGGTACACAGCCAAAAATAATAAATCGTTTACTGGGTCAGGTTGGGGGTTACGATCGTACGACCTGCGTCTGGCGGGAAACTTTTCCACTATACGTCCCTTCCCGGGTCGTACTGTCTCAATCCGGTTTTCCAGTAAATTTTCGTTTACTGTTTTCTTTGCGTCTTCAAAATTTCGTTTTTGTTTATTTTTGTTTATTGTGGTTTATCTCTCCAAACAGTTCGTTCTGGCATTTTCCACTGACCACTGACCACTGACCACTGACCGTAACATTGTTTTTATAAATCAAAACATAACTAGAAAAAACAAACATTTTAATCTTTGAAGTACCGTAAAATTTGAAATATAAAATGGCTTCCAATAGGGTCATTTCTAGAAAAAGTAGATGAAAAATTGTTACTTGTTACACATTATATTCCCGGCAGGTTGCTGTTTATATATTATAAGATGTAATTTTTTTTACTGTTATTTTATTGTCAGTGAATGTCCACATTTACTTTTCACTTCCAAAGTTTGAACGTTCCTGCAACAAATGCGTCATTTCCATACAGCAGGTCATGAAGGCTCTATAATAATACATTGGCTGACAACTGGGTTACAACAGAAGTGGGGGCGGAGGGGAGTTTATGAGACTCATGGAGGTGTTAGGGTGGCCATAAGGTGTTGTTATGAAGGTGTTAGGGTGGCCATAAGGTGTTGTTATGGAGGGTTAGGGTGGCCATAAGGTGTTATGGGGGTGTTAGGGTGGTCATAAGGTGTTGTTATGAAGGTGTTAGGGTGGCCATAAGGTGTTGGTATGGAGGGTTAGGGTGGCCATAAGGTGTTTTATGGAGGTGTTAGGGTGGCCATGAGGTGTTGTTATGGAGGTGTTAGGGTGGCCATAAGGTGTTGTTATCGAGGTGTTAGGGTGACCATAAGGTGTTTTTATGGAGGTGTTAGGGTGGCCATGAGGTGTTGTTATGGAGGTGTTAGGGTGGCCATAAGGTGTTGTTATGGGTCTGTTAGGGTGGCCGTGAGGTGTTGGTATGGAGGGTTTGGGTGGCCATAAGGTGTTGTTATGAATCCATTTTGTTGTATCATTTGTCGATTTTTTTATGGGAACACAAGGTTATGTTAGGGATATTGTATGGTCTTATAAGTACTAATGGTGTTTTTTTGTTGTGTTGGAAGTACTCATGGTATTGTTATGGTTGTGTTGGAAGTACTCATGGTATTGTTATGGTTTTGTTGGAAGTACTCATTGTATTGTTATGGTTGTGTTGGAAGTACTCATTGTATTGTTATGGTTTTGTTGGAAGTACTCATGGTATTGTTATGGTTGTGTTGGAAGTACTCATGGTATTGTTATGGTTTTGTTGGAAGTACTCATGGTATTGTTATGGTTTTGTTGGAAGTACTCATTGTATTGTTATGGGTGTTTTGGAAGTACTCATGGTATTGTTATGGTTTTGTTGGAAGTACTCATTGTATTGTTATGGTTTTGTTGGAAGTACTCATGGTATTGTTATGGTTGTGTTGGAAGTACTCATTGTATTGTTATGGTTTTGTTGGAAGTACTCATTGTATTGTTATGGTTTTGTTGGAAGTACTCATTGTATTGTTATGGTTTTGTTGGAAGTACTCATGGTATTGTTATGGTCGTGTTGGAAGTACTCATGGTATTGTTATGGTTTTGTTGGAAGTACTCATTGTATTGTTATGGTTCCTTCTAAGGTTCGGTTGACCATGTGCAAAGTAAAAAAAATGCTGGCATGCAAAGATGCACAGCATCTATATTTTTGTGCAGTATTTTAAAAAAATTTGATGTGCGGTAATTCTAAAATGCTGCACAGTGTCGGTCAGATTTCTGCATGGCCGAGCAGCCTAAAGGGAACATTGAGTTATAAGTACTCGTGATATTGTTAGGATTGTGTTTTAAGTACTCGTGGTATTGTTATAGTGGTGTTGGAATCACGAGATTGTTTTTGCCCATTCTCTCTACAACCAGACCCTATTGGAGTATTTTTAAATTGAAAAGTAGAAACTCTAATTATAAGTTGTGGGTGCCTTGAAAAAACTAAAGGATTTTATTTGCAAAACGTTTTGTTCAAAAACGCAATCCAAGTCATTTATTTACAGTAAGTATCGAATTTAATTATTAACTTTTAAATTGGGAATAAAAAAAAATTTTAACAAAAGGACGAGGTGTATGTAATTGTGATAAAATTCTATGGAAATAAAAGCATTGACATGTTGCCCACTCAAGAATATATTCACTTCTGAGCAGTCCAGCAAGAGTTTTAAACTTTTGAATAAGAGAGTTGGCACGCCGTTTTCTAAGTAACGTTTCTATTAATAATATGATCATTCATTGCACTCATTTTATTTTTTGTGTAAACAAATATTTAAAAGTACAGTTTTTTAATGAAGTCTTTTATCAACAAGTTGTGTTATTTTATGGTATGGAAGTAAAGAAACAACAGCGGCTAGCCGAGATGCAGTACTAACACCTGGCCTACCGGATGTGGTCCAAGTCTGGCAGTTACAGGTCAGGCCCATCACTCAATTCATGAGTAAACAAAATATTGAAACCAGTTGAGTTTCTTTCTACGTATTACCTGTAAAGCGGTTTGAAGATATCAGCAGCCATCGACAGCGATAGCCCTACCGCGCGTCACTCCCTTCCATCCGTACAACGAAACTTGACGTTTTTACGCTCACCTCACGAAGCTCATTTCTGTTAAGTGACGGCTCCCGACCCAAACGTTGGGGAAAACCCATTTCATCGGCCGCCTTGTCATGATGAAAGACCTGCAGACGGGAGAGTAAGCTCTGCTAGAAGGTAAATAAAGTCTGGGAGAAGAAACTTTTTTTAAAAAAAAATATGGCGTCTCGCCGTGCAGACAAGGCCAACAACCAGTCACAGTCACCTAGACCACCAGAGTTACCCACCTTGATGTAAAAGTTGGCACTGCTACAGAATGGCTGCACTTGGGAAATATTTCCTGTCTGTCTGATGTTAATTGGCGCTATAACTTAGTTTGTGTTTTCATGTCTGACGTCACTAGGCTTGTAATTAAGGCGCGAGAAACCTTTTTCTCCCCCATGTTTTTTTCGCTAATCTATTTCGATCATATCAATATGATGCGAAGGCCAATTTTTTAACACTGAATTCGTTAACTTTTTCGCACACAAGTAATGTAAAGCAAGTGCATTGCATATATTTCTTATCCATTGTATGTTAATATGATATTTTAATAAAGGCAAACGAGTTTTGACAACATAATAAATATCTTTTATTTTAAATGACTTAATATTTACGAACATATAAGCAACTATTGCCAACAGCAAGAATATAAATACTTAACTGCGTTTGTTAAAATGAGTGGCATTGGTTAAAAAACTGCCATACACTTACGCTTAAGCAATAAGTGTCACGTAAACAAAAAGCCGGGTTCGCTGCTAATGAAGTGACACCGAGATCTCTGCTGTGGCGTTAAATAAAATAGGTGAACACAAAAAAAGGAGAAAATATGTTTTCAAGATTGATAATAAAATATTCCCGTTGTCTGTATGTATGGATGTAATTATAATGCTGTTAGGTGGCGCTGCGAAATTTGTAATGCTGTTAGGTGGCGCTGCGATCGATTTTGTTTTATAGTGCGCACCAAAAATAACACTTTAAGAACGTTCCGCATAAAATTGTTCAATATGATAATAAATTAATCAAATAAAAATAAATTAAATAAATTAAAGTTCTGTATTACGTTATTTTTTAATCTGATGTGTATTTAATTTGAAGACTTCCGTCATTTTTGACGGGTGATACGCTAGTAATAAAATAATCTGGTATGGTTATTTAAAAAAAAATTGTGTTGTCGCTTTTAAAAAAATATATAAACAAAATTATTTGAGATAGAGCAAAATATAAAACTCAAAAATTATTTCTCCCCACTTACGGTTTGAAGAGTGAATAAGATCTAATAATTTGTGAAAACCCCCAAAGATTTAGTGCGTCAATGTCTGGCAACTTCCAGGGAAAATTTCTAGGCAGCTGTCTTAACAATCGGTGGGAAAATGTAGAGGAAACTGTCTTTACAAACGGAGGGAAAATGTAAAGGAAACTGAACAATCGGTGGGAAAATGTAAAGGAAACTGTCTGACCAATCGGTGGGAAAATGTAAAGAAAACTGTCTGAACAATCGGTGGGAAAATATAAAGTAAACTGAAGAGCTGATTGACCGAGTACAGAAGTGTGCAGCTCACGATTTTACGGTATGAGCTTAAAATTAAGTGTAATATCTTGAGTTACAATCCTAGTGGGACCCAGGTTGTGGACACTATTATAGATACTCTGCTATACATATCCCCATATAATTAAGGTATACAAATATTTTTTTAACACAGCATCCTTTTGTTACATTACTAAATCTAGATACTTGAATATCGTAAGATTTTTGTAATGAAACACAGCAATGGTAACCGTGCCAAAACCGAGATTTTGATACCTTTAATATATGGGTATATGCAGTGTAGCAGAGATTTTGATACCTTTAATATATGGGTATATGCAGTGTAGCAGAGATTTTGATACCTTTAATATATGGGTATATGCAGTGTAGCAGATATTTTGATACCTTTAATATATGGGTATATGCAGTGTAGCAGAGATTTTGATACCTTTAATATATGGGTATATGCAGTGTAGCAGAGATTTTGATACCTTTAATATATGGGTATATGCAGTGTAGCAGAGATTTTGATACCTTTAATATATGGGTATATGCAGTGTAGCAGAGGTCCTTGCATCTCATAACATTATTTAGAGCACTAGATACGACCCGCGGCATAGCATACGCCGCAGACTTGCTCCTAGATAGAGCAAAGAACGGTGATACAAACATCAGCACGACTAAATGAAAACAATGCGAGTGAACGTGGGGGGGTGGGGGTTGGAAGACCACCGACCCATTGTTGGTCTAGAGACACGCGCACTGCGGTCGTTTTTACCTGCCCCCGCCCCCACTCTGCACGACCATCACTGCCATCCAAAAACTGTGATTGGTCGACCCTAGCAGGTTCATTCGTCGTTCTTATTTGCACACGTCTTGTGCTTGTCCTGGTAAATTTTACATATAGTTACTACCATGTACTACCATGTACTACCATGTACTACCATGTACTACCATGTACTACCATGTACTACCATGTACTACCATGTACTACCATGTACTACCATGTACTAACATGTACTACCATGTACTACCATGTACTACCATGTATTTATGTTACAAGCTATCACCCAATATAACTTTACTATTTTAAATGTATGGGAAAAAAATAATTTATAGTAGAACCTTTCGAATATGTGTTTTACTTTCGTTTGAATGCTAATGTTTATTATTTCATTTAGTTATTATTTTGATAAAGATTGTTCAAAGCTGTTTTAGCTATTTCTTTTGTGTGGATATGGTTTTTTTTTAGAAAGTGGTTGACGTATATGGCATTGATATTATTGGGAGACTAGCGTATCACCCGTCAAAAATGACCGAAGTTTTCAAGATAAACTCACATCAGATAAAAAATAACGTATAACAGAATTTACATTTATTTTTTAAAGTTTTTTTTTAAAATTCATCTATTATCATATTGAACAATTTTATGCGGAATGTTCGAAAAGTGTTATTTTTGGTGCAATAATTTGGTGCGCTGCTTTCTAAAATTAGAAAAGCACTACATTATTGCAATCATACATCATTACATTATTACAATCATACATCATTACATTATTACAATCATACATCATTACATTATTACAATCATATATCATTACATTATTACAATCATACATCATTACATTATTACAATCATACATAATTACATTATTACATCCATACAGACGACGGGAGTTATTTATTGGGAGATACTGTAACAATAAATTGACATTGATGATGTAATTATTCGTGATAAACTCAATCTAAATACAGGTCAATAGAATTCTAATACATTTGAAGCCATTTTTTTTACATTTCCACAGGAAGTGTGAGCAAAATATCTGTGCATTTGGTTTAGGGAAATTCATTTGAAATTTAAACAATTTTATTTAATCTAACAAGTTTCAGTTTTGATTAAAATGTTCAGATTGAATAAATTATTTAAAAAATGTAACCATCAAGAGAGCGAGTGTCCATCCGCTTTCAGTCACATGAGAGAAACAAATAACTCATAACTTTTGTAAATGTAGACACATTTTATTGGATTCTCATAATCTTGAATGAATGACATTACATGCAAAGTTGCATCACTGAGCAAAGATTCGGATCATTGGCGTTTCTACTCGATAAACTCTTTTCATGCAAACAAGATGTGCCAAAAAGACAGTTTTATTCGATTTGATACTTAAAGACTTTTCAGTGATTGGTAAGTTATAAGTATTTTACCTATCATCATTCCCAAGCTTACATTTAAACGAGCATTACGATCATTATCAAGGGTTATCTGGTCTGGGTTAACATTCCAGTGGACCGGATGGGATCCGCGGGCCAGGTTGCACATCACGGACATTAGTTATAGGAAAGTATCTGAAGCAATCGAGCTTCATCGGTTGACTCCGATGAGAAGAACAGTTATATCCTGGGTAGGACAAAGTTACTTTACTTTAGAGAGTATGCAATCAGATTTATTTTCAGAATTTAATTAAGCTTTCTTAAGCCTCGTGTGAATGGTGAGTTCTTTAGTTTACTTTAAATCTAGTTTTGTAAGATGTAAGGAACATAGGGAGACGGTGGAAATTGTTATAAAGCTCCGTTGTCTATATAATGTGTTAATGTTTCTAATATGAAAAATTGAAAATTTAATGGGGGGAAAGTATCTTGCGCAATTGAGAGAAAATCGCAGTCACCAGATTACTGTTAGTCGGTCACCGAATGATATGTCGGTCACCTACTGTGTGTGAGGAGAAACAGCAATTACACGGCTGTCTTCATTAAGTCTCTGAAAAACTAATTCGTTTAATGACTACTTTTAGATAATATTATTTATATCTTTATTTGATATATTTTACCTTTATTTATTTAATCAAATTGTATTTGTAAATGTCTTATCAGATTAATACCCGTGCTAGGCTAAGGTATTTCAAATATTTCTCATGCAGTAGAAAGTAGTTTCCTATTGCTTATATTTCAAAAAAGCTAAATTAAAATAATTCTAAATCACTTTTCGTCAGAATACTTTAATAAATGCGGATAACATCAGGAATATTAGACAGCATTATCCACGATAGAACATGAGAGGGTAGGGGAGAGCATTGCGGATAACATCAGGAATATTTAACATCATTATCCACGATATAACATGAGGGTAGGGGAGAGCATTGCGGATAACATCAGGAATATTTAACATCATTATCCACGATATAACATGTGAGGGTAGGGGAGAGCATTGCGGATAACATCAGGAATATTTAACATCATTATCCACGATAGAACATGAGAGGGTAGGGGAGAGCATTGCGGATAACATCAGGAATATTTAACATCATTATCCACGATATAACATGTGAGGGTAGGGGAGAGCATTGCGGATAACATCAGGAATATTTAACATCATTATCCACGATATAACATGTGAGGGTAGGGGAGAGCATTGCGAGCTCGACTAATTGCAATGAAGACAAAATTCTTATCTGATTGAAGTCACTTTGTAAAAAATGAATCTTTACTGATTCTCAGTAAGTTATTATATCCTATCAACAAATATTTAAACACTTACCTTGAGTACCATTCATAATTGTAATATTTATGCCCAGTTTCAGATTTAACGTTATTTACAAAGTGCACGTTTACTTGGCTGGGATTTCCACCTTTGTTTTGTAAAACCATTTCTAACTTATAAGAGCAGTGTCAGGGTATGAATTCATATTCATTTTAGATACATATAGATGTTTGGAATATAAAACTCATCTCACACTTCATCATATTATTGCTAATAA
Organism: Ampullaceana balthica; assembly: GCA_944989445.1. Classification (NCBI taxonomy): domain Eukaryota; kingdom Metazoa; phylum Mollusca; class Gastropoda; family Lymnaeidae; genus Ampullaceana; species Ampullaceana balthica. The sequence continues at coordinate 473,731 of CALYLW010000027.1, forward strand.
TTTATTGTTAAAGTAAAAATGGAATATATTTGGTCTTTTTTGTTTGCGAACGATTGTCGTATGTCTTTTAATTTTCAAAATTGTGTAGACTGTTATATTATATTAAAAAGATGTTCATCGCTACATTTTATTGTTAAATAAATGAACAGAAATTGACCGAATTACACGAACAGCATATCTCAGAGGAAAGATTAAGTAATAATAGAATATAATTAACTCTGAGATTCACATCAGTCTAAAGCCCGCACTCTGCTGCTAATGTTTTACAGATCTCATGAGATGATGGCAACGTAAATCAAGGTGATAGGACGGCTGTTGTACAACTTTAATCGTGGCTATTGTACAAATTTAATGGTGGCTATTGCACAAATTTAATGGTGGCTATTTTACAACTTTAATGGTGACTATTGTACAACTTTAAAGGTGGCTATTGTACAACTTTAATGATGGCTATTGTACAACTCTAATGGTGGCTATTGTTATACTTTAATGGTGGCTATTGTACAACTTTAATAGTGGCCATTGTACTACTTTATTGGTAGCTATTGTACAACTTTAATGTTGGTTATTGTACAACTTTAATGGTGGCTATTGTACAACTTTAATCATGGCTGTTGTAAAACTTTAATGGTGGCTATTGTACAACTTTAATGGTGGCTATTGTACAACTTTAATGATGGATATTGTACAACTTTAATGTTGGCTATTGTACAACTTTAATGGTGGCTATTTTACAACTTTAATTGTCGCTATTGTATAACTGTAATGGTGGCTATTGTACAACTTTAATGGTGGCTATTGTACAACTTTAATGGTGGCTATTAAAAAACTGTACAGGTGGCTATTGTACAACTTTAATGGTAGCTATTTTACAACTTTAATGGTGGCTATTGTACAACATAAATGGTGGCTATTGTACAACTTTTATGGTTGCTATTGTACAACTTTAATGGTGGCTATTGTACAACTTTAATGGTGGATTGGTAAAACTTTAATGTTGGCTATTGTACAACTTTAATGGCGGCTATTGTACAAATTTAAAGATTGCTATTGTACAACTTTAATAGTGGCTTTTCTACAAATTTAATGGTGGCTATCGTACAACTTTAATGGTGGCTATTTTACAACTTTAATGTTTGCTATTGTACAACTTTAAGGGTGGCTATTGTACAACTTTAATGGTGGCTATTGTACAACTTTAATGGTGGCTATTGTACAACTTTAATGATGGCTATTGTACAACTCTAATGGTGGCTATTGTTATACTTTAATGGTGGCTATTGTACAACTTTAATAGTGGCCATTGTACTACTTTATTGGTAGCTATTGTACAACTTTAATGGTGGCTATTGTACAACTTTAATGATTGATATTGTACAACTTTAATGTTGGCTATTGTACAACTTTAATGGTGGCTATTTTACAACTTTAATTGTCGCTATTGTATAACTGTAATGGTGGCTATTGTACAACTTTAATGGTGGCTATTGTACAACTTTAATAGTGGCCATTGTACTACTTTATTGGTAGCTATTGTACAACTTTAATGTTGGTTATTGTACAACTTTAATGGTGGCTATTGTACAACTTTAATCATGGCTGTTGTAAAACTTTAATGGTAGCTATTGTACAACTTTAATGGTGGCTATTGTACAACTTTAATGATGGATATTGTACAACTTTAATGTTGGCTATTGTATAACTTTAATGGTGGCTATTTTACAACTTTAATTGTCGCTATTGTATAACTGTAATGGTGGCTATTGTACAACTTTAATGGTGGCTATTGTACAACTTTAATGGTGGCTATTAAAAAACTGTACAGGTGGCTATTGTACAACTTTAATGGTAGCTATTTTACAACTGTAATGGTGGCTATTGTACAACATAAATGGTGGCTATTGTACAACTTTTATGGTTGCTATTGTACAACTTTAATGGTGGATTGGTAAAACTTTAATGTTGGCTATTGTAAAACTTTAATGGCGGCTATTGTACAACTTTCATGGTGGATATTGTACAACTTTAATGATGGCTGTTGTAAAACTTTAATATGGCTATTGTACAACTTTAATGGTGGCTATTGTACAACTTTAATGGTGGCTATTGTACAACTGTAATGGTGGCTATTGTACAACTTTAATGGTAGCTATTGTACAACTTTAATGGTGGCTATTGTACAACTTTAATGGTGGCTTTTGTACAACTTTAATGGTGGCTATTGTACAACTTTAATTGTGGCTATTGTATAACTTTAATGGTGGCTATTGTACAACTTTAATGGTGGCTTTTGAACATTAATGGTGGCTATTGTAAAACTTTTATGGTGGCTACTGTACATTTGTATTGCTGGCTTTTGTACAACTTTAATGTTGACTATTTTACATTCTTTTGGTGGACATTTAAAATAGAAAAAGGTCCTAAAATTTCACTTCAATCTTGAATTTTAAAAAACTATAACGAGGAAAAAGTTTAGAATATAAAAAATACATTTTTAACAGTCAAATTTAAGTACAGTATACTCATAAAAATAATTTATATAATTAAATCTGTTCTCGGAAAATACTTTTTTCAAATTTAACTAAATTCATTGATTTACCCTTAATGCTACTGTAAAGAAATGTTATTTTTTCAGTCATAATTCTAATGCCAGATTTCAATCATTTGTAAGTGAACGATTAAGAAGTCAGTAACGTTTACCTGCTAGCTACATGACACGTTTATCTATCAACTATAAACACGTTATTTAACGTTTAACTGCTAGCTACAAGACACGTTTATCTATCAACTATAAACACGTTATTTAACGTTTAACTGCTAGCTACAAGACACGTTTATCTATCAACTATAAACACGTTATTTAACGTTTACCTGCTAGCTACAAGACACGTTTATCTATCAACTATAAACACGTTATTTAACGTTTTCCTGCTAGCTACAAGACACGTTTATCTATCAACTATAAACACGTTATTTAACGTTTAACTGCTAGCTACAAGACACGTTTATCTATCAACTATAAACACGTTATTTAACGTTTACCTGCTAGCTACAAGACACGTTTATCTATCAACTATAAACACGTTATTTAACTTCTAATCCAGTTATGATTGGTGTAGACCCGTCACTTCATCATTTTTCATCTTAAATATCTGCAGTAGCGCTTTTGTCCGGGAATACAGGCCGTTTCAGCCAAAGTATCAGCGCTTTTGTCCGGGAATACAGGACGTTTCAGCCAAAGTATCAGCGCTTTTGTCCGGGAATACAGGTCGTTTCAACCAAAGTATCTTCCTGGACTATTTTTTTAAAGCACATGCAACCGTGTCTTTGCTGATATGCAGACAGCAGAACCATGTATTGATACCACTGACTTGATTAATCTTAACTATAATCAACAGTATATTACCTCAATCGTATTATTCCAGCTACAGTACCACAAGTGATCAAAGTGAAAGTAACCCCCCCCCCTTTTGAAAGCTATAGCCCACACCCTAAGTACAAAAATTGTTATGCAAATGTTCTTACCAATTTATTTCATACAAGTTAATGAGCTAGAAATCCGCCAACTCTTTAGATTCTAGATGATAGGCATACAATACTTTTTTTTTGCATCATACACTTCGCGATTAAAATAACTATGCCACAGGACGGCATTAGATATGTTCTTAGCTCGACGAAATAAGCATTTCTTTGAAATGAGTAAATTATTCTGGCCTTGAGACACTCAGACATTAGCATAGCAATACTCGGCAGTTTGGGAACATGAACCAAGGAACGTCCTATTCCAATGCACCCTGGGTGCTATTAGACTGGCGTAACTTCTTGGACAGAATCATTTCTAATTATGTATGGCTAAAAGTTGACGTGTAATCCGTAGTTATAGAGTAAACAAAAACATAAAACGTTCACATTCCCACAGTGATTTCTTTTATTATTTAATATTCAAAGAAAATATTCCCTCGACAGTTAACAAAGTACCGAGGACGGAACTGCGTAGAATTAAACCATATCCGTTTCATTTATAAACAATGTCTAAATAAGTTGTGTTTTAATCCAATAAAATGGCATCCAATTGCACTTTGCGTCAGTAACAAAAAAGATCAAATAAAATACCTCATGAACACAACAATAATTATACTTTGTTGTTCATAATTTTCTTTAAAAAGTTTAATAATTTTATTACTTTTCTGAATATTTTACCATTTGTTTGTCCTTCTGTTTATTTTCACGTTTGTTTGTCCTTCTGTTTATTTTCTTATCTTATACATCAGATGCTCTCCTTCTTTACAAAGGATTATTGCGTCGTCTTGCTTGTCGTTTTACATTTATTCCAGAGATAAATGAGTCTCTTGGTGTTTTTTCTCATATATTAAAGACGCTTCTCCTATTGCGAAGCAGTGGCGTAGCTAGAACTTTTCCCGCCCGAGGCGGTCTCCAATTTGTGGCCCTTTTTAGGGGCCGTACAAAAATGACGTCACGCACCTGGGGGAGGGGAGTCATACATTGTGACGATGTGTGACGAGGGGCGTGTGTTTAAGAAATGTGACGTCACGTCAAAACGCGCAACTTTAAATAAAATTTCCTCTTAAATATTTGGTTACTGACACTTTATTTAATGACGTTTATGTAAAACGGGTGAGTGCAGCCTTACACAAAAAACATACTTAAAATTAAATGACCAAAACTTTTTGACGTCATATTGAAGAAGGGGTCTAAGTTTTTGTGACGACGTGTGACGAGCGGGGAGGGTGCTGAAAATCAGCCAAAATCGCGTGACGTCATTTTTGGACGGCCTGTAAGTCAATTATAGGATGTTTTTATAATTAATAAACATGAATAAATAATTGTAATTGAAAAGAAGTTAAGGTGGGGAACATGTTTACCATTGCATGCCATATTTATGTAAGCAGTAATAAAAGAGGCCGCATAAGATGATATACCTTTAAATACACATTTATAAAAATACACGATACTTTTTTTTTAAAGGCAACAAGAAAGTTACTGAGTTCGCAGCCCCCCCCCATGACACAAAACATATTCCTAATTTACACCCCAAAAACATACCAAACAAAGAAATTGTATACATTAGTATTTAAACATATTTATACAATTACTTTCCTAACTTTTATAATAGAACAATCGTGTATTGCGCTATCAAAATTTAAAAAATTTGTATTATCTTGTTCTATGGATAATATTGCAAGATTTTGTTGTCTTATATCGCTCATTGTGGAACGAAGATAATTTTTTATCAACTTCAGTTTGGAGAAGCTCCTTTCACAACCAGCGACACTGATAGTAATTCTTGAAAAATAATCATAGCAAAATTACTATGTTGGGAACAGAATTTTCCAATCTATGCTGTTGAATACATTTTAAAAGATCAGGGGGGGGGGCTTTCCCCCTTTTTTCTAACATAATGACGCTTCTTGTAGTGTAGTGGGCGGCTTCTTCGACGTTCTGTCCTGGATGCCCAGGTGGCCATCAATGGATAACAATATTTCTCGTTGTACATCTTGTTCTAAAGATAGAACCACGTCTTCTGAATTTTCCCTACTCATAATTTGTAATCCTTCTAACTCCACGTTCAGTTGATATCTCCAACTCTTCACAAATTGTTTGGCTGATATAACAGCTTTTTCTATTAGCACATCTCTTTGTTCCATGAAATGGATTTGCATTAATTTTAAACAATAACGGGTTCCCATAAATTGAGATAACATAGAAAAGAAAAAGATTGCACTGAAATTGAGTAAAACTCCAGCATCTGATCACCTTTTACTAGTTACTTCTTCAGATGTCAATTTTTCCAAGACGCTTGAAATTGTAATTATTTACACATTACTTTAATTGGATAGGCTTACACTTTTTAATGAATAACCGTATTTTAATGAAAAACACAAATTATTTGTGCTGCTTTAATGCAATTTAAAATAATAATAATAATTGTTAATAACTTACCTTACCCCATAATTTTCTGAAAACAGTAATATAAATTACTACTTACAACTTGGAAGTTTAACAGAATATTTGAACCACCATGCCTTGTAGGTACTTGTTCGTGCATCATTCTGCGAATGTCGAAATTCCACGCAAAAACAGTCGTGGCGATATTAATTGCACATATTATTCGGGCCAGAGGAAATGTGTGTTTTTTGGGGTTGTTTTCTTATAAAAGCGTCATATGTTACGTATACCGCTTAATTTTCCAAAACAATCGATACCTTTTTTTAGCGATTAAACATTTTTGAACGACTTTTAAGTTATTTATAACATACACAATGTAATCAAACAAATGTTGTGCGAATCCATTATTTAAGACTCGAAAGTACGAGTATTTTTGTACCTTTTGTCACTTTTTTCTCCCCCACAGAACCCCAATTTAAATTATTTTTATGCACTACTTTTGTCACGTGTTGACAACAAAGATGGCGGCAAAAGTAACATAAAAAGGGGACACCGCTCTCTTTGCTTTTACCGGAAATGGTTATACTTTTCAAATGCCCGCAAATGCTGCCCCTAAATGTGTGCCACCGGGGTGGCCCGCCCCCTCCTCCCCCCTAGCTACGCCACTGTGCAGAAGATTCTTGAGTCCTACGCTCTGATAAGAACACACAGACCATGCCGGTCTGTTGACAGGTGACGCAGGTAAGTGTTGCACAATTCCCAGCCGCCTTTGTTTCCCTAACTTGTGTCATGTAACCCATTCGGAGATGGGTGGACTCTGGGACTCCCTTAGCCCCGGGAACAAATCCCTGTCTTCACAGAGACTTGAACCCGTGACACTTGGTACGAGCGCCCATGCCGACCACTCCATTATATTTCTGCTTCTATTCTGTTGTTTACCCTAACAATAGTTGTTATTTGTTGTTGCTCCTCTTTATTTATAGTTATTTTATTTATTAGTTAGTTTATATATCTATGTATTGAATGCGATAAGGATCTATTTTAGTTTAGTTTATAATATCTATGTATTGAATGCGATAAGGATCTATTTTAGTTAGTTTATATATCTATGTATTGAATGCGATAAGGATCTATTTTAGTTAGTTTATATATCTATGTATTGAATGCGATAAGGATATATTTTAGTTAGTTTATATATCTATGTATTGAATGCGATAAGGATCTATTTTAGTTAGTTTATATATCTATGTATTGAATGTGATAAGGATCTATTTTAGTTAGTTTATATATCTATGTATTGAATGTGATAAGGATCTATTTTAGTTAGTTTATATATCTATGTATTGAATGTGATAAGGATCTATTTTAGTTTAGTTTATATATCTATGTATTGAATGTGATAAGGATCTATTTTAGTTAGTTTATATATCTATGTATTGAATGTGATAAGGATCTATTTTAGTTTAGTTTATATATCTATGTATTGAATGAGATAAGGATCTATTTTAGTTTAGTTTATATATCTATGTATTGAATGCGATAAGGATCTATTTTAGTTTAGTTTATATATCTATGTATTGAATGTGATAAGGATCTATTTTAGTTTAGTTTATATATCTATGTATTGAATGTGATAAGGATCTATTTTAGTTTAGTTTATATATCTATGTATTGAATGCGATAAGGATCTATTTTAGTTTAGTTTATATATCTATGTATTGAATGTGATAAGGATCTATTTTAGTTTAGTTTATATATCTATGTATTGAATGTGATAAGGATCTATTTTAGTTAGTTTATATATCTATGTATTGAATGTGATAAGGATCTATTTTAGTTTAGTTTATATATCTATGTATTGAATGTGATAAGGATCTATTTTAGTTTAGTTTATATATCTATGTATTGAATGCGATAAGGATCTATTTTAGTTTAGTTTATATATCTATGTATTGAATGTGATAAGGATCTATTTTAGTTAGTTTATATATCTATGTATTGAATGTGATGAGGATCTATCTATTTTGGCAATTGCATCATCCCCCAAAAATTAATAGATATAAAATTATATTTGTCATGAGCCACTCATTAAATGGTAACAATATATGTATCAATATGTTTAGTTGATACCACAGTTGAATGTTTAAAGACATATAATTTAGAGCTACTAGTGAAGACAGGGTTCTATTATGAAAATTAACAGGTCTCTCCTTGCCCCTTCAGATTCCCGATTTAATGAATGGAGGAATGAAGTGATGAATGAACTAACCGGGCTTGTACTATCTCATCACAGCAGCGTATCAATGTTAGTGAGTGACACCTCCAAGAGCGACTCCGTCTAAACGTAGTTAACGTCTACTACGGAGCTCCGCTGTTGCTTTCCGCTAAGTTTTGGTAAAGGGATAGATCTGAAAACTTCGTGTTTGGGTTTGTACCCTTGTTCTACGTACATTTATCTCTGTCTTATACATGACTCTGGTGTTAAAAGTTGGGCTGACATTAACTTTATTATCGTTACGAGCAACAAAGTCCGTCCAAGGACGTTACGCCTACATTTCGGTGGCATGTTATCTAGGAGTTACAGTAGTGATTAGCAGGAGTGACACACTTCAAGATGGGAACAGAGAATTGAATGATTAAAAACATACTGCACCAAAAATAACTCGTTTTGAACGCCCACGTAAATTTGTTCAATATGTAAATTATTTGTTTTGTATCTTCCTCCGCTAGTGATTGGCTGTAGGAGTTTGAGGGACCAATCGCTATCGATGACCGGACAGAAAATTGCCTTTTATTATTATAGATTATTTGTTCGATAGTAAAACGTAAAGCACGTGGTTCATATCCATTTAATATAACTTACTGTGCACTGTCTTGCTCGAAAAACGCATACATATTATCAGTTGTTTTTTTTTGGTTGTTGTTTTTGGTTTGTTTTTTGTGGAGGGGGTGATATGAACGATCTTTCAGATGCGTTCATTATGTTCACATTTTGAGTGTGTATAAAATAATTCTTGTTGATTCATGTGACATTCTGGATCGTTCTGTTATTGTATATATGAGCTGACCTGATAGATCGGCCATTGATGACAAATACATCAAGCCTGTGACGTAACTAAGGTGGCTGACCATGTGAAAAAATGATCGTGACATACAAACTGCAATCAAAGAAAATGATTAAAAATAGTCGGAATGTCTGTCATCGTAATCTCTTCTGACTCTCTGACACAAAACTACTGTTCCAGAATGTATTGGAATGTAGATAATTTGTACTAATTTAACTTAAAATTAATTATTAAATGTTTTTTAAAGGTATGAGAGTGCTTTACAGATATGCCAAGCTTGTGACGTTTTTGACAGATAGAAGAGCTAGGGAGGAGTCTATAGATGTCTGGCGAGTGGCAAGTTTGCAACGTTTTGATAGAGATAAGAGTTAGGGAGGAGTCTATAGATGTCTGGCCAGTTTAGTTGTGTTGGTTGTTTGACCTTGGTACAAACGATGTGCTGAAACCAACTGGAATCAGTCGATCAACTTTAAGCAGTAATTACAAAAGGTGCTACACAAAGCAATGAGCTTCATCAGCGAATTGAGTTCCTGCAAATCAAACATTATTGGATTCTGAATAAGAATACTTGAACAAATTCGTCTAACATGTACTTATGTGTGTGTGTGTCCCATAACCTCGTGGTCCTAAGGGGTTCTAATGTTTCCGTTAGAACTTTCTCGTGGCTTGGTAGACTTGGCAGCGCCCATCTCCTCTCCAATTCAGCAGAGGATTTCTTAGCTATAGTCATATATTATTCTTTATAATGTGGCCTTAGCGTGGGCTAGATTCCATGCATCTCAGCTTGTGAGGCGAGCGCACTACTGACTTCGCTATCCAGCCGCCAACATGTACTAAGTAAAATTAATAATGACTCAGCCATGATCTTTGAATTTTTACCTTTTCTATGCCCTATTCCCTTACATAAGGAAAGCAGTGTGGATGAGAAATTCGATAACTGGCCAACGTTAGGTTTGTTTCCATGAATTTAGATTAAGTTCAAGTCTCAGGAGAACCTGAATAATTTGTTACATTAAGAATCATTTTAACAATTATTGTGCAAAATGTCAATTGTGGAGTAAGTTTATCAATCTGAAATTGAATCAAAACATATCAAAGATTCTCAATAATCTAAGAGAGACTGGGTAGGTAAGCAATACTTTCAATTGAGCGACATTTGACTGTAGATTGCATTACTATGTTTGAGAAATTAGTAATTATCAAAGCGAGGTGTTTTTTTTCAATACTTAAAGCATTTCAAGCATGAAATTTGTACTTCAATAACATCAACTGAAATACTCAATACTTGAATAACTTTTTTCAAACATTCCAGTTAAGCTATAAGAGGAGATCCAGGTCTGTCTCTGAGTCTTGTGGAAGCCTAGAGACAGAACTGCTGATGGCCCCAGCTCACAAGTTAAGGGCAAATTAAGCTTCCCTCATATAGAAATGGTCAAATTAAAATATCGATCAATTGTCAAGTAGCTGGAAAGCCAAATATTTTCTTATGCTAGTTGCATTGGATTAAATATCCGCAGTCGGTCAGCAAAATCTCAACAATCATTATTTAAAAATGTGTATTCCGTTTTTTCCCTAGCTATATTCTCACCATGAAAGTAAAATCTTTTAGCACTCAGTGGCACAGACATTTCCAAACGCTGACACCCCCCATACAGGTCGAACTTATACAAGAGACAAAAGGTGGACAAGACGTTTACTTGTTTTCACATGAAAGCCACATTTCCTCAGATTTCATTTCCTTCCGTTTTTATATACGCTCAAAGTATTCTCGCAAAAAGTTGTTGCCGTGACACCCACATTTTCTTAGAGAGAAACTTTGATGTTTAGTTTTTCGATCCCACGCGAAAACTTAACTTTTACAATGCCGGAATATCTGTGTAGCCATGGACCTAATGAACTGAAATTTCCTCCTTGTGACGCCCACATAATCCAACTGCTCATTTAATGTACCACCCGCATATTTAACTCGTCATAGGAGGTACCACCCAGGTTACAGCATTAACTCCCTTCACAAACAGGTGTGGGATATTCATTATTGCTGTTATTTGGCATTGGCTCAAAGTGTGACTTGAAATGAAGTAAACATTAAATTAAGGGGCCGTCCATAAAGTACGTCACGCTGTTTTTGACCATTTTTAACTCCCCCTGTCACAAACTGTCACACATTTCGGACACCCCCCCCCTAAAGTACGTCACACTTTGGAACAAAATTTTTCTTTTTATTAACAAAATAATCAAAATTTAATATAAAACAGCGTGACGTCACACATGGCTGGACACCCCCCTGTCACAAACTGTCACACTTTCTTACAACCCCTCCCCCCCCCCTCTGGAGCGTGACGTACTTTGTGGACGGCCCCTTACTTACATTAACTACCATCAAAATGAGTCTAAGTTAAAAGAGGAAATAAATGCCAACATTAACCCACTCAAAATTTGACCGAACACAATCATATCTTAAAAATGATGTCAAATAAATGTCTGTTATTTTAAAGGCATTTTCTGCAAAGTTTGTGAGTCCCGTCTGACAAAAAAGATTTATTCAAGTCTGAGTTCTATTTCACGTGTCGGGATGGCGTCCCTTGACAGACTCTGGAAGAAATTTGGGTGTGGTTATGGGTGTGTTTTTATTAACCCCGAGACTGTTATTCAACTTAATGTGGTGGGGAGAAAATAAAATTAAAAATTATGACTTTTAGCCAAATTGGAGCACCATAATTCTCAATGGAAGTTTGCTAACCCGCACCGTCTTGTTGGTCGTTATTTCCTTTCTTCGCTCCCCTATAAAAGGAATGCAGCGCAAGCCTTCAATAACAAGGGCTCTTCACAGATAGTAGGTAAATATTGGCATTTAACTTATTCTTTAATATATATCGTAATCAGAAGTCACACTAAGAGTTGTTGTTCCTGTCCTAAAATCTGAACTGAATTTTCCAAGCTAATTCACATAATTTATAATATTTTTTTAACTAGCAAATTGATATAATTAAATTTAAGAAATCATATCATAATTAAGTTGAATGAATGTTATGGAACTGCCTCGAACCTGGATGAAGTTATAAGATATTTTAAGCATATTCTATGGGAAGGGGGGGGGCTCATATAGAACGCACATCAATTTCTTATGCACCTACATTTTGGGATTTCAATTAGATTTTTGCATTTATTTTAATTAAATAAATTATTAAAATTTTAAAGTTTAGTCCTTTATTTAAAATTTATAAAACTTTAACTAAGTAAATATCTTGTAACTTGAAAATTATTTCAAAATATCATTTCAAAATACATAGAGTCGGATACACTTGTTTTATTTGCATATTTTAAATTTTATTTTTAAAAATCTTTTATTATTTTTTTTATTTATGATTTTTTTTATAATTTTTTTTTATTTTAAATTATTATTATTATTTTTTTATTTTTTTTTGAAATATGATATATTCAATGGAAAACGTTAATATTGTTAATCTCAAGTCTCTTTTAAACAGTTGGCTTTAAATCATCAATTATTCCATATTTATATGTTTATCGTGAATACTTGAAAGTGCCATACTCTTTCGTTTAAAGTTCAATCATTTAACGTGTATATCAATAACAAGCAACCTATATAAAAAAAAAGTATTGATATTGCTTTATTCAATTTCATCCAGCAACTAAGCATTTTTCCACGCCAAATTTTACGCCGAATGTGTCAGACTTGTATTTGTTTTTACTGTCTTTTACCCCTACCAACCCATCTTTTTATTTGAAAATAGTTTTAATAAAAAATAGTAGTAATATTTAATCATTTGGCTACTAGATATAAATTATTAATTTTTTTTTAATGTAATTATTCATGCAGTTTACTTTTTTGATTAATGATGCAGCCAATGAGAACTCACCTGTGGTGATGCAATATGTGGCAACTGGGTTGAACCAGTTCCTGATCTTTGAAAAAATAACTTTGGTCGTGAATTTCTTAACAGAAAATTAATTTTTTTTAAATTTCCAACTGAAAAGTGAACACATTTTCGTTTGGAAGTTCAATACTAGTCTGGTAGAAATAAAATCAGCGTCATTGATTCTGATTCTAATATTGGGCAATAAATTTACAGTAACGTTTGTGTTAAGTATCCCCTCCACGGTTCTCCAGATTTTTAACCAATGGATCTATAGCGGAGCAAGGAGAAAACAATTATCTACCATTTTGAGTGGGTTTTATTTTTGTTGTGGATTTTTTTAAAGTTTTTTTTTAAAAATCTGATAACAAAGCTTAAAGATTAAAAAAAAACACCCCATCCAAGAGCATTTTTGTTTTCAATAAATACAAATTTAATGAGATTTTGTTACTTATAAACAAAAAGAGAAAAAAGAGGATAGTTTCTTTAAAATTGTTATATAATTGAATTTTTAGTATAACATTTTTCTTCCCTTTGGTGAATATTACAATCTAATTATCGTTATTTTTTTCGAAATATTTCAGATAAACATTCTGGAGTTCTTCTAGGTGATAACATTAGATATCTATCATTGAGTTTTGGAGCATAAATAGAGTTATAAGAGAATCAGGACAATTCTACGTTATTTTGTAGCTAAGTAGTTTTTTGAGACTTATTGTGAGCATTGCGCTTAACAAACAACATTCCTACCAAACAAACATTTTGAATAATTCCTGCAATCTGTTCTAGTCAACATGAAGCATCATCTGTCAGTGTCAGGATTTTCAGTGGTTCTCTTCTTTTCACTCAGTTGTCATTTTCACAACTTTCGAACCGCTGCCGGAGAACAAACACGGGAGTCAACTCACACTAATCCACGCTTTACATATCAAATCATCGACTCAAGCCAAAACAGCGGTTCTAAAACTGTCAACAATGCCGTATATAATGATGAAGATGGTGACGAAGATGACCTAGTGGAGGAGCTGGGTGCTCTTACCACTGCATCGCCTATAAGAGTGTCATTCATTGATCTGTTAACTACAAGAGAGAGGTAAACAATGAATTTTACACTTATGGAAGGCGTAAAAAATTGGTTTTTCGAGATAATTTATAAGACTTCCAAGATTAAATGATTAGCTGGTTCACCTTTCTATTTTTTATAGGGCTGCGGAAATTAACGATTAATTAATCGATTAATAGTTTAAAATTTAATCGATTAAAATTAATTTGATCGATTAAAATTCTATTAAAATTTAAGAAAATATTTCTTTTTTTTTCCCATTTATTAATAATTTATATATATAATATTTTACTTAAATAGTTTTCCCTCCTATTTAATTATTTATTTAGACGTTTCTACGTAAACAAAAAGTTTTTCTTCATTACTTCTTGCATAGCAGAACGAATTTGCTGTGTGACGTCACAAAATTTAGAGCCATGGATTTACCGCGACTTAACCGATTTCAATCAATAATGAATTGTGACTTAACGGGATCTATTATATATGCGCTATAAATATAATTATTCGAAATTAATCGATTAATCGATTTTTAAAAAAAAATTCTCGATTAATCGAACAATTGTTTTTTAATCAGTACCAGCCCTAATTATTTCAGAAACATTTTATTAGGGTTTTTCTCTAACGCCTATGTTTCCCTCAATCCTTTATGAAAGTGATATTTATTATGATAAATGGCAATGCACTCATGTCATTGTCATTCCGATCCAGATAAATTGTGTGCTTCGACTTACGGCGATTACATTCATACACATATTTTATGTATACAACAATATGTGGTTGAGCCAGATGTAAATGAGAGAGCTACCTACACAGTGGTAACAGTATGGTGGCACAACGAGTTGAAATATTCTTTCTGTTTGCGGTAACCTCCTGCAGTAATTTAATAAATATATCTGGGAGGCCTTCAGGAGGCCTTCAGTTGCTCTGTCTCTCTTACATTATTATGAGTATCTTACGGAAAATCGGAGGCTAATTTTTATCCGGTGGAAAGTTGGGGGTGAATGAGGGGGGGGGGTAGGTTCGTGCGTCTTCGTCCATATTAATTCCCTTGGCTATAGGCTGAGAATAGAAACTGCTTTTGTTTTCACCGTTAGATAATTATCCTCAAAGGTAGCTAGTCATAAATCTAGAGACGTATCTTTAGCATCGTGTTAGAAAACGGTTACCAACGTTGGTTTAATAGAGGAGAGAGAAGTAAGTTGCTCATAATTCAAAGCTTAAGACATAATGAGAAGTTAAGTTGTTTTTTTTTAAATTGGAGCGTCTGTAACAGATAAGATTAGATAAGAATTGAACACCTGGTTTAAAGCTAATACCCAGTGTCATCGTTGAGATAGTTTCGATGTTATCAGCATGTCTTCGGATTGGACTGTAAAAACTGATTATGATCCAAACTTGAGACATAATAAATATATGTGTATCAAATATTCGCTGAAATAATGGTTGCTAACCCGCGATGGCATTTTAAATGTAACGTTTAAACTTGGTTTGAATATTGTTGTTGTTGAGCCTTCTCGTCCAAGGGGCATCCACCGATCATCGCCGGCGTCTGCGATTCCTCCAAGGGCATAGGCCAACTACGAGAGACCTCTGGGCATCTCTATCCTGGGCCAGCTTCTCCAGAATCTTCCATTAATGGGTATTCTCTTGATGTCTGCCTCCAACTCTCGGCGCCAAGTGTTACTTGGACGGCCTCTTTTCCGCTTACTCTGGGGGTTCCATTTCAGGGCTTGCCTTGTTGTATTAGAAGCAGGTTTTCTTAATGTATGACCAATCCACCCCCGCCGCTTCTGAACAATCTCTTCCTCAATGGGCTTCTGTTTTGTCCGCTGCCACAGTTCCCGGTTGCTGATTTTGTCCGACCAGTGAATTCTGAGAATCCTTCTTAGACAATTGTTGATGAAGGACTGGATTCTGGTCAGGTTTACGGCCGTTGTTCTCCATGTCTCGGTTCCATATAGCAGCACAGGTTTCACCATAGCGTTAAAAATCCTTACTTTTGACTTGCTGCTTAAGTTGTTGGAGACCCAACATTCTTCAGTTGCTGGAAGGCTCCTTTTGCTTTTCCGATCCTTATTTTGACATCAGCGTCTGTACCACCTTGTTTATCTACCACGCTGCCAAGGTAAATAAAACTGTCCACCTCCTCAAGGGCTTCTCCTTCAAGCATGATGTGTGATGTACTGGTTGCATTAACCGTGATGACTTTACTCTTCTATTTGTGTATGTTGAGACCCATGCTAGCAGAAGTGGCTGCGACAATGTTTGTTTTCTCCTGCATCTGTTGTTGGGTATGTGCAAGAAGGGCAAGATCATCAGCAAAGTCAAGATCATCAAGTTGATCCCACAAAGTCCATTTGATGGCATTCCTTTTCTGCTGTGTAGATGTTTTCATCACCCAGTCAATGGCTAACAGGAACAGGAAGGGTGAGAGGAAGTAACCTTGTCTCATACCAGGCTTCACCTGGAAAGCATCTGTTCTCTGCTGACCATGGACAACTCGGCAGTTTATCCCTTCGTACGTGTTTCTGATTATATCAGTAATCTTCTGTGGCACCCCATAATGCCTTAGCAATCTCCACAGGGTTTGCCTGTCAACACTGTCGAAGGCTTTTTCTCTAGAATGATACCCAGTGTTAATATCTGGTATGTGCTGGATCTGTTGGAGCGAAAGCCAGCTTGTTGGTCACCCAGCAGAGGGTCTACAGCGTTTTTCATCCTGTTAAGTAGAACACGGTTGAAAACCTTTCCTGGGATGGAGAGCAGGGGGATCCCTCTGTAGTTAGAGCAGGAGCTTAAGTCCCCCATCTTTGGGATTTTGATTAGGTATCCCTCCTTCCAATCGGAAAGAACTTGCTCTTGTTCCCATATCTTCATAAATGGCCCGTCTACTCGACTGTGTATTAATCTCAAGTCTTCAAGTCATATCAAATTAATTCCATACGCCTTGCAGAGTTTTTTAATTTGATACTCTCGTCATTAATCTACACATACAACCAACAATTTCATTCTGCTTTGCCAATCATTAGTTTAAATTTATACGAAAATATAATCGAGCGGAAAAAGAGATTGATAACCATCTTTGTTAAGATGTGATTGTTGATGTGAAATTTAACCAAGTTCACTGTCATCGGACTTATATAAATGTAAAACAAAAAGCGCAATGTCAAACAAATGTAAAAAAGAAATAAACAAAATCCAAAGGTATTGGAACTAAAAAATTCTTAAATTGTTCAAACGCTTTTCCCTCACCTGAGAATGTACATAAATAAATGATATATAGTTAAGTTTAAATGTTAGTACCAACAATCGTCACAGCTGTTTACAATCGCCTATTATATAAAGCTCCACTGATGAAGATTTTTACAAGTATATGTTGTTGTTTTTTACAAGTTTTCTGTATCAGCTTTAGTTGAACGTTAAACCCTTTACTTATCTTATTCTATCTCATCTTATTTTATACTTTTCAGCCGTTCCTTCTTTACATAAGATATTTCTAGCCCATTATTAACTAAATAATATAAAAGATAGAAGGCAATGTCAAAATGAAACAAAGAGTTTATTAAAACTTATAACAAAACGTCAGCAGCAAAAAAGTAATTTGTGTACCATAGATTCACAACTAGCAAAAAAGTAATTTGTGTACCATAGATTCACAACCAGCAAAAAAGTAATTTGGGTACCATAGATTCACAACTAACAAAATAGTGTGTTGGTTTTTCTGGTTTGATCAGGCAGCCCAATCCACGCCCGAATTCAAGAAAGGAAGAACAAAAATTAGTATTCAAAACGAATAAATAGACTTTTTCAGAAATGTCTTGACCAGATTAGTTTCATTCTGATAGGACATTCATTTAGTTTGAATCTGAAGATATATCATATTCCAAAGCAATGCATTCAATTTGAAAGATATTTTTATTGCTTTTTGTTCCATTAAAAGAACACCTTAGCTCTCGCCCTTGAAAAAAACCCACTCCCACAATGATCTAAATGTGAACATAATAAAGATATTTTAATCGTCGAGTAAATGAGCTCAATAACCTCAACACCAAAATTCCTAAAAAACCAAACTTTTAATAAGTAAGCAATACACGATGACGTCACTCGTATGGGAAGAAGGTGGCCGAGAAAGATTGTGTCGAAGATAGTTCGAATTTCGATAAATGTGAGAAAACGAAAAAATAAGGCGACGTTATTTCATGGATCCCCTACACACACACACACACACACACACACACACACACACACACACACACACACACACACACACACACACACACACACACACACACACACACACACACACACACACACACACACACACACACACACACACACACACACACACACACACACACACACACACACACACACACACACAAGTATTCACATAAACCGTATGACACCGTTATTCAACCTTGTCTTGTTTTGAAGGCATTTGGGGGGAGGGCTTGATTAACCTTAAGATTCAAGATTATTCGGCTTTTTAAACAAAGAAATAATAGGAGCACTTATGCTAATTTTTTCAATTTTTTTTTAATTTTACTGACTATCATATATAATGTGGAATTGTGTACTACTGTATTCTAATAAAATATGTACTATTTTTAATCAAAGGTTTTCTTGTTTAATAACCAATGTCCTTTTTTTTATAAAGTTAAATCTCCTTCCACAGAGAAAAGCAGGCAAGAATGCGTCCCAACAAGGAAAGGGTTCAGCCAGCTTCACAAAGTGAGAACCTTCAGAAACATAAACAGATGATCTACGACAGGTTCCGGAATGAAATCAATTTGTTCCTCAATTGGAATCCATCAAGTCAGGACAGGAACTGCTATTTGGCAACATGTACGTTTTGTTTTGACAGTCAGAGTCTTGAAAGTCTTGTCACATAATAAAACAATATCTCTTAAGTTAAGCTTTTTGGTCGTTAATTTTAACTCTTTCCACACCATGGACAAGTATGCAATAAATAGATTTCTTTTGTTGTTGTTTTGTACAGGCACTGCCCCAAAATCTATAAGTGATTTGTTGTGGAAGAACACATCACAACCAGGCATGAAGCTACATTTCACCCTGCCGAGGTTTGACAAGAAACGAGACGTTCTTGAGTTGAAATCAGCAAAACTAAGGCTGTTTGTAAAACCAAGAAAAGGTAAAGTTAATACAGCCTGGAAGTCTATCGTAACTGATCGCTTGTATCGATGTACAACAGTAGTAGTCGTATAGTTATTTATACTTCATTGTAGTTGCTTATCAACATTGAATTGTCTTAGTAAAATGAAATTATCAAAAGATTAGGAGGAGGGGAGCGCCACAAATGTATGTTTCCTGATAGAAGTAGTCCTGATGGAAGTAGTCCTGATTGAAGTAGTCCTGATAGAAGTAGTCCTGAATGAAGTAGTCCTGATGGAAGTAGTCCTGAATGAAGTAGTCTTGATAGAAGTAGTCCTGATAGAAGTATTCCTGATAGAAGTAGTTCTGATGGAAGTAGTCCTGATGGAAGTAGTCCTGATGGAAGTAGTCCTGATGGAAGTAGTCCTGATGGAAGTATTCCTGATAGAAGTATTCCTGATAGAAGTAGTTCTGATGGAAGTAGTCTTGATGGAAGTAGTCCTGATGGAAGTAGTCCTGATGGAAGTAGTCCTGATGGAAGTAGTCCTGATAGAAGTAGTCCTGATAGAAGTAGTCCTGATAGAAGTAGTCCTGATAGAAGTAGTCCTTTATTTAAGATAAGTTGTCGAGTTCATGGAAATTAAAATAATAATTATTAGTGACAGTTCTGGTGTGAATTACCGCCCATGAATGATATGTCCCATCCAAATGAGTTGCAAGGCAGTTGTATAAATGACAAGTGATCAAATACTATATAATATGTGCTAATAGTATTTAAAACTGAACTGTCGAGTGGAGTTTTTATAACTCAAATCTTAATTATACAGCTATATCTATCAAAAATTGTGTCAAATATTTCGTAAGTTCTACTAAAATCTGGAGCATGCTGACATGTGAATGGTGAGATAGACGGACACAAGAAATAGGAGTTGGAGTAGGAATAGGAGTAGGAGTAGACCATTGGCCATTGGTTAAAGAAAGCTAAAACTAAGGTGTTTAAAAATGTGTTTGTTTGATTTTTCCACTTATCAGAGTGCCCTTGTTTTGATGAAGACAATGAGGAAATCTTGCAATATTTGGTCACAGTTTATCAGTTCATCCGCCCTTTGTCCATACGAAAGAGAAACAGAGGTATGTACGAATTGGTTGCCACTCTGTGCTAATTAAATACATTTGACCTATTCGTCTCAGATGGAGCATTATTCTTTCCTTGTATTACATCAGTTTGTCATGAAAATAATTTATTCACACATTAGAATTTTATGAAACGCTAGAGATTTTTTTTTGTAAATCTGCAAATATAAAAATGATCTCTTAAGTCTTCCATTACTTTACATTTTATAATATACTTCGCTTTGAATATTTTCCTTTACTAAACATCATTAACGATCATGAAGTACAATAATTGTATTGTTTAAGGTTTTCTAGCAAAATTATAACATCGAATTCTCAAATGTTCTTTAGATACTAGCAACAAAGCCCGTCCATGGACGGGAATAAGTGTAGGGTGACCTGTTAAGTTCATGGAAGGACATCACTACATTACCCACCCCCGTCTGTCGAGAGACCCTACCTCCCCCCCCCACTGCGGTCTGTCAAGAGTTATCCTATATAATAAAAGGCAATGTTCCGTGCGGTCATCGATAGTGATTGGTCCCTCAAACACATATGGCTCCTACAGCCAATCATATTGAACACGTTTACGCGGACGTTCAAATCGAGTTATTTTTGGTTCAGTATTTATTCCAAGACTTTATTTTGAGTTATGCGCGGTGGCATTTATAGTCAAAAGCTCTGTTTTTACGAATTATTTATTTTAACTATAATAAATAGTATTTTTGACGTGATGCACACGTATGCCGGTCGAGACGGCTGCCGGCTGTTGGAGGGCAGCTACAACATGCCACCGAACGGTGTCGGAACGTCCTTGGACGGGCTTTGTTGCTCGTAATAAATAACCCGTAAATACAAAGTTTTTGATTACAAATCCCAACGCGCATTGCTAAAAAATAAACTCTTGGAAAAAAAATGCACCAAAAATAACTCGTTTTGAACGTCGTTCAATATGTAAATGAGACATATTTTTTTCCGCCAGTGATTGGCTGTAGGAGTCTGTAGGAGTTTGAGGGACCAATCGCTATCGATGACCGCTCAGAGCATTGTCTTTTATTATTATAATACTAGCGTCGCACCCGTCAAAAATGACGGAAGTTTTCAGCTGAAATCTAATTATTTTATTTTTAATTAAATATTAAAAAAATCTTTTTTTTAAAAGGACACGCTTTTTTAACATAATCACTACTTTCAGTAATGTCTCATATATAAGGGATTTATATTCAAAAACTTTGTTTTTACAGCTATTTTTTAAAACTTATAATAAAAACTCTTTAAAATTCACGTCTGAAGCCCACACATCTTTTTTACCACTATTTTTTTTTAATACCAAACACCTCATAAGCGCCCGCCCAACGTTTTATACCACGGTGTTGTGTTCACGTGGTGAACTCATGGATGTCAACAAAGCAGACGGGTACCGATGCTTATATATAGACTATAGATAAACTAAAAATGCAATAATTTCAATACGGTACATTCAATCGATCTGAAATTTTGATATCATGCATTGTCATCCAAGATCTATCTGTGGTAAAATTTTTAGATCTCTAGGACCATCAGAAGTGGTATAATTTTACGTTTCAAGTTTGAAGGAAGGATGGATACAACATACAAACATTGTGACTTAAATAAAAGCGTGTAATAAAAATGCACTTTTTTTAAGGGCGCCTACGGCGCCGACCTTTTCAAAAGCCCAACTAACTTGTCCTTGTTTGATAAATACGAAATTTTAAACTTTCTGAAATGTACACAAAGTATTTTATAATAGGGGTTGTATCAATTCCTCTTTTTACATTGATCATTTTTCAAAAATTAAAATACATGTATGAGCGAAAACAATGACGTCATATAATATTTTTTTACACCGCATCTTTAACAATTTGCACACCTTTTGATGCATTGGTGCAGTAATTTGGTTTTCCCTACTTTCTAAAATTAGTAGCGTCACGGACAGACATTGCAAATTATATTGTTTACTAGTTTTTGCTGCGGCGCCGTGGCGCCTGCGGCGCCCCCTTTTTTTTAAGGGCGCCTACGGCGCCCACCTTTTTCAAAAGCCCACTAAATTGTCCTTGTATGATAAATACATATAATATTAAAATTTCTTAAATGTACACAACGTATTTTATAATAGTTTAATTTCATTTTTTATGTCAAAAGCCCAAGTAAATTATCCTTGTATGATAAATACGAAATATTCCTGAAATGTACACAAAGTATGTATATAATATAGGTTGTACGGCGGCGCCCACTTTTATTAAGGGCGCCTACAGCGCCCACTTTTTTCAAAAGCCCAACAAACTTGTCCTTGTATGAAAGATACGTAATATTAAACTACCTTAAATGTACACAAATTAATTTAAAATAGAGGTTTTAAATTAAACAAAGCATTTATATAACAATTTTTACAGTGCTAATCACCACACGATTTTTAAACTAATTTTAGAAAGCAGCGCACCAAATTATTGCACCAAAAAATAACTATTTCAGTCAATCAGCACTGCTTACAACGCAAAATTTAAAAAAAGCAGAGTGATTTCCCTTAGCGTTAGGCGTCAGTGATAATTGAGCGTAAATATATAATATATTATAATAGGATTGGGTTTTTTTCGATTGGGAATAAATATTTAACTAGAATTAACCAGCCAAAAGATGGTGACTAGAAATCTTACACCCTTTAATCTCCCTCTTCCCTTGTTTTGATCAAATAATATACATACACATATTGCATGTCTTGTAATTGGTTTTCTTTCACAGTGGTCTACAAACAGAAAATATTGAACGCCATCATGATCCCTGCTCGGGGCAATGTTTGGATCAGCTTGGACATTAAGAGGGCCGTCAGTACTTGGCTCAAAAAATCCAAGAAAAACTTTGGTGTCGAGGTTATGGTGCAGGGTGTCTACGGGGAACCTGTCAGGGCCAGTGACGTATTTGTACTCCCAGATTGTTCTTCGGCGACAGGTAAATTACTTTGATAATGTGTCCCTGCATAAAATGAACACAAAAGCATGTTACACATTGAACATGCTTGCGTTAAACATAATTATAGATGCATACTTTTAATTTGATTTTAAAAGTGATAATTATTCTGAAACAGAATCTTACTGAAAGCTAAACAGCCACCCACAACGTGAACACTATAATTTGTTAAATCAGAGCGGGGTGATTATGTTAGACTAGTGTAGGCAAAAATTAGCGCTGCACAAGAAACTACCATCATCATCATAAAAGTTAATGTACATTGCAAATATTTGTTTATTTCCATTTCTTTATTGTCTTAACATGTATATTTTTTCTAAGATTAATTTCGTGTTTATCTTTCTCAGAACGAACCTGCGAAGATGATAGAGGAGACACAATACGACCCGTAATCTGGACACCTAAGATGACCAGTGACCTTGTGGTCAATGCAAACACGCCATACTTAGATGTGGTCGTCATTAACAGGACGATGGACATGGTCATTGACAGAATGGTGTCAGACATGAATCAGGCCTTTCAGCAGCAGATTAAAAGCGATGATTACAGAGCTCAACTTGATGTAGACACGTGAAGAACGTGGCCGAGTGGCCAGAAATAGCTTCAATAGACATCAGTGGCCAGGAATAGATTCAATAGACATCAGATTACAGATCTTGGAAGAGACGAATTGAACAATTATGTATAATTATGGATATATTTTACAGAATATTTTTATTACTGTACTTAATGAAAATATATATATTGCTATGGGATAAATGTTGTTTAAGATAGATCCTTATAGTTAGTAAGTTTATTTTAATTGTTTAAAAAAAATTATCTGTCGAGCTTAAGAAGCAACATTAAGGTTATTTAGCGATATCACAAGACTATACGGGCAAACTTGGAGATTTTACATACCTTCGCTCAGCGAAGATACTGCAAAGTTTGTTTGAGAGATTGCTCGTTACGATACTCGTAAAAAATTACTTTGTGTTTCTATAAGTTTTAAATTCTTGTCGATACATGCAACAGTAAGATTTTGTTACGATAACATTTTGGTAAAACACTATGATTTTCCACATTATTTTATCTCTACCTTCCCACTTCTAACTTCGTTAAAACCAAAGTCTGTAATTGATAAGGTGGCGGTCTGCTTTCTGTGGAGCTTATACGGATCAGCTGTGTCTTAAAGGCTTGAATTGTGACTCTAGAAAAGTTGAGACTAACAACGTAAGACTCCTCTTTAGAACACTCTGCCATATCTGAGTGAGGTCTTAGACAACTTTCAATCCATTTTATTCAATGGTAATTTTTTAAAAACCCGTAAAAACAAAGTTTTTGACTATAAATCCTTTATATTTGAGACATAACTGAAAGTAGTGATTATGTTCAATATAGACTAGCATAAACATTTACAGATCGGGAACATATTATGAAAGGATGTTCAATATAATACGCACCGCGCGTTTAATATAATACGCACTACGCGACAGACTAGCACATATATTTACAAGCTACATATGGATACATAGAGATAATCTAAAAATTCATGAATTTAATTACAGTACATGAGATCAATGTGAAATTTTGAATCATCATTTTTATCGTGGCCATGAGTCTGCCTGCAAAATTTCAGCTCGATATGATACGGGGAAGTGGGTTAAAATCGATCCAAATTTATTGCGGCACGCAAGCCATCAAGCAGACGCCACGAGTTAATATAAAGGATTTTAAAAGACAAAACTTATGATTTTAAATAAATAAATATTTATAATAGATGAATATAACTTGATATAAAGATTTTTTTCCCCCGAAAACGTATTCCACATTAATTATGAATACATCATGGCAAAGAGACAAGGAAGCCCAACTGATGGCCGGCCCTCTCCATAATTGTAACCAGTGTTGAGAGGAAATGGACCAACATAGCTGTCAACAATGTCGACAGTATTATTATGATGTCCCGTCTTAAGTCCAGTACGTTCTTCAACTAAATGAAAAGAATATCAGATGACTTGGTATTTTTCAATCACATGCTACATCGTAACCACTTAGCAAGTATCACATTCCCCCCCCCCTCGAAAAATCGGCGTCTGCTGCTGAGACCATAGAAACCTGCTCTAGTTATTGCCCCTGTTTGTGGTTGCCATCAAACTCACGGAGCAAACAATTATTTATAGATGGACCATTTCATAAGCTACACTGTATCAAGTGCCAAGCAGATATGCAAATCTAGGCCCTTCGCACCATTTGCATGAAAGCCAATTGCAACATGACGCCTACGAAGGACTAGGTGAAATAATAGATTTTAATTTGTTGAGCAATACAAACGCTGAAGTGTGTTTGTTACTGTATATAGCTATGTGGACAGAGCATAAATCAAACAATTCAAAGTTTTCAGCACTGTCAATGTAGTAAATAAATATCCTTTCATTACTTCAGTTTTGTAGCAAACTTTTTTCCATTGTTTTGCTAGTTTCCTATTGGTTTAATGACAGTGAAATAAGTTTAAGTAGGGCTGCTTGCATGTTTGAAAAGTATTTATTTTCATGATTCAAAATGTACCGTTGTTAATCCTTTAAAATTCTCAACATGTGTATGTTTGTAATACATAATTTATTGTCAATGTGGCTGGAAGATTCATGACAAAAAATGAAGTTTATGTAGTGTAAGCCATTCAAAAAGTTTGTAAATGTTTATGTATTTTTAAAATTTCGTTGCATTTATTCTATTAAAATAATAAATTACTTTATGAATTAATTACCTTATGCGTATTACCTGATCAGAACACAACTACCTCTAATTGGTGCATTATGTGTGCACTGTAAATGGTTGCACTCAGTGTTTCTAAAAGTAGGTGCCCTTAGGCCCATCAGAAGACGAAGCCTACATTGTGTACATACACTAGATACAGTTGGACTTTTAAACATGGGTGGCCTGTTAAATTTGTTTGGTGTTGGAATTCAGTGAAAGTTCTTATACTGCCATAACACAACTGCAATACCAACAGAAATGTGGGTGAAGACAGAACACTGAGAATGGAAACTAGAGTCAACAACTTTGGCTAATTATGTTTACTTTTAGTTCAAGGTTTACTTTTTTGCCAACAATTGTTTATTTCCTTCTGTAAAATTTTTTTTAAAATTCGTTGCCTAAAATATTACCATGTATAGTATATGCATAGTAAATATTTCAACATTTGGTCCATGTAACTCGCAAGAGGTTTTCTCTTTTCTTTACTTTTGTGATAAATGAGTTATTAAATAACTTAAATGTGGTGCACAATCCACAAAGCCTGTTGATAAATCTTTATTACATATTATTTAAAAAAAAACAAAGAAGAATAAAAATAATGTGTGCATTTTATTTTCTCATCTTGTGGCATTGCAAAGGAATAGTTGGTGGCGGAGAAGGTGATTGGGTTTGATGTTGACAAAAGATTGTTTATCATTGTCTAAACTCTGCCTTTGTTACTGATATTTATTCTCAATCAAACAAGATTTTGAACGATAAGGTAATCTTTGAGTTTTATCTGTATCTGCATTAGCTAACACCCCTGGTACCTGATGCTAGTCATGAGTCTGGGCCTCTCCATATATTAAAGTTTTAATTTAAGCAATTCTTTTTTTAAAATTTCACTAGCTCATAGCTATATATTTATTTATTAACCCCTACAATTGTTAATGTATTTCACATTTCTCCATCCTTTACTATCATATAATTATATATTTATTTATTAACCCCAACAATTGTTCAATTATTTCACATTTCTCCTTGACTAAGTTTAGTTTTCTTATCATCAACACATTTTTATTTATGAGCTTTTTGAACTTGTGTCATTCCATTATAACTTATTTACTCTAAATATGTTAACTTCAATCAAATATTACCACTTCATTTTGGTCTGGCACCACCAATATATCATTATATTTGTTTTATTTTACAGATATATTATCTAAAGATGGCAAAATGAGCATTTCACTTGTTGACTTGACTTTATTTTACAATAAATTTTAAAGTTCCTAAATAAATATCATTAACAGTATTATTATAATTAAAAAATGGAGACAATAAAAATAAGAGTGAAAATAATTCAAATCATGTACATGACTTTTCAAAAAATCAATTGGATGTCCCATAAGTTAATACCATTGAAGGTGTAGATAAGAATTTCACAATTTTAAGTGCATGTGAGACTTGTGGTTTTAATAGAACGTTGCTTACGGTATTTGTTTTGTTTAATTGATGATTTGACTGTAAATGAGTTTTAAAAATGGATCAAATAAAACTAAATGTTATTTATAATATATTATGACCATATTGTTAATTTATCTGTCTCAATTAATTTCACAACTGTTCTGAAAAAGCCAGTAGCATTTATCTTATCTATACAGACGCTCCTTCTATGCAGAAGATAGTTGCGTCCACAGACCATGACAGATGATCTGTTGGCAAGTGATGCAGCAATCACAGGCCACGACTTTGTGGGTTCCACGCATTACCCAGCCGCCTAACTACATGTAGTGTTAGGTACCCATTCGGAGCGGGGTGACTCAGGGACGCCCTAGGCCCCGGGAACAAACCCTTGCCTTCACACGGATTCGAACCCGTGACCATCGGTACGACAGTCCAGTGCGCTGCCACTCGACCACCGCGTATCCTTTGAATAATTAATAGAAAAAATAAATTTCAAAGACATGTTACATTTCCTTTTAATAGTTTTAATGAAGGGAAACATTGAATATTTTATGAAACAATTATTGGTTCTGACCACAATTAATTACAACATTTAACATTTATTTACAAAAATGGATAAACATTTATACAAGAAAAATAAATAGAATCGTTACCTCAAGTACCTTTTATAAAGCTTTTTTGTAAAATTAATAAAAATGGCTTCATAACAGAGTCAAATTTGTGAGCAGTTGAACTACAATTATTTCAACCAATGTCTTTGATAAAACATTTCAATATCTATGTTACCACAGTTATAACCTACTTTTCTCACATTCCTACACTAGACATCATTCTTAGTTGAGTACAAGTACATTGATTTTTAAAAGACAAACAAATTTTAAACTTTAATTTTACTTAAAAAATGATACAATATGTTAGGGTATTACACTTTACCTTTCTAAGAAAATACAATAAAAAGTTTAATATCAATCAGATGTACAGTGCTTTCAAGTTTTAAAGTCTTCTTAAATAAAATTAACAAATTACATTTTTTTATGTATACAATTTTACAATTACCAGTACTTAATGTTTCCAGAACATTTTTCTTTCAATAAAGCTCTAATTAAATATTATTATTTTGACAAAAAATTACTCATATACTTATCCAGTTTATCCTAAGGTTAGGATACACAGCCTCTTAAACAAAAAGTTAAAAATGACTTTTCAGTCATGGCAGCATAAATGTCTCTACTAAGTTCAAACTTTCATTATGAAAATCTAATACATTCTACACTTCCTTCAGTAATAGGATTTAAGTAAATTGTGCTAAAACTGAACTAGTTTACAATTAAAAATCAAATATTTTCTCTTATTCAGTCATTAATTTAGGAAACAATTCACAGCCTATATCAATGATCAAGCACACACTTTACTTGACACTGGGGTTAACATCAACAAAAAACACTTTACTTGACACTGGGGTTAACATCAACAAAATATGGATGTTGGAGACTGTCTTCTGCAGACATCCGATCAGGTGGGTAACACACTAAAAGTTTCTGTAAGAAAATTCAATCAAAATAAGAAAATTAAATAACATGGTCATCAAATACTGGATATAAATGACATGGTTGTCAAATACTGGATATCAAATATAACGTATAAAATTAAATGACATCTTCATCAAATACTGGATATCAAATATCAATATACATAATTTGCAATCTCTGTCACGTTTGTCATGTCTGTCCGTGACGCTATGCGAGGTAACTCCATATAAAACAAAATATATAGAAGTAAAAATGTTGCTTTCGAGATTAACAAAATGTGTTTCTCGCCATAAAATATTGTGACGTGACGTCATTATTTCAGCTTTTATTAATGTGTGAAGATAACGAAGTAAAAAGAGCCATGTTTTATTTGATGTAATTAATATTATTATTATTTTTTTGTATGAAATGTCCGTTTTTTTGTATGTGTCCATGTCAATATTACGAACGTAATTATAAATTAATCTTCTATATTAATATATAACATTCATTTTTCGGTTTATGAATTTTACAATTGGTGGTTTGGTTGTCAAGTTTCTATGCGTTTTGAACTACAAAGCCATTATTTATTACTGCAAATGAAATCTGCCAACTTATGCTTCAGTTTAGCATTTGTTTTTCTTTTATACACTTTGAGATTACATATTTGTATGTTTAAAAAAATAACATTTAAAAATCGGACCCCTCCCCACAATAGTTTTTTTAAAATTGTTATTTACATGTAATATTTTAATGCGTTTTAGACTAATTTGGAATTTAAAAAATCTTTGCTTTTAATATAGAACTGGAAGGGGTGCTGACTTGATAATAATGAAAATGTTTATTAGAATTCCTAAAACGTGTATATTAAATTTTATATACAATTACCCGTTGATACTTTAATATTTTCTTTTATCCAGTGATTAACTTTACTTCAAAGGTTTCATGCAAAATAAATAGTTCGTTGTTATTCATATTTGTAAATAGTTACAATTTTTTATTTACATGTTTTTGATAATGTAAAGGTAATAATGTATGGACCAATGGGCACATAAACTGACAAGTCAAAATAGATCTTGAAAAGGTGCGGACTTGACAATAATAAAAACGTTTATGTGAATTACTAACACGTATATATTAAATTGTAAATATGATTAACAGTTGATAATTTAATCTTTTCTGTTATCCTGTGACAAACTTTGCTTACTACGATTCATGCAAAATGAATAGTTCTTTGTTATTAACATGTGTAAAAATTACATTTTATTTTTTACATGCTTTGGTAATGTTGTGATAATAATGTATGGACAATTGGGCTGACAAGTCATAATCATCAATGAAGCTTAAACTGCTTCAAATCACAGATGTGCTTGATGAGGATCACATTACAGTCACATAATTTATTTTTAACGCACTGTGCTGTATTATTGGTGCACTCAAAATTGGTGCGCACTATTCAATGCCGCAAGTTAATGTCCGGCTGAATCCTCAGCAATATTTGTTAATACGTCAAACTTCAAACTTCTTTGCTGTAGTACCATCTTATGCTGTGTGTAAGTCCCTATGCATTTACTATTATCCTGATTATATTATTATTATTCATGCAAAGTTATATAACGCGAAGCCTCAGCTTGGAGGTTTTCTCATAACACATATATTTGTATATATAATCAAAATATATACTCTGCTATGTCCGCTCGTAACGCTAGATTTTAGACAGCGCACCGCTAAAAAAATAGCCTTGACCTGAAGAAACACTATTTTCAAACGTCCGCATAAAATTGTTCAATATGGAAAAGAGATTAATTTTTCTCTCTTGGTGTCTACATTTTCTGATTATTTACTATGCTGCTTTCAGGCAAAAGGGACAATTACAAAAACTGAAATACTTCCATTTTGAAAACTTCAGTCATTTTTGGCGGGTAATACACTAGTAACCTATAATATTAAATGACATGGTCATCAAATACTGATATTCTGTATGGAAAAAGCATCAGTAACATATAAGATTTCAAAATTATTTTTATAAAAATGACACAACATTATAAGAATCTAAAAACATGGAACAATCCTTCATATTAATCTTATTAACGCCCCTATCTTTGTCTTCTGGATATTCAGTCAATCTCTTAACTCTCTCCCCCTCTGCCTCCACTCCCATATCAGACAAACCAAAAGTCTTTATCTAAAAAATGACTACCTGGAGAAGATCCCTGCCTTTCGAGTTCAGTTTTGGAACTACTTGCTGCCATGTCGTACTAACATGATACATAGGAAAAGGCTGGCGAGTTAAAAGAAATTCTTAGGTTAATTCAGCAAAGTCAAATCATAACTTTGATGTTATATTTCATTTTAACCTCTTTTCAAAAAAGACATGTCTGATGAAAGAAATGAAAATACTAAATTGTGATATCCAATTACAAGAAAATAGCTGTGCAAGCAGGAAAAAACACACTCACACAAAATGGATTTTCAAGATGTATTAATTTTACAAGCTATGTGTTTAATTTACTGAGACAAGATAGCATGATATAAAATAATGATTTTTAAAAAAAAACTTTTAAAAGAAAGGAGAGAAGAAAAGAAATCTGATATAAGTTTATTGAAATAAAAATGTAGAAAGTACCCTATAATTAGGCAGTTAGTCATCCCTGATATAACTTTATTGAAATAAAGGAGAAAGTACCCTATAATTAGGCAGTTGTGTCAGCCCTGGCCAAGTGTCCTCTGTAGGTGTGCCCAATAATCTGAAGCTTTGGTTAAGAAGAAAACTGATGTCACTCAAGTATTGCAATGGGACATTGCTTGACTAATATTGATTTTACACTTTTTAATAACTAAAAAGTATGGTTTGAATTTGAATTTTTTATTACATACAATTTTACTTAATTATCTGGTCAAAAAATTAGTAAAATTGAAGTAGGTGGCATATTTTCTTAGGGACTCATGTAAGAAAGAAGAATAGATGATTTATAAACATGGAAAAGATGTGTTTCATTGTTACAAAGGATATTTAAATATTCTCTTTAATTGATCATCATCATCATTTCCTGGGAAAAGTGGTCTTCCAGCATTGGCTAACTCTGGAACAACATTAAAACAAAAATAAAATGTGTTTTGTAGACAAACTGATGCATTGGTCAACAGAGTTTAAAATAAGTACATAATGTGGAAGATAATAAGAAATATAACCTTTTACCCTTTAATAAATAAGATGGTCAGGGTTAACAAAAACTGAAACTAATTATTTGACCATTGATCAAGTCATGAAATTAAATTATACCTGCAAAAATGCATCCTGCTGACCACATATCAATGGATGTTGAGTACATTTTAGCACCAAATAAAACATCTGGAGGGCGATACCACAATGTGACTACCTAATAAATAATTTTATTTTAAAAGATTCTAGGAAAAAACACTCATATACCTTCAGTATAAATAAATACCAGTATAATTATTATTCCCTTTTAATGTTATTAAATTTTGACATTTAGCAAACTGTTCTTAAGGATATAGTATTCAGTATATAAAAAAATAAAGATTGACGATCTCTTGAGTCGCACTAAAAATATTTTAAAATGATATTAATTTATTAAAAATTATAATTATGACACTTTTACCCATTGTCACTTATATTAGGGGTCTACCGATATGCATTTGTGTCGATATTGCCGATACCGATATTACCGATATTTTTTTTTGCTGATATGAGTATTTGTTAGGACAAAAACCAGCAGTCATATTTGATGACGTCATTCTTAAATTTATCACTCGTAATTATTTATATTTTGTAATTTAAGGTCTACCGATATGCATTTTTGCCGATATTATCGATATTTTTTTCCGATATGAGTATTTGTTAGGACAAAAAAAACAGCGGTCATATTTGATGACGTCATGTGTAATTATTTATATTTTATAATTTAGGGGTCTACACTCTACCGATATCCAGTTATGCCGATATTGCCGATTTATTATTTTTTTTCCGAAACGAAGTTTCTGATGTGTTTAGAAGTTCCAGATCATGACCTACATAGGACTCATGACAAAACGAACCGTCCTTTATGAAAATGTACAAGCAAAATTAGGTACTCCTTTTGAAACTTCAACTTTTGACTCATAATTATTAATTCTAACCAATAGTTTAATGGCTTTTGCACACGGCCACCTTTTATGAATGAAACAATGAGAACAAAGCAATAGAAATAGAGTGAAATGAGGTTGAAGGATGAATGGTTGCCCATGACAACAAGTCTGCACACGGTACATTTTGTTATTCCATACGAAACGAAATGTTTTAGACATCTGCGATTCTGCGTGCATCTTTGCTATTAGAGCAAAACATAATGTTTACATGTTATCCATTTATTAGAGCAATTACGGTATACTTGGCCTCGGCACTATTTACACAGTATTTCCGAGCATACGAAAATCGGCCGATACCTAAAAAATATCATAGCACATGGCACACTGTATCGTGGCTGTAGATATTAATACTAGGACTCTTTTGGCTATTTCAATACCGGTATCGGGATCGATATATTATTTTGTCGAGATATTGTAAATCTAAATGATAGTTGTTGTTTTTTTTGGTCAAAATATCACTTATTATGAAATATCGGTGACGTCAATATCGGGACCTTTACATGCTACCGATACCGATATTGCCGATATCCTGATATCGGTAGACCCCTAACTTATATTATAATTAGTCTTAGTAATTTTCATCATTATCATTTGTTAAGGACTGCCAAGAATTAGTTGAAAATTATATTTCTAGATTCCACTAACCTCTGCCGAATAAAATCTAACAGGAAATCCAAATGCTCTCGCAAGACCAAAGTCAGCCAATTTCAATTCCCCATTCTGATACATGCGGACACAAAGTAACAACAAATGACTGGCATTTATCACAACATAAATACTTATAAATAATTTTTTAGATTTAATTAAAAAATATTCAAACAAATTAAATTACTTTGTGCTAAAAATAACCCATTTCTTAAAAAAAAATTATGCATCAGACAGAGGACTCCAAATATTTAAGCTTCACAAAAGATTTTTATTAATAGTTTTTACCCTACACAAAAACTATTTTAATTTCAAACATTTAATGAAGTTGACAAACTTATCAAAATTAATCTTACCTTATTTATTAACAAATTTTGAGGTTTGAGATCTCTATGAAGAACATTGTTACTGTGACAAAAGGCTATACCTCTCAATAATTGACACATAAATGACTGAAATTAAATACAATAATAACATATTGCAAACTCTGACACAGTTCACTACTAAATCTTATCAGTCCATAAGAATAAAAATTGTATACATTATTAAAAATCAAAATATATGAGCTTGACAAAACTTTACTTTTTTAAAGTAAAGTTTTGTCAAGTATTTTTTTAAGCATGATAATATTCATTCTTTCATGACAAGTTAAAAATTGTCATTTTAGGGATTTGAAGTTCTCTTCATACCACTAAATTTTTCCTAAGTTGTAACTATTCCTTAAAAGACTTCTATAAGCCGATGTCATTCCCACTCATTTTATAATATCTTCATACAAAGTAGCTATTTATTATTTTGTTACCTTGGCAGTTGATAAACCCATTTTTGTCTGTTTCAGGTTTGTTTCAGTTTCAGGTATTTTCATGTTGCAATTATTTAAAGCTGAACTTCAAAACTTAAGGTAGATGTAACTTTCAATAATAATACATGTCACCATAACTTTTCACAGGGTTTCACTTCTTTTTCACAAATAAATTTAAGACTTTTCCAGACTGGAAAATTAAATCATGACTGAAAACCATGAGGTAACAGCATTTTGTTCACCATCATGTCATTATATGTTGTGGTTAGGATGTACACCATCATGTCATTATATATTGTAGTTAGGCTGTACACCATCATGTCATTATATGTTGTAGTTAGGATGTACACCATCATGTCATTATATGTTGTAGTTAGGATGTACACCATCATGTCATTATATGTTGTGGTTAGGATGTACACCATCATGTCATTATATATTGTAGTTAGGCTGTACACCATCATGTCATTATATGTTGTAGTTAGGATGTACACCATCATGTCATTATATGTTGTAGTTAGGATGCACACCATCATGTCATTATATGTTGTGGTTAGTATGTACACCATCATGTCATTATATGTTGTGGTTAGGATGTACACCATCATGTCATTATATGTTGTGGTTAGGATGTACACCATCATGTCATTATATGTTGTGGTTAGGATGTACACCATCGTGTCATTATATGTTGTGGTTAGGATGCACACCATCATGTCATTATATGTTGTGGTTAGGATGTACACCATCATGTCATTATATGTTGTGGTTAGGATATGAATGCTTTACATTGAGTCCATTGATATATCTATGTGTTACTATTTTTATGTGGGCCCAGCTGGTGGCTGGGGTACTGCACTATAGAAATGATCAAATTATTTTTATTTTTTAAACACAGAAATGAATTCTTTTATCACATATTAATTTGATTTAAAAAGTTTCAAGATATTTTTAGTGTTATATTTTAAGAATGACTATATAAAATTTGCTTATAAAATGCTGATCCATTAGCCAAATAAGTGGATGCATTTCAGCCAAAGGCAATAATAAAAACGTGCTCACTTTCTACAATGCCATGTTGGACATGAAGTTAGTTATCTGTTACTGTTTCAATCAAGAAATATAATATGATACTTAAGTGATTAGGGTCAGCAAAGAAAAAAAATTATTTGAGGGCTGTGAAAATAAAATTTTGTTGATCTGACATGCTATTTTTTACCATCACCATCGCCGGTCGTCCCATCTGGGGTATAGGCCAAAGTGGGTTTAAAGCTATATGAATCCAACTAACAAAATAAATTTACCTTTACAACATCTGGATCAATTTCTCCATTACAAGCGTCAAAATATTTCTTGAGATCTTGATCACAATATTCAAAGACAAGAGTAAGCTTCCTTTCACTATGTACCACATCATGTAATCTAAAATGTACATTATATAAAACTGTATTATTAAGTAAAACGGTATTATCACAAATAGATTTGTTAAAACTTTAAATTATCAATCATTCATTAAATTAAATGGATTAATTATATTCAACATTTTAATTATAAATACTGACTAAATTTTTAAAAATCTAAAAGTGCTTCATTAAATTTTTAATTTTAACAACTTATATAATTATCATATTTTAAATACACCACAATTAAATGATTCAGTTTTAAACATTGCATTTCATTTCTGGAATAAACTATTAAAATATAGATTAGAAGAGACAATGTGTAAATAAATAATAAATTTCAAGATTTAGTAACAGACAAAATACAGGGGTTGACATTTAAAAAAATACCTTCTTCAGGACAAATAAGCTAAAATATTATAAACTGATTTTTTAAATAATACATTATCAACTCTTCCATTTGAAATAAATAGAGCGAGAAAAAGATAAAGAATTGGTTTAAGTCCCTAAAATGTGGATTTTTTAACTGATTAAAATCTTTTTTTCATCCATTACTCAATAAATGGAATGGGATGTATTTTAAAAAATAAATAATTGAATAGCCTGGGTGTTTAAAATTATTAATTATTTATTTGTCCTTGATTGACACAATCAGACGGCATTATATCAGATATGCTAAATTAGAACAATCATATAAAGTATTTAGAAGATATCTTTAATTCTAAGTGTTTAATACCTCACAACATTTTTGTGCTTCAACTCTTTCAGCAAACATATTTCTCTAAGAGCAGAACTTGGAACTCCCTGAACACAAACAATATGGATTAGCAATCCAGGTCTTTACAAGGTTTAAATGAAAAAATTATTGCTAATACTAATAGCTCAATCACATTGCCTATTAATTTACATTTACAATTTTTTCTAAACAGCTAAATAATTCCATTGTTTTTTTTTGTTGAATAAAATTTTTAAATCAAATAACTTAAACAATCTAGATGATTTATAATTTACTAAATTTATTAAATTTGGTTCTTGTGCACATCCCACCCTAGCAACATTTGAGTGCAACAGATACACTTGATAATATTTTTACATGCTTTTTGTAGTTGTATAGTTTCACTATAGAGAATGAGTGACTGGGAAAGAAATGATAATTAAATCGTTTAAAATGTTGAATTAAATAAATCAAGTAGGCCTATACCTCATCATCATCATCA
Source organism: Ampullaceana balthica (assembly GCA_944989445.1). Lineage (NCBI taxonomy): Eukaryota > Metazoa > Mollusca > Gastropoda > Lymnaeidae > Ampullaceana > Ampullaceana balthica. The sequence continues at coordinate 510,751 of CALYLW010000027.1, forward strand.
AGCCGAACACGCTTCAGAGCAACAATTTCCAAAGTTTCACGATTTTTTGCCTTGAAAACTGTACCATAAGTGCCTGTGAGAATTTTATTGTAGCAGATAAAACTAAAAGATAATTGCAGAGATAAGAATGCTATATCATCATAAACACAAATTGGCTCCACTTTGCATTTCTTTATGATACAGATATTTTAATGGAAAAATACTCAGTTACAATTGTAAAAATTATATTACAAGGCCCCCTCTTACATGCAGAGAAGAAGCTATAAAAAAAAAGGATATTACACTATTTGTTAGCCTTACATACTAATAATAAAGTTTACCTTCTCCAATTTTTTCCAGTTTTTCATATTTCTGCATTCTTTCTTCTGTTGAGATTCAATACTAAAATACATGTACTACTTTATCATGAATGTATGATGCCTTCTAAATTTGTTACTGTAGAAACAAATTGAAGATTTAAAATATTAAGTTGAAAGACTATTATAATCAATTTTGTGGGCTAAATTATTTGAGTTTCAAGTAGGTGTAATGATTTTATAAAATGCTTGATTATTTCAGTGCTTTTCTTTAGGTTCTAGGACATTAACAAATATTTAAATTAAAAAAAATGATTTTCAATTGATAATAAACAAAGAACCTGTCATTTTAAGCAATATTCTATAAAATATATATTCACAATTCAGATTGGTACAGATATATAGGTAAAACATACTTAACAAGTCATGGGTGTGAGTTAAACAGTTACTCATAATGAAACTATGTAACATTAATTTGTAAGTTTTTCGAATTACTTATATAAACTTGGAAAAGAAATATTTTGGCCACTCTGCAAATGGATATGGCTTTGAAATAGTTCCTAACCTACATTCTTCTTATAAATTAATTAATTGCAGGGGAATTTTTAAACTGACGAAAAGGTAGTTGTCATTTTGAATATTCAATCAAAGCTTTGAACCCTGGTTTAACAAATATTTTCCCAGTGGACTCTCGCATAACGATTTCAAATAATTTTAAATAAATACATTTTTTTTTAAAATAAAAAATTTTCAAATGGACGAATGCAGAAAAAATGTTTTGGCTATCAGTCTGAGAGATTTGGAATGTGACACCAAAATAGTCACGCTTTATAAAAACAAAGGTGATTGCAGCGATTGCAATAACTATCGTGGCATCTCCTTACTGAGTATTGTGGGAAAGGCTTTTGCCAGAGTGATCCTTGCACGCCTGCAAATTCTGGCACAAAATGTCTACCCGGAATCACAATGCGGTTTTCAGGATGGCCGGTCAACCATGGACATGATCTTCTCACTCCGTCAGCTACAAGAGAAATGTCGGGAGCAACAGAAAGCCCTCTTCGTTGCCTTCATATATCTAACAAAGGCATTTGACCTGGTCAGCCGCAAGGGTCTGCTACGTATATAGGAAAAAAATAGGATGTCCGCCACGGCTTCTCTCCATCATCGAGTCCTTCCACACCAATATGCACAGCACAGTGCTCTTCGATGGTGCCACCTCAGAACCCTTCCCAGTTTGTAGCGGAGTCAAACAGGGCTGTGTACTGGCTCCAACACTCTTCGGTATCTTTTTCTCGATGCTACTGCGTCATGCTTTCGAGGACTGCTTTGAGGGTGTAAATATCCATACCAGGACGGATGGAAATCTATACAACATCAGCCGTCTCCGTGCGAAGAGAAAAGTGGAAAATGTTTTAGAGAGTTGCTCTTCGCGGATGACGCAGCCCTTACCTCACATTCAGAGATAGGTCTCCAACTTTTGGTCAATAAGTTCTCAGAGGCATGCAAGGATTTCAGTCTAACGATAAGCCTCAAAAAGACCAACATTATGAGACAAGGAACAGACTGCTTCCCAGCAATCTCCATTGAGGGAAACACCTTGGATGTTGTCAAGGAATTACCTACCTTGGCAGTAACATCACAAGCACACTCTCCCTGGAAAAGGAAATTGAAACTAGAATCGGCAAGGCTGCATCATTAATGGCTAGGCTGAATCAAAGAGTGTGGAACAATGCACAGCTCACTGATAGGACGAAAATCACTGTGTACCAGGCCTGCGTGCTCAGCACACTCCTCTATGGCAGTGAGTGCTGGACGACCTATGCCAAACAAACAAAGCAACTCAACAGCTTCCACTTATGATGCTTGCACAGGATTCTGCACATCAAGTGGCAGGACAAGATCACGAATGTCGAGGTACTCAGAAGGAGTCATATGCTGAGCATGCACTCAATCCTGAGTGAGAGGCGCAGGCTGAGCTCTGAGCGCTTTCTAAGAGCCTTGCTTTATGGCCAGCTGGCAACTGGCATGCGGAAGAGAGGACGCCCATGCTTGCGCTTCAAGGATGTCTGCAAGAAAGACATGACTCTGACGCAGATTGACAATAAAACGTGGGAGACCATTGCTGAGGAGCGCACCTTCTGGCGGGCAAAAGTGCGCGAGGGCAAGTCACGGAAGCTTCCCTTACAGCCAGGAGCGAGGAGGAAAGGGCCAGGAGAAAGGGGGTAGAGGAGCAGGAGGAAACGCCATCATCCCATGCGGATGCCATATACATATATATGGTCCCCTTAAATGTGGAGCAAAGCTGGGGACATCAACAAACCTATGAAGTCATTGAAGTATAAAGCCTTAATTCTTAATCTACTCTAACTTATAACTAACTAAAACTACTAGTAATTCATAAATTAAACACTAATAATGACAATGACTAATGTGACATTACTATCAATATCAATAAAATTATAGTTATTTAAGATTTTGCAAAAAATGTAACCAAGATCACTGCATTATTTGTTAACTGCTTTGTTGTTAATAAAATGTTAGAAAAACGATGCAACAATTTTTATGGAGTCCAGATGAAAAACTAAGTTTGAATTATCTAAATAATGTACTGGCTGACTGGCTCCACAAGAAAGAATTAGGCTTCGTATTCTATCATTACGGTAATTGTTTTGTTCACAACAAGCCCATTTAAGTTGTTCATTTTATCAAACATTAAGAAAATGGGCTAAATTGTTATTAAGTAAACTAATTAAAACTCTTAATCATTTATAAATAAGATGATGTTCATTAGAAATTTGCAAAATATTTGTAAACTTTGCATAAGTCTTAAATAAATAAGTATTTCTCTTAATACAAATAATATTAACGGAGCTAACCTTAATTATCCTTATGGTACTTCCGTTATGGCCGCTGAGAGTTAGTAATTTTAACAAAGACGACTTAGAAAAATGCAGTCTGGACCTCCTCGATATCCAAATCAAGGTCCACCTATGAGACCCTCATATCCACAAGGAGCCTATGCTTCAGTAAGTGATATTGTTTGTTAATGATATGCAATCAATGGGATTCTGAAGCTATACGTTCCTTTTTTTTGGTGGGGGTCCTAAGCCTAAACTAAACACTAAACTAAACTGAGTTTAGTACTGAACTGCCTTGCCTTAAACTAAGCCGGTAATCCTGCAGGGTAATCCCTTATTTCAGCGTATTTTATATTTTAAGTCATTAAAAAAACATTTTTTCAAACTCACTTCATTAATTATTATTATAAAATCTATTTTAAAATGAAAACATTATTTTTTTGTTGAAATAAAATTACTATTTTACGATTTGTACGAAATAAAAATTTGTATATTTCACTATCTGCTGTGACTAACGGCGCCATTGTTGTTTTTGAAAGTCTGCTTTTAAAAACCATTTTCTAAGTTAAAAACCCCTTTAAACTAGGCACTTCGGTAAGCCAAGGGAGAGTACTACGTTTTTTGTATGGGAAAATAACTTTGGCGCAGGAAGATCCGAGTTTTTAATTTTCCGATGAGGGTGTAAAACTATTATTAAATAGGTACTTTCCACTCATATTTCAGTTCCTTTTCCGGTTTACAGCTCTGGCTGACATGTTGGCCTAGATTTTAATTGTTCTCTATCAAATTTTCAATCAACAGGTAATTTGGAATATCAAGGCTAATATAGGTCATCTTCACCTCTAAAACTTTTGCAGAAATTCAAATTCACTGTCTTTCATATTAATTCTTGTTGAGCTTTATTAATTGATTTAGATGTGTCTCAATTTTCATTGAGCTAGGACACGGCGGTCATTTTTTTTATAATTTTCCCAAGCACTGACCTTTCCTTATTGTGATGTGATACCGCCCCTTTTGTAATGGCGGTGGTCGCCGATTAGAATTGGGTCACAAAGGCTGTTTAGTTTTTATGCCTTGGCAGACAAATAAACAGAGTATCTCTTAGATTTAGCTTATGAAAGTCAAGAAACAATCTTCTGTAAACAGAATGAAATCAAATATGGATGATGTGGTGGCTGTAAGGTCATTAAAAGTTCGCTTAGTTGCACACTGTCTAGTAGTGAAGTGTGCATCCGTTGCCAGGGGCAACAAGGATAATAAATTCAGTAAATTATTAAATCTTTGCAACACGGAAATACCTGTTGCTTACAATTTTTCTTATATGAGAATGAACTTTAGGTGTAGGACTATTACTAACCCTCTAATCGTAACATGCAGTATAATATAGTCTAAGCTTGCAGTTTCCCAACAATATAATAATATAAATATAGGTATAATATTGTATGAACAATTAAAATGAAATTTTTTTAAAAAATTTTCCCGGAGTCCCATATAATTTAAGTTTTAAACTGCATGAACATTTCTTTATGTATTAATTTTGAAAGATTATAATTAAGAGAAAGTGTAACTCCCATTAATTTGACTCTAATAAATTATTTTAAAAATAATTTTAAAAATTCTTAAATTTTCAACAAAAATAATAATATAAATTACTTTTAATGACAAAATGTTCATTTTTATTGCTTTTTACATCAAATATAATGATAATATACCTACCATAATAGTTTGAGATTTTTCAATGAAGTTTTTGCAAGTTTATTTGTGAAACAAAAAAAGGCCCAAAATAGGGTCACGAAATGTGGAGGAAAAATACATTGGGGAATGGGACATACCGCACTTTAAAAATTCATATCTTCAAAACTACTTATGCTAAAAATATAATTTTGGTGTTAAAATTATGTTTAAAATAAGCTCTATTTAACTATGCTATTGGTTAATTTAAAAAAAAATTATTTTTTTACCAAAGTACCTACTTTAAACTCAACAAAACACACGCAAAACTAATTGTAAAGTATTAAAATTAAATAAAAATTTTTTACATCTGATTTAAGTGTTTAAATTAGTAAAAGTAATTTATTTTGTTACACAAATTTAAAATGTGCTGAAATAAGGGATTACCATCCTGCAGTTTCTACACTAGGCACTCCAACTCAAAATTTCAAATACATTTAATCACACACAAACAGCATATCATAAGAAAGAGCTCACTTTCAGTTTTCCAATGACACCTGACACCTGGATCATTGTTCTATATCTTTTAGGAGAAAAGTTATTATTTTTTTTAGTGAATTATTAATTTTCCTCCTTATTTACCTTTGTAGTTAATTCATTAATTCTAAAAACTGTGATCGAATATTAGCTCTTCCCACACTATTTTGTTCATAACTCAGTAATTAATGAAGATAGAACCCTGCCATTTAGGGGATACATTAATAACACATACTTAAACAAAAAACAACACAGTAGTTGTGATTTAAATAAATATATTTTATAAAACATGACCATATAAGGACAAGGGGTCAATATCAACAAATGTAAAAAAATTCTGTTTTACTTCAAAATAGTAGGGGTCTACCGATATGCCTTTTTGCCGATATTGCTGATACCGATATAACCGATATTTTTTTTGCCAATATGAGTATTTGTTAGGACAAAAACCAGCGGTCATATTTGATGGCGTCATTCTTAAATTTATCACTCGTAATTATTTATCTTTTATATTAGGGGTCTACCGATATGCATATTTGCCGATATTACCTATATTTTTTTCCGATATGAGTGCCGATAGGGTATTTGTTAGGACAAAAAACCAGCGGTCATATTTGATGACATCATTCTTAAATTTATCACTCCTAATTATTTATCTTTTATATTAGGGGACTTCCGATATGCAGCAATTATATGCATTTTCGCCGATATTACCGATATTTTTTTCCGATATGAATATTTGTAGGACAAAAAACAGCGGTCTTATTTGATGACATCATTCTTAAATTTATCACTCCTAATTATTTATATTTTATATTAGGGGTCTACCGATAAGCATTTTTGCCGATATTACCGATATTTTTGCCAATATGAGTATTTGTTAGGACAAAAATAACAGCGGTCATATTTGATGACGTCATTCTTAAATTTATCACTCGTAATTATTTATATCTTATAATTAAGGGGTCTACCGATATCCAGTTTTGCCGAAATTACCGCTTTTTTTTCCCGAAACGAAGTTTCCGATGTGTTTACAAGTTCCAGATCACGACCTACATGGGACTCATAACAAAACGAACCGTCCTTTATAAAAATGTACAAGCATATTAGGTACTCCTTTTGAAACTTCAACCTTGACTCATAATTATTAATTCTAACCAATAGTTTAATGGCTTTTGCACACGGCCACCTTTTATGAATGAAACAATGAGAACAAAGTACAATAGTAGTAGAGTGAAAATGAGGCTGATGGTTGAATGGTTGCCAATGACAAGTCTTCACACGTTACATTTTGTTATTCCATACGAAACGAAATGTTTTAGACATCTGCGATTCTGCGTGCATCTTTGCTATTAGAGCAATTACGTGAACATAATGTTTACATTTTATACATTTATTAGAGCAATTACGGTATACTTGGCATCGGCACTATTTACACAGTATTTCTGAGTACACGAAAATCGGCCGATACCTAAACAATATCAAAGCACATGGCACACTGTATAGTGGCTGCACATATTAATACTAGGACTCTTTTGACTATTTAAATACCGGTATCGGGGTCGATATATTAATTTGTAGAGATATTGTAAATTTAAATGATAGTTTTTTTTGTTTCCGTTTTTTGGGGGGGTCAAAATGTCACTTATTATGAATTATCGGTGACGTCAATATCGGGACCTTTACATGCTACCGATACCGATATTGCCAAAATCCAGATATCGGTAGACCCCTACAAAATAGCATAACTTTTAAACCAAGAATTGCATAACTGTAAAATTTTCAGTACAATCAGATAATGCCCAACTGAAATTAATGCAAATAAAAGAATACATTAAATGCAGATCAGATAATTTTTGCACATTTTATAAAAAAAACTTAGATCTAAAATCGAACTTGGCCGACAATTTACGATTAAATGTATAACTTTAAAACTATTTAAGCTTTTGCTATGAAAATTTCGGTACAAACAGATAATGCCCATTAGAAAGTAATGCCAGTTATAAAGTTCATTAAATGCAGATCAGATAATTTAGGCATATTAAAGAATAAAAACATAGATTGAAAATCGAACTCGGCCGCCAATTTACAATTAAATGTATAACTTTTAAACTATTAAAGCTTTTGCTATGAAAATTTCAGTACAAACAGATTATGCCCATTGGAGATTAATGCCAATTATAAAATACATTAAATGCAGATCAGATAGAATATTAAAGAAAAAAACATAGAACAAAAATCGAACTCGGCCGACAATTTACAATTAAATGTGTAACTTAAAAACTATTAAAGCTTTTGCTATGAAAATTTCGGTACAAACAGATTATGCCCATTAGAAATTAATGCCAATTATAAAAAACATGAAATGCAGATCAGATAATTTAGGCATATTAAAGAAAAAAAACATGGATGGAAAATCGAACTTTTCCGACAGTTTATATTTAATTACATAACTTTAAAATTATTAAAGCTTTTGCTATGAAAATTTCAGTACAAGCAGATTATGAACATTACAAAATAAATGCATATAAATAATACATATAATGTAAATCAAAAAATGTCTGCATAATATTAAAATTACACGCACATGAAGAAAAACTAAACATAGCCAACACATTTTAAATTTAAATGTGTAACTTTAAGATTAATAAATCTATTGCAATGCAATTTTCAGAACAGACATATAATATTTAGTTGAAACCAATGCATATAAAAATAAAATACAATTTAAGAAATTTATACATAATTTTAAAATATTTGCGAGCGGAAAACTGCGCACGGCCGAGACAATTTACATTTAAAATTGTAACTTTAACACCAAGAAGCTATTGCAATTAAATTGTTAATTAAAAAAGGAGTTCAGTGATAATCAAAACAAATAAAGAAACATTAAATTCAAATGCAGATTATATAACTATGCATAATTATAAAAATTCTTTTATGCCAACATAAATAAATGTAACTTGCAAATTAAAACATTTTAAAAATTGAGTACTTGTGTCCAAGGCAGGATGGCCGTCCCCAGTAAAAGTACAGTAGCATATGGAGTCCTTGTCAATCTGAATATGAAAGAAAGAAAAGAAAATTAAACTAAAGAAAATGAGAGTCACCCATGATAACATCAGAAACTAAATGAGATAATGTAATTTCTTCATATCATAATCTATGACACAAAATACTAACTTACAATAAAACAGGAAAGCAGTCTGTTCTACCAGAGAGTAGCATGGACAGCTTTTCCTTAATGTTCTTCTGACATAGAATAGAAACTGTCTCAAAAAAATCGTGGAGACGGTTGGTAGTTCTGGCTCCTCAGCTCAAGCAGCACATCATCCTCGTCTATAGGTAGATTAAACACATCCTCCTCTCTTGTCAGTATCAGTCCAGGGTGTTTTTTGATCTCCTCCAGGCTGGCTATGCATGTCCTCATGTGGGATATCTGTTCATTAAACATATAAAATTCATTAAACATTTTACAAAATAAAGAAAAGGTTAAAGACAATACCATAATCAAGTGGCTTCAAAAAAAAGACAAAGTTCAAGATATTTAAGTGCAGAAATTATGTAGACAAAATTAATATACTCACAGTCTCCAAATGCTTTAAGCCCCTTGAGTCATCCAGGGTCAGTTCAAAAGTTTTCCAAAAAGACTTAATAATCCAAGTGACAGGAAGATAAAAAAATGGTAATAATGAAAAAAAAATAATGAAAGTAATCAATTCCTTATCTTAAAAATAACTGCCGGGTAAAAAAGTTAAAAGCAATTACAAAAATAAATTTAATGATACTGATACTAATAATAGTACAGTAAAACTACTTTGGGCTTGGGTTGGTAACTAATACAAACTACAGGGGGGGGGGATTCTTGTTTGAACAAATTAATTCGGTATTATTATAGTATTTTATTGCAATTGATCTAGCTATTTTATGACAAATTACTTTTTTTCTTTTACAAATATTTTGTTTTATCTGCACTAAAATTTTTTTAATTATGCTAATACTAATACTAAACATTAATACACATAATCAAATTTCATGATTACTAGGTAAGCCGATTGATGAATTTTAAAAGTAAAATAACTTGGTGTCCATTTTAATCATTTTACGGCAAATAGTTATAATTTAATCATTTAAAAAAATCGTAATTTAACATGAGCCTCCCTAGATGAAATCATAGGCGGATGGCTCATTGATTGTTGTTAAACTAATATGTGATTCAAACTGCGATCGAGGCGACTTTAAAAAAAAATTAAATTTAATTTTGGCACTCCTGTCAACGGGGGTCCCAAAATCAAACATACCCAGAATGATTCATAATCATATATCTTGTTGAGCTTTTCTTGGCTAATATCTATTCTTTGTTGCAACGACATTTTGTAATTTGAAAATAAATACGTAATTAAACAATTAATTAGGCTACGTCAATGTTGCTACAATAATTAATGGTGTGTACCTGCATGAAGTTGTGCACGAAGAAAACTTCGTTGATCAGATTCTTGCAGATATACACACAGAGACCATAGATGGCCTCTGGATGCAGGCAAATCGTAAACTGAGATACCAAGGAGGAACAAGTCATAATCTATTTCCGAGTTATTTGTCGGCATTCCAGTGGCGCTTCAGTAACAAAAGTCATATCTTTGGCTGTTACTTGCAGTTGCTTTGTGAAAATTATAGCATTTGACAGATGTATTCAATGTTAACAGTTTTGTTGTAATAAACCAGGTTGTGGTGTAGCCTAATAAACCAGGTTGTGGTGTAGCCTAAATAAATATAAACCCAGATCTATTAATATATTATGTTAGGCGTGTATATATTAAATATATGTATATATATAAGCGTATAAAGTAAACATAAATGACTTCACACGTCGTCACAAAAACTCATTGTTGTTTAAAAACTTTAAAAATTTAAATGAGTTTTAAAGGTAAAAATCAACTTGATTGGTGTCCATTTAATGACAATAGTTATAATTTTTAAAAATCGTAATTTGACTGAGCTTCCCTAGGTGAAGTGATAGGCGGATGGATTGTTGTTAAAACTGATACGTGGCTCCAACCCCGATCCCAGCGAATTTTTATTTTATTTAATTTTTTTTAGACCATAAAGAGTGTGCTGGTAATTGTAATTTTTGTACTACTTATTCTGAAAATAGGATACATTGATTAAATATATTTATAAATAAATGTAGATTTTAGAATTAGTACACACACTCCTGCCTGTAAATATGTATTTTTTTGTCGTAACAACACGAAATAATTAACACAACTAGACGTAACAATAACATTAGTAATAGGCAATGTGCTTAACTCTGTTATGACTAAAGTTGTATCTAATAATTTATTCACACACTTTTGGCTTTTCGATGCATGTTATTTAATAGCGTTATTTGGCGTAAGTGCACCGCTGCTAAAATAATGAGCCGATGATATCACTATATTTAGTCTAAAATGTGTCATTCCTATGCTAATACTAATCATTAGTACTGAGATAATCAATTTTAGTCATTTTTAGTTTAAAAACTGAATTTTTAAAGTAGTGCTAGTGCCGTCCCAAAAAAATAATTAAATAAATGATAATAAATAGTAAATAGTTATAATTTTTTATAATTTTATTATAATACGGTCATCAATTTTTCTTCTATTTTTTTATTTAAACCATAATTAAGGTGTTGGCAAACCTGGTGATTGTAATTTTTGTACTGCTTATTCTGTAAAGCGGATACGTTGATTAAATATATTTAAGTAAATTTATATTTTAGAATTAATACACACATAAATAAGCCAAGATCTATTACTATTAATATCGTATTATATGTGCATATAAAATATTATGAAGAGTTTGTTAAGATATTATAACGACTTGGTTTTTTCGAAGTGTCTACTGCTAAGACTAGTCGTAACACTAGCAACATCCTGCTTTAAACTATATGTGTCCTGAAGTTGTTGTGCTTATTGGTCCTCAAATTATATAAATATTAAATATTTAAGATATACCACTTCCCAGTAACTCTAAAATTGACGTTTCTGACAAAATAAAACTTTTTGTGTCTTTTAAACTCGATTTTGATTTAACAGTAGCTCAAATATGCAGCAGAGGGGTACATTTTAAATAATTGAATAATTGAGAACTGTCAACTTTGAATAACTTTGAAACAGGAAGTAGACTAAAAAAAATCCAGAATACCTCCAGACGTCAATTGCCGTATCTACCATTATTATTATATATTATTTATTATTATTAGATTCAATAATTATTAGCCTATTATTAATTTTATGTATAGAGTTACTACATTTGTCAGGTGAAGAAAAAAAAAGAGACATGCAAAATTTTCATCAAATAAATTAAATCTGGCCAATATCAGACCTAAGTGTTGTTCTGTTGTTCATATAAAATTAACAAGTATCGACATGTCCGGAAACTGGGCTATCTGTCCAGTGGGCTATTAAGTGACCATAACGATATTGTGTACATGCTTATTTCACAAAACATAATAGATATATGAACAGTATATGTCACAGAAAAGTAATTAAGAAAGTATCGATTGTTGATAGGGGAAGAACGCCCAATATGAGTAAAACCTGGAAAAAATACTTTTTTTTTGAAAGCAACCCAAAAAGAGGATGTGTCCTGGAAAACCATGGTGTGTGGTTACCTTATTATAATTTATATATAATAATAGAGGAAGACAAATAAATGACTACTAGTATAAATAGGGTGAATAAAATTATTACTGGGGTGGGACTGCAATCAGGGTATTGAACTGAACAAGGAATAGGTAAGCCTAAAGTCTCCAAGGATTGTATCCCCTTTTCCCAACTGCTTTGTCAATGCAATGAGGATTTTTGGATTGGGCACTTGAAATAATTTATTTTTGTCAGGGGAAAACTTATTCTGTTGATCATGGAATTCAACTATGGAACTATTATTTATATTTGTTCATTTCTTTTTACTTTACTGCCTGTTAATTTTTATTTTTGTCATGTTGAAAAGTGGAGAGTTATAAATCATTAAATAATTAAGATACAAGTACAAATTTGGCACTGTTGTAAACCTCCCCCCCCCCTACACTTTAAACCTGCTTTCATTTCTGTGCCATGAAATGCCAGATGACCAGTGGTTGCCCTAATGACACGGATAGATGTTTTACTCCAATCTTAACTACAGCACTTATTTAGATTGAGATGTTTCGATACTTAAAATAAAAACTGACGTAAGAATCGGGTCTTACACACATTTGGTAGCTGGACATCACAATAACTTTGTTTATTCCAAACACATAGACTTACATGTTACCACATAATAGTTTAAGGGGGCCGTTAACTTTATGTAGCATCTAATATTGACAGCTATTCAGTGTGCCCCAACGCTAAGATTGCTATAAATCCCTGTCTGTATCTTCTTTCGATTATCAATGAAACTTACTACTGTAGTGGATCCCTACACAGTAGAAGCTCATGTTAAGACTCAAGTTACATTATGCTTTCTTTTTTTATATCTCAATCTGACACCTATATTAAGCTCATGAGAGAAAATAATGGTCCTCCTTGATTTTTGTGTGTACTTTATTGGCTACTTTATTTGAACAAACATTCTCTAAAATATATCTCTTCCTTTTCACTATTTGGAAGATGTAGTGGTCGGAGATATGCACTGTTGACAAATACCCATTTGCCTTCCAGAGGGGGTTATTTCAGCAATGTTAGATGGCAAAAACAATTATATAATATCCTTAAGAAAGATAGTAATAAATACTTTTAACTCGGAGATTAACAAATTAAAGTTATTGAAAGTGATTTATAGCAATTAAGCTTCCCACCTTTTCTTCTGAATTATATTTATAAATATACAATAAGTTATTCCAACAATTTTTTCATAAAAGGCAGCATGTAAAATTTTCTTATTAGTAAAACTTTGGGAAATTTTTTAAATTGTGAGTTTTTTTATATTCTGCCTGTTTCATCCATATGGTAAATAAATCATCAGAAATTTTTATGCAATTGTATGTAAATGTACAACTCATATAAATGTCATCTACAGAGTCCAAGAGCTGGGTTTCCTCCACAGATGTCAGGAGGGCGAATGACCATGCCAGGACCTGGGATGTCACCACACCAAACTTTTACAGGTTAATCATTATTTATCATAAAAACTTTGTCATGTTTCATTTATATGGGTCACCTGTAATGTTTTTTTAAATTATACTTTCCTTTTATCTATATGAAGCTTAACCCCATTAATTTTCTTTTGCCATTTTAATGTAATTTTTTTTTCTCCACTATCTTACATTAATGTATTTAATGTGGTTTTTATTATTAACTACCTGACTTCTTTATTTTAAAGACAGTATAAAATAAATATTATATTTAAAATCTACTATTTGGTATCAATTACATTATATTCACTATAACTTTATATTAGCCTCCAGCAAGTAAAATAATATTATTATTTATTATTTATTTATATTATTATAACAGTCATTTATTTTTACAATTTTGCTTTAATGATGACAAAATTAATCACTTTATTTGAAGAAATTTTGCTATTGTTTGAGCCTCTTAGTAAGGATTTATTACTGGTGTTTTAAATGCTTATTTTATGCCTCAATAATATTTACATTTTAAAGACTTAAATAACTGTGTGAATTTCATTTGCTAGCTTTGTTATCATCTACTGGCTTCAGACTTACATACATTTTATTACTTATTGCTTTTTTAATTTTTTTTATTTTATTACCTATTGCTCTCAAGGTTTTATAGTACTATACATATTTATATCTGTCAACTTCCAGTGCTATTTAAATAAAAGAAAAATTCTTGAAATGCTTTATTTTCATGTTTAAAGTAAATGCTTTTAATAGTTGATATATTAAATATTTAATATATGTACTATATATCCGTGCAAGTGGATTTGAATAACTCTGGGAAATCTTCTGGATACAAAAGGAATTCAAAGTACATGTACTACTTTTAAACCACTCAATTTCATGGAACTATATAATTTTTATTGATTCATGAAATTTTTAAAAATTTCTTATTACAGTTCTATCAAAGTAATCGCAAGAAATAATTTTCTTTTAAAAATTAAAATTAGTTTAACAAGTTTCAAAGATATTCCTAAAACCAGAAACACTAGAGCTATGAGATTAAGGTCTTAATTATTCCATTACTGTATCTACTTTCTAAATAAAAAAAAATCCATTTAGTACCTGTTTGTTATTTTACAATTAGTATATAATAATTTGCTAATACTTACTTTCAATATGAACTTAAATTGATGGGTATATTGCTTTCATAAACAAGAATGAAAAATTATTTGTGAGATTTAAAAATATTCCTATGCGTGTTTTTTTTCCCATCATAGCATCTTCAACTCCACCTCCCACCACCTCTGTTAAAACAACAAGTAAGTTTGCATCCCATAGATTTAGAAAAGTGCTTTTAGCTGGAACTGTGTACAATTATAATTGACTTCATCAAGTACTGTTAATCGTTGTTAACAGTTGTATTCCATTATTATGAAATATCTGAATAACTTCCTTAATCCTGAATTTAAAAAAAAATTTTTTTTATATGATATCAAGATGTTTTTTACACGCTTTTATTTAAGTCACATTGTTTGTATGTTGTATCCTTCCATCCATCCATCCTTCCTTCAAAACTTGAAACGTAAAATTATACCACTTCTGATGGTCCTAGAGATCTAAAATTTTTACCACAGATAGATCTTGGATGACAATGCATTGTATCAAAATTTCAGATCGATCGAATGTACCGTATTGAAATTATTGCATTTTTAGTTTATCTATAGTCTATATATAAGCATCGGTACCCGTCTGCTTTGTTGACATCCATGAGTTCACCACGTGAACACAACACCGTGGTATAAAACGTTGGGCGGGCGCTTATGAGGTGTTTGGTATAAAAAAAAATAGTGGTAAAAAAGATGTGTGGGGTTCAGACGTGAATTTTAAAGAGTTTTTATTATAAGTTTAAAAAATAGCTGAAAAAACAAACTTTTTGACTATAAATCCCTTATATATGAGACATAACTAAAAGTAGTGATTATGTTAAAAGCGTGTCCTTTTTTTAAAAAAAAGATTTTTTAAATATTTAATAAGTATTTGTTTGCTCTAAGGGCTGCTAAGCACAAAACTTATTTTATTAACATAGAGAGTTAATTGTGGCTAGTTCAATGTTAGATTAAAATACTGTGAAAATCATTAACAAGAAACTGAGGGGACAAATATTTCTTCGTGCTAAACTAATTTTGTGTGAAACGATGCATACGAAAAGTATGTGAAGCACACAATTACATTTGAATGCATAAATCATATTAGATACACTATTTACATTTCAAATTATTATACACTTTGTATACATTTATAAATTCAAAAAAAAATTAATTAAACTTAATCAACTTTAATAATTTTAATTAGTTTATTTATTTTGTGTGTTTTCAAACAAATACATTTTTTTTTGCAAAGTGTAAAGACAGACCAGTGTCAGGGGGGTGGGTGTTTAGATAAACATTAACCTCTCTATGATGAAGCAAGTGTCAGGGGATAGGGGTGTTTAGATAGACATTATCCTCTCATAGTCTCTCTATGATGAATAGTCGACCTTCTTTCACATGAGACACTACATTCTAGTTGGCAGGTGTATGTATTTTGTTCATAGATGTGAAATCTTTTCTTTTTCCGCAAATATTTTTTTTACATGTCAAAAGAAGTACATTTTATGAAAATATTTAGTATTTGTCGGGGAGGCATTATTATTTAGCGTTTACCAATTTTTCATACTAATCATATTTTAATGACTGTTTACTTTACTTGAAGATGAATTTCTATCAATAATGAGATTAATTACTTGTCATGGAATAGATGTAAATAAATATTTACTAATATCTAAGGTAGGGGGGGAAAAGGGGGAAGTTGAAGAAAAAAAAGTTCAAATGTTAATAAACCTAAATTCATTTAATGTCAGATTTCCATAAAGATCCTACAAACCTTGCATGTTGTGACAGGTCTATAAACAGAAGCGTAACTGTGTTTTCCTCGCCCTTGGCTTATTCATTTTTAGCCCCCATGAGAAATAGGGAAAATCATAAATTATGCAGAATAAATTGATTATTGAATGATTAGCCCTCGGTGCCCTTGGCAACTGCCCGATGCCAAGTCGTTGTTACGCCTCTGTCTATAAACATAATTAATCCACACTTATTAACATGCCTCATTTCTTCTTTTTCATATGCTGTATCAATTTTATACATAGCTGTTTCTTATCAATGGTTTTTCTTTTAAAAAGGAATTAGTTACCAATATAAGCAGTTGTGTTAAATTAAATTATGTAAAAAGAAAGATGCCTGTGAGAAATTATTAAATAATTTTTTATCTGCAAGGCATTCAATTGTAAAAATTTAACTTAACATAGAGAAATCTAAAGTAATTGGATACAATAATTATGCAGCATGTCAATAATTTAATGTCATTTACAGAACTATAGGAATTTTTCATGATTGATGCATTTAAATAGAATTTTAGTTTTTGAGGTGTTTGCTCATATGATTAACCTTTAGCTGTTTGTTGAGATGTTTGCTCACATGATTAACTTTTAGCTGTTTGTGATTTGTACATCAAAGATTATAAGAAATACAAATTGCAGGGTGCTCCCAAAGTCCATTTTAAAAAAAGGCATAACATGGCATTGTGGACAGTTCAGTTAGACAGGTGGACTGACATGGCATTGTGGACAGTTCAGTTAGACAGGTGGACTGACATGGCATTGTGGACAGTTCAGTTAGACAGGTGGACTAACATGGCATTGTGGACAGTTCAGTTAGACAGGTGGACTGACATGGCATTGTGGACAGTTCAGTTAGACAGGTGGACTAACATGGCATTGTGGACAGTTCAGTTAGACAGGTGGACTGACATGGCATTGTTGACAGTTCAGTTAGACAGGTGGACTGACATGGCATTGTGGACAGTTCATTTAGACAGGT
The DNA here is from genome assembly GCA_944989445.1 of Ampullaceana balthica. NCBI lineage: Eukaryota > Metazoa > Mollusca > Gastropoda > Lymnaeidae > Ampullaceana > Ampullaceana balthica. The sequence goes on from CALYLW010000027.1 coordinate 528,116, forward strand.
GGACTGACATGGCATTGTGGACAGTTCAGTTAGACAGGTGGACTGACATGGCATTGTGGACAGTTCAGTTAGACAGGTGGACTGACATGTCATTGTGGACAGTTCAGTTAGACACGTGGACTGACATGGCATTGTGGACAGTTCAGTTAGACAGGTGGACTGACATGGCATTGTGGACAGTTCAGTTAGGCAGGTGGACTGACATGGCATTGTGGACAGTTCAGTTAGACAGGTGGACTGACATGTCATTGTGGACAGTTCAGTTAGACAGGTGGACTGACATGTCATTGTGGACAGTTCAGTTAGCCAGGTGGACTGACATGGCATTGTGGACAGTTCAGTTAGACAGGTGGACTAACATGGCATTGTGGACAGTTCAGTTAGACAGGTGGACTAACATGGCATTGTGGACAGTTCAGTTAGGCAGGTGGACTGACATGGCATTGTGGACAGTTCAGTTAGACAGGTGGACTAACATGGCATTGTGGACAGTTCAGTTAGACAGGTGGACTGACATGGCATTGTGGACAGTTCAGTTAGACAGGTGGACTAACATGGCATTGTGGACAGTTCAGTTAGACAGGTGGACTGACATGGCATTGTGGACAGTTCAGTTAGACAGGTTGACTGACATGGCATTGTGGACAGTTCAGTTAGACAGGTGGACTGACATGGCATTGTGGACAGTTCAGTTAGACAGGTGGACTGACATGGCATTGTGGACAGTTCAGTTAGACAGGTGGACTGACATGGCATTGTGGACAGTTCAGTTAGACAGGTGGACTGACATGGCATTGTGGACAGTTCAGTTAGACAGGTGGACTGACATGGCATTGTGGACAGTTCAGTTAGACAGGTGGACTGACATGTCATTGTGGACAGTTCAGTTAGACACGTGGACTGACATGGCATTGTGGACAGTTCAGTTAGACAGGTGGACTGACATGGCATTGTGGACAGTTCAGTTAGGCAGGTGGACTGACATGGCATTGTGGACAGTTCAGTTAGACAGGTGGACTGACATGTCATTGTGGACAGTTCAGTTAGACAGGTGGACTGACATGTCATTGTGGACAGTTCAGTTAGCCAGGTGGACTGACATGGCATTGTGGACAGTTCAGTTAGACAGGTGGACTAACATGGCATTGTGGACAGTTCAGTTAGACAGGTGGACTAACATGGCATTGTGGACAGTTCAGTTAGGCAGGTGGACTGACATGGCATTGTGGACAGTTCAGTTAGACAGGTGGACTAACATGGCATTGTGGACAGTTCAGTTAGACAGGTGGATTGACATGGCATTGTGGACAGTTCAGTTAGACAGGTGGACTAACATGGCATTGTGGACAGTTCAGTTAGACAGGTGGACTGACATGGCATTGTGGACAGTTCAGTTAGACAGGTTGACTGACATGGCATTGTGGACAGTTCAGTTAGACAGGTGGACTGACATGGCATTGTGGACAGTTCAGTTAGACAGGTGGACTGACATGGCATTGTGGACAGTTCAGTTAGACAGGTGGACTGACATGGCATTGTGGACAGTTCAGTTAGACAGGTGGACTGACATGGCATTGTGGACAGTTCAGTTAGACAGGTGGACTGACATGGCATTGTGGACAGTTCAGTTAGGCAGGTGGACTACAATCTTCCCTTTAAAGGTTCTTTTGTCAGTGTGCAAAATTATAAACTCATGTGTACAGTTCCACAGCATTCATTTATTTGTGCCAAATTTTACACCATCACCATACAAACCATCACCATACAAACCATCACTTTACAAACACGAATATTATATCCTCCTTATCAAAATTTGCTAACGCTTTAATTCTAAACTGCTGCATGGCATCAGTCAGATACCTGCGCAGCAGAACATGTAAAGAATGTGAGAAATTCAACCTTAACTTTAAAAAATGATTTAAAGGCCATTTTTATTTGTGTGTATATATCTAAATATATTTAATTATAAACATAAATATACATTCATACATACAAGTAAAAATTAAATATGTTAAGTTGAGGTAAATGACAGCTCATTATCCTCGTTTGTTTCTGATTTGCGATCAGATATGTGTGTTATATGTATTATGTAAACTATAATGACACATCTAAGTTTATTATTTATTCAAAATAGGTACACATTTAATTAAAGAGCCAATATACACAAGGCCAAACTTTACAGATTTTATAACTATACCTTTATTTTATACTTAGTATAACTATACCTTTATTTTATACTTAACATTTAATTTGTGCAATACTTTCTTTTTTAAAAGTATTGGTATGTTTATTTTCTTTTTCCTTCTTCTCTATAGTTTTTGAAGATGGAAAAAAATAATCTCGTGCAGGGGTGGCCAGACCTGTAGTAACTGAGAGCCATTTTAAACATAAGATTTTTTTTTGAGAGCCGCATTGAAGTAATATGGGTCATGAGCTCACTTGAAATGAAACATTCTTGTTTGATATATTTTTATAAATTATTTCCTGTCTTAATTGAATGATTTCAACATTTCAATTACTTTAACACCAATCATATGTTGAAGAAATAAATGTGTTTGTTACACAATGAACAAATATTTAAATATATGAAAAGAAACACTGTATTTAGACTTAAAATTACAGTCAACATTAATTATTATGATTATTCTGAGAAGCCTTTGAACTCTAAAGTTTCTTTAAATCTGGTTGGTAGATAATAGTTGTGGTGCGAAGTTCTGTCAGAATACGGTCGTTTAGCGCTAGCAATATTCAAAGCGATTACATAACTTGCCTCAGTTAAAGTGACATCTTATTTGCTGAAAGCAGAAAGTAGTGTCCGCTGCTGACACATTTCAAAAGTTAACTCACCAAGCTCGCTTTTTTTTATTCAGATCAAGCCCAAATGATCTTCAACCTTTTTTTTTCGATTAAGAATTTTTTTTTAAATTCACTTATTTTAGTATTTTATTTATATGTTTAAAACAAAAAATCTTAATTTCATAAATTGTTCAGGAGCCGCAATGTGATCACGGAAGAGCCGCTGTTTGGCCACCGTTGATCTAGTGCAGTGCTTCTCAAAGTGGTGGTCCGCGGAGCGGTGCCGGTCCGTGTGCCATCCGTTGCCGGTCCGCAGATGTTCTCAAAAAAGGGACAGAAAAAATTGTCAGTACAGGGAAAATAGTGCACCGGTCCCTGGTGCAATGGAAAAAATTCCTGCCGGTCCGCCATACTAAAAAGTTTGAGAAGCACTGATCTAGTGGGTTGAAACACATGACTAAAATGCATAGGGTGACAATTTGTATTAACACATAAAAGGTCATCGCAGACCTATCTGTTATTTGTTTCAAATTATTAATTGTTATCAGGAATGATCAAGGAAATGCTGTAATAAAAACTGATGCACCAGTAACATCTCATTCTTTATATATCAGCAAAAGTCACAGAATGATCTTGAAAGATTTTATTGTTAGAGATTAGGCTTAGCTTAATAAGTAAAGCTAAATCAGAAAGGTGCCAGAATTTGAGATTAAGTCTCTGTTGACCCACTGATGATATATGGCGCTATTGTTAACATCAATTAGATATTAAGTCTCTGTTGACCCACTGATGATATATGAGGCTATTGTTAACATCAAAGAGACATTAAGTGAGATTCCAAATCAAAGTAACAAAAACCAAAAGCCAACTATTAAAGTTCAAGAAATAATAACACAAATTCATTCCTTGACCAAAGTGACAAGCCAAAAGACTTCCAATTTCTTTGATATTTTGTATTTCCTGTGATTTGTTTCCTGTCACTTCTATCCTACATCATTAAATATACTTTTCTTTAAGCAATTGTAGCCATTTTAATCCCACAAAAATCTGCATATTTTTGTTTAAAGCTAATATGATTGTAAAATTGCATTGTGAATGAATGAACTTGGCATGAAATTTCTTGTTGTCGGTAGGGATCAGCCGGATATGGGTTTTTACTATTTGCCGAATCCGGATAGTTTGTCCCTAATATTTGCCGGATCCGGATTCCGGAACGGATATCTCCACATTTATGTGTAATAGCTACTAGGGTGTAGTTTACTACTTCATATCAAGTATTTCATACTATTTATTAAAATATTTATTATCCTACAAATGAAGAGTATCTGCTATCGACGTTGTTACATTGTCAAAGTCAACGATGAACATTTTACAATGAATTGAATGAACGAACTTGAAGAAGTTCAACGAACTGCGTAGTGTGTACCACAGCAAACAGTGTTGTACTGTGTGTAGTGTGATGTACAAGAAGTCGTGACCTAGAACCATAATAAAACTGTTCTTTTATTCAGACAATTTAAGTTTAATATGCTGTTATTCAACTTATTTTGTTATCTTATGTAGTAAAGTAATATCTATACTTGTAACTTTTTAACTTAATATATTTTTCTCGTATTGAAATTGATTCTTTTACTATATTTTGAGTAGATTTGAATGATTTGAATGGATCAACGCTTGTTAATTTGTTTATTTTGTTTATATATTAATAATTTAATGTATAACTTAATTTGTTACTTAACTTATTTTGTATAATTATTATATTCACAATAGATTAGAGTTTTAAAATTATAAGACTGAATAAGATATAACACATAAGACAAGCAACATTTTTATTTTTAAGTTCGCAAATCAAATCACAACTGCAACTACCATTTAAAGTTCAACTGGAAAAAAAAACAATGAATATAAAATTATTGCAATGATATAACTTATATAAGTAAAATGTTTAAATTTGAATACTGAATTGAAAGTATTGAAATATTGACTACTGTCAACGTAGTAGTCAATGACAAATAAATTAAAAAAGAAAGCCAACTCTCAGTCTGTCCCAGTTTCCAAGGCTCCTGTTTAACTAAATAGTTTATAGTATAAACTAATAATTACAAATTAACTTAAAATTATTATTTTTTAACATAAAATTAATATATCAGCTATAACAATGAAAATTATTTAAGGACATGAGTAAATAAAATAGTTACTAATTAGTAAATTCCGGTTAAACTTTGTGTTGTTGAAGAAAATTCTTGTTAAATGTACTGATTTCTGGTTGTTGTTTTTTTAAAACTTTTTAATACTTTTTATATATTTGTTTATAAACTAATTTATATTAATTTAATTTTAAAAATTCTTTACTACATTGATATCCGGATACTATTCGGATCTGGCATAGGTATTTGCAGAATCCTGATAGTGGCGAAAATACTGATATTTGGTCCGCTGTCCCCTAGTTGTCCGTTAATTGTGCTTTAAGTTACGAATAACTCTGTATACATGAATAAATTGAGTATGTACCATTCATTAATAGTCTTCTTGATATAATTGATCTTGTGTAAAGTGTAAGTTGCATAGTAAGTGTTCCTTTTTTTAGTGGGATGTTTCTCATTATAAATCATTACATGCTTTTTGTTGTTTTTTGTTAGGTTACATAAAGGCATGGAATCCTAATTAAAATACAACCCAAATATATTTTATTGGTTATATCTAAAATAAATTCACAAGTATTTTGACTCTAATCCACCATTTCAAACTAAAATAGCTTCTCTTGCCTCCATGTCATGTTGGCCTTGTGCCACCAATGTCTGACCTCAACCAGGGAACTCTCATTTGTTGACATAGGGCTATGTTGACTGAACAAACACTGGCCCAGTGCTCTCCTCCAGTGGCCTTCCCTCCCTCTCTCTATCTCACCCCCCCCCAGCTATTCTTCCTCCCCCCCCCCTTTTTTTTCATCCCTTGCATCTCCCAGGCTGTAAGTCTCCCTAATATCATTCACTATGAAGAAGTCCACCCCCAATAACCTCCATTTAGTGATTGCTTGGTCAGGGGAAAAGGGTGGTGGTGGGGGAGGGTCACATCTTGACCCATGTCTTAACCTTTGGTAGTGGCAGTGGAAAGCTCCTTCTTAATTTGATATTTAAGGATTGTGTGAGGATCCACAGCTCATCCATCACTTGTGTGTTCATTTTGTAGATAAGGAGCTAATTGTGTCTAGTTTTTACATTTTAGTAAGTTATTTTAAATAAACGAACAGAAATATGATATATTGTACATCTTAATTGAATAGCATAAAATGTGTATGTGAGAGGTCCCATGTTTCTATAAAATACACAAAAAGGATTAATATTAAACTATAAAATACTAATAAAATGCTGTTATGCTCCAGAAAAAATTCTCTCTTGAGAGTATTGATTATGTCAGGAGTGCTGTTACCTCATAAAACGGTTTCTGTTGCCACTGACCTTTAGCTGGCAGGAGTTGATCCATTCTTGGTGTTAACATTTCTAGTTGGAAACAGACCAGTGATTTAGTACTGAGGACTAGTCACTGCATTTCTTTAGATCACTCATAGAGTTTGTTCATTCACATGAGTATTCCAAAACCTTGCAAGAAAGAAACCATGTCTAAAAGTAAAGGTAGGATGTTAATATGTTGCCTTTAGCCTTATACAGATGGTGTGTGTAGTATAGAAACCTGGTTTGGATGTAATATTAGTGAAACATCAGTATTAAAAAAATTACTCTTCCACTATTTTTGTATTAGGTGATTTTTATTGTTTCATTCCTTGTCTGAATAGTTTTTCTATAAACCTTTAAAAAAACTATTGACCGTATTTTCTTTTCTAACATTGCAATAGTGACTTTTTTTGTGTGATTTAATTTTGTGTTGTATAACATGTATTATGTTATTATTCACACTGTTTCCCTTTAATCTTGATGAGATGGTTTATGTAAAAAGGATGAAATTTATTTTTTTCTGTACCCCACCAAAAGCCAATGCCAAATAATTTAATAATTTCAATCATCAAGACTACATCTCTTAAATTTATTCTTCAAATTTTTGTTGGCCATGAAGTTAAGAATCATCACATTTGTCAACAGCTCGCAAATAGTTTAAATGATTTGTAGTACATCTTTAACTACCATTGTTTAGGTACACCAGTGAAAACTAAGGATGCCAGCTGTGAGTACAGGAATATAACATGGGTGTTGACAACCAAGAGCATGTAGTAATATTGTTAGGGTGGCATGATACATGTTTGTCTTAGTGTGTATCCGTAGTGCTCAAATCTGTTATGCAGAAAAGTAGCTTGTCTCCAGACAACATTCAGGTTTATTATAATTCATTTAGTTTTGATACCTATGTATTTTTCCTTATTTTAATTGTAGACAAAATAACCTTTTTAAGTAACTTCATGTTAATAGTAACTGTTTTTTTTTAAAAATTATTACTTAATTAGATGCTGCAAAGCATTTGTCAAGTGATTTCTCTTTAATTTAAAGACCTATTTACTTTTTGTTCAAGAGCAGTAGGCATTAAAATATCTGCTTAAATGTTATTTGCAAAACCTGGTGAATATTTTTGTTAGTTTCTGCATATCAGTGCATGCAATATTTGTGTTAATGGGAATAGGCTCCTCTATATTTTTGATATCATTTTTTATAAAGAAGTGACTAAGATTTCAGCTTCTTTGTCAGTTAAAAGGTATAGCCTACTTTTTTTTTAAAGAATCATTTCTTATCTAATATTTTATAATTATAATGATATACCTTTTATACCTAACATTAAATGGTGTTAGAAAGCATGTTTCATTAATTATTTTTTCTTACATAGTACATGTAATGGTAATTCTAAGATTACTAACAAATTATTAAACTATAGCATGATGTCATCATTACAATATTATGATTTGATTTACAGTTCGGGTAAGATCTGCACACCCCATGGATCAATGACAGTTAAATATAGCAAAAAAATTGCCTTAAAAAAATTGCTCAGTATGGCACATGAAAACATAGTATGGAAAATAATACAATCCAAAGGTTTAATTCATTTATATCTTTATCCATATTAATATACCAAGATTGTAAACTGGTTTTCTTCTTGCCATATTTGGTTTCTAGTTATATCTTCTGTCTATAGTTTTTCAAATCAAAAGCGAGTTAATTAATTTTGTTAAACATATTTTTTAATGCAGTGGTAGCTTAAACAGTCTTCTGAGCCCACGTTTAAAAAAAACAATAACATATATTTAAGTGGTATGAAAAGCTTTAAAGCTGGTCACTTTAGAAAGGATTTAGGACTCTCTGTTCCTAAAACTAAAAGGTATTGTTTGTTTATGTTGAACCTTGCTATACTTATAATATGAATTCCCAATGTGTTCAATGAAGAATTTAGTAAACTAAAACTTTTCAACTATAATGCGGGATGTTTTTTAACAACATAAAAGAAACTGTACACTTGAAAAGGCTTGTTTAGCCAATATGAGGCTGAAGAACAGAGCTAAACTTGTGCTATTGATTTTGTGTTCAGGCTGTTTACATAGGCACAAATTAACTTTTAACAGGATGTTAAAGTAGCTATCTGTTGCCTGGCTACTCCTTTTTAATGTTTTTTTTTCTTTTTTACACACATTTTGGATATCTTTTTCTCAAAATCAATGCTTAGACTTTTATTGAGTCTTTGTCATGTTACCAGTTAAGAGACGTATATATTTCAAATGTCTAACCCCTTTTGACTTTTGATCTAAATGTGAAAGGCTTAAAAGATAAAATATTTATATTTTTATATTATCATTACATAATGATTTATATCCTTGCTATGCTTCCTATAACATCTGTTTTTGAAACGAATTAATTTAAAAACACAATGTTTCCAATGTAGTTAAAAATCTTATCTTGTTTCTCTAGTTTTGATGTAATCACATGTATATCCATTTGCAGGTTATCAATTCTCAATTCATTAGAATTAAATTTTAAAAATGTGTTACCAGTATTCCAATTAATCTTAAATAAAATTGCACCAAATTATGATTAATTATTGTTTGGATATTTAAAAAAATATTAAAAACTCTTTAATGTTGTGTACATGTGCATGTCTTAGAACAAATATAGAAAATGTCCATTTATAACACACATTGTTCCTGGCATGATCTGTATCTTTACCATTATATGACTTATATTTTTATAAAAAGTGGTTGCAAAAAAGCTACTGACTTGAGCAATACTCAACAATGATTTAGAAACATTTATTGAAAACACAATTCTAGCAGTGAAGGGAGAAATATAGTTAAACTTTTTTCGGTTAATTTAAAATATATTAATTAAAGTTCTACAGTATCTCTATAAATTGATGTCACACTGAATTGTTTTAAAAGTCAGTAGTTTGAAATAAAGAAGCCCCATAATGTTTGAGTGAAACACAAAATTGAAGAAATTTCTATAAGTAAAAATATTAAAATTAAAAAAAATCCTTTCCACTAAACTGTCATCGTTTCAATAAATAACAATTATAGAAACTAACTAACTGCTATTGTATTGTTAATAATAGTTTTACTAAAAGATTAAAGCATTTCATGCAATTTAAGCTTTATGAACTTGAATTATGGTATGATGTACTTAGCAATCTTATTGATAATTAAGATTTATTGCGTAATTTGCATGTTTTGATGTTTCCTCCTATTTGTTGTAGATAGATGCCTGAAGTTGAATGGGATTAATATAATCATCTACGTTTTAATTGTGTACATACCATAAAATTACAATACAAAATTAATTTAATCTAAATACATTCAATTTGTATTCTATTTGTAGTTCCTTATATGTGCCTTAAAAGAGCAATTATTTTATTAAACCATGTGTTTTCAATACATTCTAATTCAACGAATTTGAAAATTTTAACCAAAGTAAAATGCAAAAATATTCATATTTAATGCCTTTCTTAAAATGCCTAATTCTGTGCTTTGTATTATAACAAAAATGGTTTCTTCTTCCAGGCAACACGGTCACAAAAACCAAAGAGATCAGCAGTAAGTGTGTACTAATATGCTGCATATTCACATATATGCAAATAACGTGATATGTCATAAAATGTCATCTGATAACTATATGTTTGTGTTTTAATAAGTCTGAGCCCGATGAAAACACTCTGTATGAAGTTGTATGATGGTCACATCATTGAGCTCTTTTAAACAAAGTTTGAATGTTTGTTCTGTCCTAAAAAGTATTACAATTTTGTTCCATAAAATTATTTGTGTTTGCTTATTTTTTGAAAAAGCGGGCAGGTAAGTTTGATGTTTCTAATTCTAATTTGATGTAATTTGGATAAAGGTGAAGCCAATTAAAAATTAGTGTACCATTAAAAGGAGAAATATAACAGTTATAGGAAAGCACAATTTTGAGTAAAGTGAGCGTTCCTGCAAATATTTTCCAAGTGATTTTCTTCAGAAATTGAAATAAATACAGGAACATTTTTGTATTACTATTATATTAAAGAGAAATTATTTTTACAATAATCAGTTAGCAGTTAAACAAATATTTGACTAAATGACTTTAATGGCTCTTTTGTCATTGAACATGACTTTTGTCATTGCCAAGTTGTCATTGTACATGACTTTTGTCATTGCCAAGTTGTCATTGTACATGACTTTTTGTCATTGCCAAGTTGTCATTGTACATGACTTTTGTCATTGCCAAGTTGTCATTGTACATGACTTTTTGTCATTGCCAAGTTGTCATTGTACATGACTTTTTTGTCTATTTAAAATGTTATTTTACTTCATAACCATTTTGGATAAATCCAGTTTTTGTGATGTTGAGTTCAGCATTGACCAAACTAACATTTAAACTATCTTAATAACACCTAGTATCTTCTATTTTCAGTTGTAAAGAAAGGGCACATTTATATCGTAAAAAGAAAGTATTGTTTCAGTTTGTTGCATTTTTTTAAGAAATCCGATTGATTCCCCAAACTGTGCTTGTTGATTTCAGTTTGATTACAGTCTTCATCTTTCAAATGTATTTTAAAAATTTTGATTTGCTTCAGTCTTTTTTTTTCTTCTCCTGTCCAATTATTTTTGTGTTAGATTTCATGAAGTTATTTTAAGATATCATTTTGTTTAAAGCTATGTTGTTGATTATTTAAGCATTCTTGTTCACCCACTGTTTTTAGTTTTTATTGTTAACAAGCAATTGCCACTTGAAGTTTGTTTCCCACCATATGTGCAGTACATATATTTACATGTTTCAACATATTTATCAAACTACTGTTATAGATAACTGGTCCTTTTCTAAATAAAATAATTGCCCTTGGTTTGCTTTAGTTACTGCATCAGTTACGTTTGGTAGGGCTAAAGTAAAATAAACCAAGTGAATTTTTACATAGAAATGGTAAAAGCTCTTCAGTATCAATAATTTTGAAAATGTCATATATTTGCTTTTAGTTAACCACCAAGTGTTATTTCATGTACATTATTGGGTAGATAAAGACATAAACATACATCTTCATTTAACCCTCAACTTCCTCAATTCTATGATCTGTACATGCCTTTTTCTTTTAATATCCAAATGCTTATACTTTAAAAGATTTTTGCATGCAAAAACATCTAGAAATCCAACAGACAAAATATGGATAAACTATGGACGATTGTAAAATACTATTATTACTTCTTTATGTAGGTCGGAGAAATATAAAATCAGTCACTATTATTATATATTTTTCTACATCAAACTCAATTGTTCTGAATGCTGCCAAGTCATTAAGTAGCTTCTTGGGAAAAAAAACAAGAGTGGCAATTAATAAGTTCACTTAAATATAAATCAAAATAATTTACTCTTATATGTTTAGAAAAAGTTATAGTAATGGTCTTCACACTGTATAAAAATAGAAAGTATTCTTTTAAAATCAATGTATATATGTTAATGATATTATTTTAATTTTTGTAAGATTCAGTTTGAAGACTCTGTTTTGTAACTCCTAATGTTTGAACATAAATTACTTATATCATTTAATTTTACTTTTCTTTTTCTGATAATTTTTTTTAATTTCAAAAATTAGTGGAAATTAGCTTTGTTTTATCATTGGAACATTGTAGGATGCATCATTTTAAAGAAAAAACTTCTTTTTTTTTCACCTCACAGCAGGTATGCCTAGAGCTGGCATGCCACCACCGCCCCCTGGTGTTAATATGGAGAGAAAGCGTCCATCTTCACAAGAAGTCAGAACAGCACATCAGATTAAAACGTATGTTGTCTTTTAAAACCTTGTTTGAAATATAACAAAAAAATAGATTAAATCCTGTGTCCTTTAACTAGAAATGAAACTTGGCCCTCTTACACCTTTGATGTTAATTGTTATTGTTTACTATACGGAAAACACTCTTTTGTTTAACTTTTTATTACAAGTATGTTGCAAATATAAGTGTATACAATTTATTATTACAGAAGAGAAGTTTGCTACATTAAATTTTTTGTTATATTTTAGGAAAAGAAAGAAGAAGATCGCTGATAAGATTTTGCCACAGAGGGTTAGTACGATGAAATAATTGTGTATGGTGAACCATTATTGTTAAACACTTGTTAGTTTCTATTATTTCTGGCTGCATCCTGTTTTATAGATTTTTAATTAAGGTTATTTTATCTACCAAGATGTCAGAAGAGTTCCTCATTTTCTATTTCCATGGAAATTTGGGACTTGCTAAAAAAGCAGTGGAAAAAAAATCCGAGAATTTCAGTTTAGATTTGATTCAGGGACATTGTATTAACTTCAGCTACATTAAAATCTTTCAAAATTTACCTTATATCTATTTAAAAGTGATCATTTGTAGATAATATGCTGTCAGGGTAAAACTGCTACTTGTTTTCATAAGTTTTTTTATTCTATATCAGCTAGCTTGTCAGAGTTGAGGTTTTCTTGTAGTAAAACGTTTCTGCTTTTATATCTTATGTAACAGGTACGAGATCTTGTTCCAGAATCACAAGCTTACATGGATTTACTTGCTTTTGAGAGAAAGTTGGATGCAACTATTATGCGTAAAAGGCTTGACATTCAGGAAGTACTAAAACGACCCATGAAGGTTAGGGTTTCACATTATATTTGAATTCAATAAAGCAAGCAATGTCAAAATATTTCAAATATATTTTAATTATGGATTACATTTATTGAATTGTTTCCTTTTCTTGGGTATTTGTCAGTTTAGCGGGTGGGCACTTACTAAGTATTTACTATTTCTACTTCATTTCCTATCATTAATTTACAAACAAAATGCTTTGTTTATACCCTTTTCAGCAAAAGCGAAAGCTCAGGATATTTATTTCCAACACATTTTTTCCACCAAAAGAGGTAGAGGTAAGCAGCTAGCACCCAGGTTAAGCTTTCCTTTATCAAAGAAACTTTAAAGCATTATCAACCTACAGCTAAATTTATGACTCTGTCAAAACATTTTGTTATGGTACCTTTTATAACAAGTCTTTGTAAATGTTGAGTTTGGACTAGTATGTTAATATCCCATGCTTTGAAATCAAATAAATCCCTCATTTAAACTCAAATAGATCCCCATCCTGCAGAGGTCTTGCAATAAGAGCACCATACAAATAGATTCTCATCCTGAATAGGTCTTGCAATAAGAGCACCATACAAATAGATTCTCATCCTGCAGAGGTCTTGCTTGCAATAAGGGCACCATACAAATAGATCCCCATTCTCTGGAGGTCTTGCAATAAGGGCACCATAAAAATTAGTTGTTAATGATAATTAACTCATTTGCTACTAATGTGACTGAATGCGACATACCCCCCTGCGTACTAATGCGCCCAAATGCGACATGGCGTCTAGCAACGCGCATATAAAAAATCATCCCGTGAGAAGCATTGTTACCTTACGAATAGCTTTCGGCTTTTTAAAAAGTAGAAACAACGCTGATTTCGTTTTAAAAAACCGGATGTTTCTGCCATTATGCAACAGGTAATAATTCAGATAATGAGGAGGAATCAGATATTGAAATAGACCAAAATGAAATAGACAGTGATAGTGATATTGATAAATCTGATTCTGATCAAAGTGACGCTAATGAGAGTGATGGAGATGCTGTCACTGATTCGTGGTCAGATGATTTGACCAGTGTTGTAGGCAAGCTGGAAAATTTTAATGAGATAATAGGGGGAATTCATAATCTACCTATTGACAGCAGTCCCATAGACTACTTCAAGCTGTTGATGAACTCTACCATGATAGAGTTGTTAGTTGCGGAAACTAACAGATACGCTGAACAGCGGCAAACGGCCAAGGGTAAGAAAGACACCCAGTGGAAGGAGGTAACTAATGAGGACATATGTAAATTCCTCTACATAAATATCATGTTTGGACTTCACAAGTTACCAACAACCAAATTGTATTGGTCAGTGGATAAGATGTGGAGAGTCGTTGCAGTTGCGGATGTGATGGGTCGTACTCGTTATGAAAAAACACTGCAGTATTTTCACCTCTCCAATAGTGAGCGCATTCCAGCAAGGAACAGCGCTAATTATGATCCACTATACAAAGTAAGGCCACTACTGGATCATGTTAGGAATGTATGCCAAACAGCATACAAACCTCAACGACAGCTGTCTGTTTACGAGGCAATGGTTGGTTTCCGTGGGCGCTTGTCGTTCAAGCAATATTTGAGTAACAAACCAACCCCATGGGGGATCAAGATATGGTGTTGTGCGGAGGCTAAAAGTGGATATGTCCTCAACTTCCAGATTTACACTGGCAAGAGCAAAACAACAGATTATGGCTTAGGATATAATGTGGTTATGAACATGATAGAACCATATTTAGATAGATACCATGAGGTATTTTTCGACAACTTTTTTTCCTCCCCTAAACTCCCAGAGGACCTCTTACAGCGTAGAACATACAGCTGTGCTACAATAAGGCCAAACAGAAAAGGCTGGCCACTGCCAAAATCAAAGCAGAAGAGGGGGAGTTTAAAAATGAAGCAGAAAGGCCTACTGGTTGCCACACAATGGACTGACAAAAGGCAGGTCAATATTATCTCGACCAATGCTGACCCTGTGGTCACCACTGTTCAACGTCGATCGAAAGAAGGGATGGTGGACATCGAAATCCCAATGCGTACAATTCTGGCATGTTTGGGGTTGACTTGGCAGACCAGCATCGTGCGTACTATCCTGTTGGCAGATCTAGTAACAAGTGGTGGAGGTATATATTTTGGTACCTCATAGATCTCTCCTCGATCAACAGCTTTCTGTTGATGAAAAGTGCTAGGCCAAATGATGGATCAGACTCTCCTGCACAAAATCATCTTATGTTTAGGATGGCTGTTTTAGATCAGCTTTTGTCTGGAGCTACAAAACCCAGGCAACCTGACACACCAAGTGTCTCTGGGAGATCCAGCCCATACAACAGCCAGCATATGTTGAGCCCCATGTCAGGACGCAAACGTCGCTGCTATCAGTGCTCCATTGATGGCAATAAGATGGGCAGTGGTAGAACCAGAGAAACAACAACAGGCTGTCATCTATGCCAGGTCCAACTACACAAGGGTTACTGTTTCTCAAAATTTCATGAGACCATGAAACAATAATAAATAACAGTCAACGGAGGTCAAAACCCTAAAATTACGATGTAAATTTTCAACAAAAAAAAGTTCCAGGATTTTTATAAAATATATTTATAAATTAAAGTGCATCAACCCATACATTTTTGGAAAGCTTATCCAATTCTCTATTTTTTATGCATATTTTGTAAATTTAAATTTACATTTAGGTGTTTAAAAATATTTTTAATTAACATGGGGTGCAAGTTTTTGAGAGTGATCTCCCTTTGCTTAGTATTTCAGGGGGTGTTTTGGGTTTTGTGCTTAGTAGCAAATGAGTTAAAACTGGAACACTCCTCAAAACGTTTCAAAAACGTTAAATAATGTTTTTGTTCTCTCCTTTAACATTTATTGATTATTTAAAATACAGGTTTTTGCATTTTTTGTGATTATGAGTTGAATGTCATTGTACGGAATCGGGTTGCCATAAGGCTTTCAAATAATATAACAAATACACTTTAATTTTTGTGAAAACAATATTTGTTAAGCTTTATTTATGGGAAAATGCATGTATAGACATTTCAATCAACATTTATACAGTTTAAAGCATTTGTTGAAATGTTTACACATGAATTTCAAAATGTTTACACATGTATTTGTCCATTAACTCTTTTTCTCCGGAACAACGCTACCATCGTTGATTTTAAAATGACGTTTCTGACTGATCAACGATGCCAGCGTTGATTTATTAAAACTGAATTGTTTGGTTTCTTTCCTTAACTATTAAACTATTAAATAAAAATTAGTTTTAATGTAATCTAGAATGATTTCCCTTGAATAAAAAGTCAGAAATTCTTTGTTTGAATGTATTTTCACCACATAAGAAGCGTTTGAAAGGCTTGTTTTTATTTTTGTTTTTACGTTTGTTTACAAACGTGGATATTCAACCAAGGCATCTGGTAATCGATCTAATATTATTTTAAATACTACAATGATGAACAAGAAAAAGGTATTCTTTTTAATTATGATTTACATAGTAATTTTAAATTTCCAAGGAATCATACGCCTAGTAGTTGTAGTGAAATTGACAATGAAGTTGACTAGTCATCTGTTGATAAACAACAAGCCCCGCCCCTTCTCAAATGCCTTGATGAACTGATAATATTTCTACTACAAATAATAATATAAACAATATAGAGTCTAATTTGAAAGCTGCTAAACTTTTTCACTAAAATTAAGTGTGATTTTAAATAGAATTAAAAATAATTTCCAGTTGTAATACACAGTATAAGTATAAGTATAGCTTCCAGTTCCATTGTAAACATTTCAATTTTCCAATTATTTTCCTGTATGGGTGACTATGGATATTGAGTTCTAATTTTTTTGTTTGTTTTTTTTAATGTGAAATTATTTCTGTTTGGTGTAAATATGAATATAGTTCAGATAAAACACCATTTTATTACATTTTGGATTAAAATCTAAATTTGTGTGACTTTGAAAAAGGTTTTTTTTAAACAAATGTGGTGTTTTTTTATTAGTCTTTTTTATTTTCACTAAATCAAAATCATATTATTTTATTAAAATAAAGTTATGAGTCTGTGATGCCTGAAAACTTCATTCTTTTCCCTTTTATTCAATACAAAATATATCATTATCTGTTAAATAATAAAAAAGTTATTAACATTTTAAGTTAGCATGGTAGCCCGCGACAAATTTCCAGAATAGATAATTCCGTAAGAATGAGGAAAATAATTCTGAAGAAAAAGAGTTAATAAATCTAGTAATTTATTGTTTTATTCACATAAATCAATTTGGTAAACTTGTATTTTGGTGATTGTAACCAAACATTCCAGGAACCATTAGTATGCACATGGTAATTTGGTCAATGTGATTAATCAAGCTTATTACATATCTACAGACACAGACTGACAGGTTTTTTGATTTGATGAATGGTTTATATGAGCTTATCACAAAAGATGTTAATGAATTTTTATGTGTTAGTATCCATGTAAAGATAAAATAACCCAAATTTTTAAAATACATCAACAATTAATTTTATTTTATTTATCTAAAGGATGGAGAGGAGTCTGTGCCATCATGGGAACTTAGAGTTGAAGGTCGTCTACTTGAAGATGTAAGTTCTGTTTCATGTGATCTCATGTTACATTAACAAATTTAACTATCTGGGGTTGCAACCTATGATTTAGATACAAGATACCTGTTTATTATTTTGAATAACAATATGTAACTTTTGAAATGTTCTCAAAAAATACTTTTTGTATACTCTTAAAGGCGGCCTCTGCAAGACTCTGTGACAGTAACAAAATGAAGAGAAAATTTTCTTCATTTTTCAAATCTCTTGTGATTGAGCTGGATAAAGAATTGTATGGGCTGGATAATCATTTGGTGGAGGTGAGGCAGGTTTCATGTGATGGTTATTTTGTTGACGATGGAACATAATAGGACTATGCATTGAAATCAAATTATCTTTGATCTAAGTTTGATCTCTTCGATAGAAGTATCTAGACAAATTTGCTCATTGAACTTTCATATCTCTTCTGACACATTGGCACTCACATTTTCAGTGGCATCGTACTCCAAGTACACAAGAAACTGATGGTTTCCAGGTGAAAAGACCAGGTGATCAGAATGTCAAGTGTAAGGTGTTGCTCATGTTGGACTATCAGGTATGCCAAATATCATTATCCTCTATTCACAGAAAAATATGTTCTACTTTTGAAAGCATTTTGTCATTTAGAAATAACCAATCCAAGTAAATGCTGTGGCAAGCATTGATTTCCCATTTACTGAATTTTGTTAACATAATATGCACTAAAGTATAGCACATCAACTTTATAAGTATCCCAACTAGCAGACCCGTCGTGCGTTGCAACGATCTCAGTAAAAATTTAAAGTGGGATTGGACATTAGGAGTTCAGTGCCCTATAGTAATATAATATAGGTTCTTAAGTTTTCATATTCTAAGTTTAGTCAAAATCCAATTATTTTCTCATTATTTAACGCTTAAACTAATTTTAATATTGCTAATATAGTGAAAAAAACGACATAAAGGGGACCCGGGCCTATTCTTTGCGAGATGTCAATTTCAAACACCTTTTTATTTTCATTCAGTTTCATCAGGGATATATTTATCAAGATCGTTAAAAAGTGAATGGTAAAAATATCTTAAACATATGAAAAAAGACATTTGGGACCCCCGGCCCCGAAGATATTGACATTAGAAGTTCAGAAACCTTAAGTATTTTAATATGGGCTACCAAGTTTTTGTATACAAAGTTTGGTTAAGATCCAATCATTAACTCAGTAGCTAACGCATAAACTAATTTTTATAAAGCTCGTATAAGCAAAAAACGACATTAAGGGCCCCAGGGCCCAATTATTGCAAGAAATAATGTGCGAAACACATGTTCAATTGAATAAATTTTAAAATACAAACATTTATTTATATTTCTCATTTTTGTTAAAATTTGCATGGACGATAAAATATTAAACATTTACTAAAAAAGACATTTTGGGCCCCCTGCCCCAAGGGAATGAAAATTAGGAGTTCAGTGCCCTATAGTAAGAAAAATATAGACCCTTGAGTTTTTATATATTAAGATGGGTCAAAATCCATTAATTTTCTCAGTATTTTACGCTAATACTAATTTTTATACAGCTCATATAAGAAAAAAAACGACATTTAGGGGCCCCTGGGCCCATTCGGTGAAAGATTTCAATTTCAAAAACCTGTTCATTTTAATTCAGTTTCCTCATAGATATATTCCTCAAAATCGTGAAAAATTGAATGGAGAAAAATATCTTTAAAATATATGAAGAAAAGACATTTGGGGCCCCCGGCCCCAAAGGGATGGACATTTGAAGTTCTGTGCCCTATTGTATTTTAATATGGGCTACCAAGTTTTTATATTCAAATTTTGGTTAAGATCCATTCATTTACTCAGTAGCTAACTCATAAACTAATTTTTATATAGCTTATATAAGCAAAAAACGACGCTAAGGGCCCCAGGGCCCATTCAGTGCAAGATTTAAAGTTCAAAACACCTGTTCATTTCAATTTGTATAATAATGGATACATGTGTCATTATTTGTCAAGATTGTCAATAACTGAATGGTGAATAAAATCTTAAATGTTTAAGAAAAAGTACTTTTTGGGCCCCCAGCCCCAAAGGAATGATTATTAGGAGTTCAGTGCCCTATAGTATTTTAATATTGGCTATCAAATTTTTCTATACAAAGTTTTGTTAAGATCCAACAATTTACACAGCAGCTAGCGCTTAAACTAATTTTTATATAGCTCATATTAGCAAAAAATGACATTATGGGCCCCCGGTGCCCCATGAGTGTTAAATTTAGAAAAAAAAGTTGCCAGTTACCATCCCAGGTAGGTACTCAACAGTCTCCAAAATTTTCTTGACGATCGGATGAATGGTTTAGTCAGCTATAAAGGACATGCACACACACACAGACATACTTTGATTTTTATATATATAGATTAATAGATTAGTATAGCACATCAGCTTTATAAGTATCCCAATTAGTATAGCACATCAACTTTATTAGTATCCCAATTAGTACAGCACATCAGCTTTATAAGTATCCCAATTAGTATAGCACATCAACTTTATAAGTATCCCAATTAGTATAGCACATCAACTTTATAAGTATCCCAATTAGTATAGCACATCAGCTTTATAAGTATCCCAATTAGTATAGCACATCAGCTTTATAAGTATCACAATTAGTACAGCACATCAGCTTTATAAGTATCACAATTAGTACAGCACATCAGCTTTATAAGTATCCCAATTAGTACAGCACATCAGCTTTATAAGTATCACAATTAGTACAGCACATCAGCTTTATAAGTATCCCAATTAGTACAGCATATCAGCTTTATAAGTACAAGTATCCCAATTAGTACTAACACACACAGGCCACCAGCCCAACCCCACTATGGCACCGCACATCTTTATAAATATTGATCTATGTTTCAACATACATTTTTAATGTCTTTAAAACCAAGGAAATATTGGTGCATACCAAACATATTTGTGTTATTTTGAGAATGTCATTTAGGAAAGATAGGAAACATCTGTAAAATTAAATAATATTCTTTGCTGTTACTTAATGATTTTAAAATACTTATTAAAATTTAAGTTATTTACTTTTTTAACTAATTAGACTATTTTAATTTAAATGTTTAATGTTTAGAACTTGTGATATTTGCAGCCAATGCAGTTCAAATTGGATCATCGACTGGCCAGACTGTTGGGTATTCACACTCAGACCAGGCCTTTTATTGTTAATGCTTTGTGGCAGTATATTAAAACTCACAAGCTCCAAGACTCTAGTGAGAGAGAATACATTAATTGTGACAAGTACTTTGAACAGGCAAGTCAACTAAGTCATTTGTTTCTTTATTTGAATATTCAACGGTAACATAGTGATCAACATACATGTACCAGCTTTTCTATCTAATATAATGGTTCCACTATCCACTGCATTATATTATTTAGCCTTCTTTCCTCCCTTAGAATAATACATGCAAGCAATAAGGATATCTTTTGAAAAATTGTAGCCAAAGTATTCAAAGCATATATTTAAATTCAGGAGTGATAACTTACTAATGGTTTTATTGCAGATATTTGAGTGCAAGCGTTTAAAGTTCTCTGACATCCCTTCAAAATTACAGCCACTTCTTATGCCCCCTGACCCCATCATTATACATCATGTAGTCACGTAAGTCAATTAAGAAATTAGTCCAATGAAATTTAATTTAACGCTGTGCAAAAAATCTGCTAAATAATCCTGCATTTTATTCATAAGTTTGAGCATAAATCTTATGAAATTTCTTTCATTTCAGAGTGGAAGGACCAGACGCCAAGAAAACTGCTTGCTATGATATTGATGTTGACATTGTAAGCTGGTTTTTTTTCTTATATTAAATTTTAATAAGAAATATATCATTATGCTCATAAGTGAAAGTTCAAACCTATGAGCACCAATACTTACTTCAATCAAGGTTGTTGTTTTTTTGTTGTTTTTTTTAAATTTATGTTCAAAATAAATGACTCCCTTCACCACATCTATACACAATGCTATTCAAAAAACCATATATGTTTTGGAAAGTTTTTAAGAACGGTATAAATTACTAAGACTTACTCCCAAGTATTTCGTGGAGAGTAATCTTGACACATAAAGTAACATGTTTTAAAATGGATTTGATTTCATGTAATATTTTCTTAAATAAGATAATGTATTAGTTTTGGTTTGAATGGTTTTACAGTAATATTTTGTGGATTTTAAACTTAACATTTATTTATGTGTAATGAACAGGATGATTCTCTGAAGCAACAAATGAGTGCATTTGTCATGTCTACCCAGAATCACACAGAAATAGCAAACTTAGATGCCAAGGTAAACAAATTTCTAACTAGTAATAATGATAAAATACTTGTTTTTAGATACATCATTGGACATATGTGTATCTTCAGAATTATTGCCTTTGTTTTAAATTTATTAAAACATATCTTAAAGTGTTGACAATGAGAAACATTTACCAATTTAGGAAATTTTAAAATTATGAAACTGATTTCATTTTGAGTATATTTATTTAATTATAGAATTATTTTTTTCAGCTATAGTAAATTATAACTTAATTTATTTACACAAACAAAGTTTTAAATTACAATTATATCCGCTCAGATACACGAAACTGTTGAAAATATCAACATGCTTAAAACTCAACGAGAGTTCTTCCTCGGCTTTGCTAAAGATCCACAGGAATTCATCAGTAATTTCCTGATTTCACAAACCAGAGATCTCAAGGTAAACTTTGCCACATTAAAAATTGTTGAAGTTTTCACTCAACCAGTTACTTTTGTCAATAAGCTGTTAGTCCTGTGTGGATCACATTAGAAATAAATTAATTTGAGCAATGGTAAAAAGTCTGTGACAGTAATACTGTTATTGTTATTGTATTTTTTTTTAATTAACAAAAACAATTGTGTATTTCCAGACCATGACAGATGTTGTTGGGAATCCAGAAGAAGAAAGAAGAGCTGAGTACTTCTATGAGCCCTGGATTAATGAAGGAGTCAACCGATATTTCTACTCATTGGTAACCCCTTACAAAGTCTATCATTTTAGGATATAAATATAATTATATTTGATAATTTTTTTTTAGATGTTACAAAATCTTCAAATTATTATTTTATTACACTATTGTGCAATAATCATTGATGTTCTAATTTCTAAAGACAAGATGAATCTTATTTCAGGTACAACAGAGGAGGATGGAGCTAGAACAAGCTCTCATGATGAGAAATGGGGGCATGTGAAATATCTTCACTCACTAACTTTGTTGACATATAACCTTCATGTTCATGTATGTTTTCTTGTAATATAATAATCATCATCTCCTATTTCAATTCATATTCATGCGACATTCTTATACAATGCAAAAGCTAAAAATTAAGGTCCAAAACAAGAATCGTTAATGATATTTAATTAGTTTGTGAGGATAATTCTTTATTTTTTAAAAATAATTTATTAATGAGATTATTTTTGTTAATGCTAAATTCATATGATCTCAACCTACTTGAAGGGCTATTGGAATTATTATATCTGATACAGAATTATTATATCTGATACAGAATTATTATATCTGATACAGAATTATTATATCTGATACAGAATTATTATATCTGATACAGAATTATTATATCTGATACAGAATTTCTTGGGTTTGACTTTGATATGACCTTACTTGGTGTTTTTTGCATTTTATAAGAAAATAAAATCTCAGCAGGTTATTTCCTGAACTTTTTTTAAATTAAATTTAATTCTCCTTTGATGAATTAGGGCAATTGATTTTATATTTTATTAGTTTGGAAATAGGTGTCTATTGATTCAGTATTAGCATTGTGCTAACATTGCTGTTGATAGTAGGTACTCACTTTTCTTAAAATAAGTTATCAAAATCCTAAAAAATGTTGCCAGTGTCATGATTTTTACTTATACTTATTCTTTTTCTGTGTTTGACAATTGTGATTGTGTCCCAGCTTGTAAGTAGTGTTCCAGTAGTTTCCCTGTACACAATGTGACCTTTATTTGTGGAGCTCACTTATTTGGGACGCTGATACCTTCACTGGTTGAGAATACAATCGGATTGGCTATGTTTATAAACTCTAATAGTCACTTGTATAAACAAAATTTGTATTAACTAATAGCTCCTGATGCGACTAAATGCGTCCTTATAGGGGTCCGTATGGATGCAATGCGTCTGTTCGCCTAGCGACGCACTCTCATATTTTTAGTTTAAAATAGCACGAAATCTCGCTTTCCTCTAGACTTCCGGCTATTGTCTGATTCCACGAGATTTCAATAAAAATTACTAGATGTTTTTATCTTCTTTCACTTTCGATCCATGTGTGAATTAGTTTGACCCTTCTAAATGGCGTATGTATTCACCCGAGGTTCCAAAAATCGCGTTATCGGACTTTAATCGTCATTATTTCGCAGTGCATGTTATATTATTATTAAACTTAATTCATTTCTTGATGCATTTATCATTTTATTTTTTAAGATAAATGAATATCTTTAGAAAATGAAAGCATTTTTCTAATGGAATCAAAAGCTTAATGAAGTTGCTTCCCTTTTGTCCGGAATATGAAATAGATTCGGAAGTAGCCCTTCGGGAGCTATTGAGTTAAGAAATGGATGTCCTCTGAGTTTTTTTTTCTTTTCAATTTGTATGCGTTCTCAGTATGATATTTTTCAAAGGCATTTAATGTTATTCACCGAATTATTGACTTAGAATGATATGTAATATGGAAATTTTTGTATTAAGCTTTTAAAAAATTACTATGATATTTGTCTTTTCCTTCCACTTGTCAGACAATAAATCTGAAATAACTCTCTATTAACTCTGTTCCTTGATGATTTAAACATGGGAGATTATCCTAAATATTGTTTGTGTCAATTCTGTATAGGTTCAAATATATGTAACTGCAGCTATGTGTTATAGGTTCAAATATATGTAACTGCAGCTATGTACTTGAGTTTTTATTATTGTGAAAATGATTTTCTGGCCCCCACCCCTCCCACACATATTATAATGACAATTTGTTGTCCTAAAGAAATCAATAAATTTGATGAAAACAACACAATTAAGTTTGTCATGGATTCTGGCTAATGGATGCCGCTTGTGAAGTGAGATATTTTTATTAATCTTGTTCATTTCTAGGTTGATTTTTAGGAATACATTAATTCTTTCAATATGACATCTTATTTTGTTAACTTTATGTATCAAATAATTGCCTGTAAGGCACACAGTAGTTAAGGGCTTTAATGTCCTACCAAATACTTGCATGTAAGGCACACACTAGTGTATGGGTTTAATGTCCTACCAAATACTTGCATGTAAGGCACACAGTAGTTTATGGGTTTAATGTCCTACCAAATACTTGCAGCTAAGGCACACAGTATTTTAGGGCTTTAATGTCCTACCAAATACGTGCATGTAAGGCACACACTAGTTAATTGCTTTCATGTCCTACCAAATACTTACATGTAAGGCACACACTAGTTTAATGTCCTACCAAATACTTGCATGTAAGGCACACACTAGTTTAATGTCCTACCAAATACTTGCATGTAAGGCACACACTAGTTCAATGTCCTACCAAATACTTGCATGTAAGGCACACACTAGTTCAATGTCCTACCAAATACTTGCATGTAAGGCACACACTAGTTTAATGTCCTACCAAATTCTTGCATGTAAGGCACACACTAGTTCAATGTCCTACCAAATACTTACATGTAAGGCACACACTAGTTTAATGTCCTACCAAATACTTGCATGTAAGGCACACAAGAGTTCAATGTCCTACCAAATACTTGCATGTAAGGCACACACTAGTTTATGGCTTTAATGTCCTACCAAATACTTGCAGCTAAGGCACACACTACTTTAGGGGTTTAGTGTCCTACCAAATACTTGCAGCTAAGGCACACACTAGTTTATGGCTTTAATGTCCTACCAAATACTTGCCCTGTTTCAGTCAACTTGCATTGTCCAGCTGCCGTCTGCATTTTATGTGAGGTGGACTCATTGTATTTCCCTCTTTAAATGAATATATACTCTTTTTCAATGCTGAACAGTTACAGACATGAATTTGTCATTCTTCGACATTTCAAACACTTAAATTTTTATTGATAGGTAATTAAGACCTATGGTTTCTGAAAGCTTAGATATTTCCAGGTAAATAAAAATGTAAGCCAAATGGAGTGATATATTTGACGTTGGACAATTGTAATACTATAAACGTGCAACCATTCTGATACTATGATAATTAAGAACATTGATCTTATGAATCTCATAAATTTGTTCAATAAATGGGAAGACAGCTATTTTAAGGGGAAGTAATTAATGTCACAATTCTATTTTTTCAATATTCTAAAGAAAGTTCCTACCTTGTTAAATAATTGTCTTCAAAAGAGGATTTATAGTAGGTCAAACGGTCAAATAGTTATTTATATTTTTGTTTTCAAGTTAGCCAAGTCAATGTTGGTGTCACACACATGACTTTCCAAACTAGTAGCAGTAAAACATGAATATTAATTATTCTCCAAATTTAAATGACTAAAAAAAGTGACTAAAAGAGCAATCACAAATTATTGAATTGAAACGCTACTGTCTAAAAATAGTATTATTACACTTACTTCAAAACAATCTCTAATGGCGTTAAAATAAAATAATAAATTTGCTTGTATGTATAATCTATTTATGTGCAGAAGTATTCTAAAATTAATTAAGCCATTGTCTAGCGTGTCTAAAATTATCCAGTTGGATTCTCTATAGCTCCATCACTATCTGCTGTCAGCTATCGAAACAAGGCATGTCAAGGGTTCTATTTGATATTGATTACCTCCCCTAACGAACTGCATTCACGCGCTGAATGGTGGCACAGCATAATGACACTCAAAGAGTTGTGAAAATAGTTTCATCCGAGGTGGGGGCAAAGGTCACAACAAACATGATTCGACTGACAATTCAGATACGTGTCTATAAATTATAAGGTCTCATAAAAGTGTCGCACGAATATGTTGATATTCCGCAATTAGGAAGTTGTTACACTCATGTCTCATCAATTATAGTTTATTATTATTATTATTTTCTAAAATTTATTTGAAGCCCTTCTCAAAATTAAACGTTTCTTATTAAAGTTTACTTGGTTTTTAAAATATCTATACATACATGTACAATTGAAATCAGCCCCAGAAGCTTGTTCAATACAATTTAAACAAAAAGTATAGAACAAACTGATTATCTATTGCCGAGTCTGACAATTCTATGAAATGCAGCCCTCCCCTTAAATTTCTTCAACCACAGGTGAGTAATATTATCACGCATATCTTTGATTCAATCATTAGGCCATCTTAACCAACTCAATTCATATTCTCAGAGTTGATTAGCCAAGCCAGCTGTTTGCTTGTTGGAAATCTTCTCGACAGTTCTTGCATACTTTTGAAAATCTTCTTGTGGTCAGTATAAAAGAAGCTGTCAAACTTCCCATTTCAACTTCATCCTGCACCTTCAACTCCAATATCTAACGGGTGGTATAGGTGGAATATTAAGGAGGCCATCATGAAGCTGTTTGGCCTTCACAGAGTCTATTTTAAGAAGAACTGGATCATGGTAAATGCGACCCCGTCAGGTTTTTTAAATGTTTAATTAGATCGTTTCCTTATTTTCATCACGATTTTTAAAAAAAAATCTTTTTAAAACGCTCATGATGTTTCATAGCCACCGTTGATTTTTATTATTTTTTTTAAAATTGGAAGTAAACAAAAATAAAAAAGCTTTCAGAGGCAGCCGTATGAGTCATTGCGAGTGCCTTGGACCAGAGGCGTGACTAGGGGGTGCGGACCGCACCGGGTGACACCAACACAAGGGATGACACCAAAATGCAAATTTCTGTATGCTCCCGTTTTTTGTCACTGGAAGACCCGTGGTAGGCCTGTGGGGTGAGTCGTGAGGGGATGACACCATGAGCTACCGCACTGGGTGACACCATGAGCTACCGCACTGGGTGACACCATGAGCTACCGCACTGGGTGACACCATGAGCTACCGCACTGGGTGACACCAACCCTAATGACGCCTATGCCTTGGGCTAGAGTTACAGTATATGTGGTGCTGAGATGTGTAAGTGTAGACTTGATACCTACAAGATACACTTGATACCTACAAGATACACTTGATACCTACAATATACTCCTATTGTGTGGTCCCCTGTTACAGTATAGTTGGTGCTGAGATGTGTAAGTGTAAACTTGATACCTACAATATACTCCTATTGTGTGGTCCCCTGTTACAGTATAGGTGGTGCTGAGATGTGTAAGTGTAAACTTGATACCTACAATATACTCCTATTGTATGGTCCCCTGTTACAGTATAGGTGGTGCTGAGATGTGTAAGTGTAAACTTGATACCTACAAGATGCTACTATTGCGTGGTCTCCTGTTACAGTATAGTTGGTGCTGAGATGCGTAAGTGTAAACTTGATACCTACAATATACTCCTATTGTGTGGTCCCCTGTTACAGTTTAGTTGGTGCTGAGATGTGTAAGTGTAGACTTGATACCTACAAGATGCTACTATTGCGTGGTCTCCTGTTACAGTATAGTTGGTGCTGTGACTTGTAAGTGTAGACTTGATACCTACAAGATGCTTCTATTGCGTGGTCCCCTGTTACAGTATATGTGGTACTGTGACGTGTAAGTGTAGACTTGATACCTACAAGATACTACTATTGCGTGGTCCCCTCAGCCTTCGACCTAGTGGGCCGTCCATACATGACATCACGCAATTTTGGCCAATTTTTACCACTTTTGTCACACTTCGTCACAAACACTTAGACCTCCCCCCCTCCAATATGACGTCACAAAGCTTTGACACTCCCCCCCCTTAAAAGCCGTATCTTCTAATTGAAAATTAGCATGTTGAAAATTAATTTTTGTCATTTTCACTATAATATAGTAACACGTATGAAGCCACTGAAAAAGTCATTCAATAAATTGAAAGCAATCAAATATTTAACTAGAGCTTTTATTTAAAGTTGCGTGTTTTGATGTGACGTCACATATCTTAATCACGCCTCCCCCCTCGTCACACATCTTCACAAATGCGTGAGCCCCTCCCCCCTTAGACGCGTGACGTCATTTATGGACGGCCCCTTTCAAGATGTAAAGTTAAAAACACCATTGATTTCAATCTGGATCACGATTGATATATTTTTCAACAATGTTCAAATCGAGTCAAATGGAACGGGTAATAAAGAATTAATTGTTTAGGAAAAAAGATGTTGGCGGCTCAAAAGGAATGGACATTAGGAGTTAATTGCACTATATAATTTTAATATGGGTCATCAAGTTTTTTTGTTACAAGTTTGTTCAAGATCCATCTATTTAAACAGTAGCCAAAGTTTAAACCAATTTTATATAGCTCATATAAGTATAAGGAAGGAAAAAAACACTACATTTTTGCCCCCCGGCCCTCAGTTAGTGATAATTTAAAAATTGTTTTGCCAATTATCATCGCGAGAGTGTATTCAACAAATTCACAAAGTTTCATGCTTATAGCTGCACGGGAAGTTAGAGAATTAGTGATGAGTGCATCAGTCAGTGAGGGCTTTGCCTTTTATTAGTATTGGATAGAAGACCCATTGGTGTAGATCATGTGCTAAATTTTCAAGATAATCAGAGAGAGCTTCAGTCACTGTAAACCATACATCATATTGATCTTTAACATTTTTAGGAACAGAAAGTTGTTGAGAGTCTTATACCAATATTACAGTGTCAAATAAATCATTTCATAGTTGAGTTGATGCAGCAATACAGGAACACATTTCCTTAAGAGTGGCAAATAATGTAAAACATTTTACACATGTCAAGTCCGTCACATTTTACATTTGTATTAATATCCTAATTGAGGTCCTCAATTTTTCTGCTTTAAAGGGAAATATTCATAAAACACTTCTCTCACCTCTACTATCTACTGTGGATTCTCACATATCCGAACAATTCAGACATCTGATCAGTGTATGATATCTAATATACTGTTAGCACGTCACGTCTATAGAAAAATTGAGTTTCCTCAGTTTCCACCAGTTATGAAACCCAGAAACAAATGTGGATGTAAGTTCAAGTTCAACTAACAGTCTGCAGAAAACGCAGTACATGTGTCTCTGATGGGTGAATAAACCATAATTGGCAGCAGTATTGTATATTTCCAGTTGGGACGATATTGTAAGACATTTGTTTTATCTTATCTTATCTTATCTGTTTACAGACGCTCCTTCTATACAGAAGATTATTGCGTCCTACGCTTATCTATGGTTTGTGTTTAGTCCTGCATTTTTATTAGAGATTTAAATGTTGATAAAGTGTTGGTTTTCCTGGATTCTTCAGGCAACCCATTCCACGCCCGAATTCCGGACGAGAAGAAGGAAAACTTGTATGTGTTTGCTCTTGCATACGGAATAAGAAAGGTGTTTTTATTTTTATGTCTATCTGAGGGTTGTATTAAGTTATCTTTGTGTTGTATTTCTAAATTAGAATTAATTGCTTTATGTATGATTACTACTTTGCTCTTGGTTCTTCTATCCTCTAGTGTTTCAAGGTTTAATGATTTAACTAATGGTGTTATTCTTGTCAATTTTGAATACTCTCCAGTAATGAATCTGGCAGCTCTTTTTTTGAATTTGTTTATAGTTTATCAATGTTTTCTGTGGTGGATGGGTCCCATACAGAAGATGCATATTCTAGTACAGGTCTCACCAAAGTGAGGTAGCATTTTAGTTTTATATCTCTATTACATTTGTTAAAGTTTCTTTTTATAAAGCCTAAGGTTTTGTTTGATTTTTTAATAACTTCATTGACATGGGAGATTCCATGATAGTTTCTCATTTATTAAGACTCCTAAGTATTTTGCATCTTTAGTTTGGGTCAGTTCTTTTACATGAATGTAATATTTTGAATTTATTTGTTTCTTTTTCTTTGTTACTCTTAACAGTTGACACTTTTCTGGGTGGAAAGACATACTCCAGTTAGTTTCCCATTTTATCAATTCATCTAAGTCTTTTTGTAAAATTTTGCTATCTTGTTCTGATTTAATTATTCTATAGATTATACAATCATCAGCAAATAACCTAACTTTTGTACCTGTTGAGATGTTGTTGGGTAAATCATTTATATAAATTAAAAAGGGTAAGGGGCCTAGCACAGTTCCTTGTGGAACTCCTGAGTTAACCTTTATTGGTGCAGATTTAGATCCCTTAATTATTACAGTTTGCTCCCTGCCCAAAAGGAAGTCTTGGATCCAGTGATGTAAGGAACCTGAGATTCCAAAGTAGTTAAGTTTTTTAAGTAAACTAAGGTGGTGAACTTTGTCAAATGCTTTTGAGAAGTCTAGTAATATTGTATCTATTTGATCATTTTTGTCTAAGCCTTTTGATAGTTCATCTATTAAACCTATTAATTGTGTTTCACATGATCTGTTTTTTCTAAAGCTGTGTTGATGTGAGCATAGGACATTATATTTGTCAAGGTGGTTAACTATTCTACTATATATTATGTGTTCTAGTAATTTACAGGTGATACTAGTAAGTGATACAGGCCTGTAATTACCAGGGTCTGATTTATCCCCTTTCTTAAAGAGTGGAGTTACGTTAGCTAATTTCCAATCCTGGGGCACTTTACCCTGGTTTAGAGAGGCTTGAAAGAGAACTACAAGGATTGGGGACAGTTCATTGCTTAGTTCTTTTAATAACCTTGCCAGCGCATGCGCATCTCCATTAGAATTAGCATCTAGTCTTGTAGAAACTCTTGTTAAATTTTATTTTGCTAATCCTATCCATGGGTATAAAATCATGGGATATGTTTTTACCGATGCCAAACTAAATCTCCCTGCTAAATCGTATCTTGTATCTATTTTTATATATGTAGCTTCCCGTTAATGAAAAAAGGTACCGAATACTTCAAACTGCGTTGAATCATGGGCAAAATACGTCTTCTGATCAACTTTTTGGGAAACTCATAAATTTGCATGGTCTTAAAATTTTAAATAAAGCAAGCACTTGTATTAGTTAGGATTGTGGAATATTTAATTGTGACCGATTA
Source organism: Ampullaceana balthica (assembly GCA_944989445.1). Classification (NCBI taxonomy): domain Eukaryota; kingdom Metazoa; phylum Mollusca; class Gastropoda; family Lymnaeidae; genus Ampullaceana; species Ampullaceana balthica. The sequence goes on from CALYLW010000027.1 coordinate 559,659, forward strand.
GCCGGTGATGAAATTCCTAAACCAATCAGTGTGTGCTCTGTATTTATAGAATTTTCAAATTTTGGATCACTCGCTTGAATGGTATGACCAGATGCGGTCACTCCATTGAATGGTACGACCAGATGCGGTCACTCCCTTGAATGGTATGACCAGATGCGGTCACTCCCTTGAATGGTATGACAAGATGCGGTCACTCCCTTGAATGGTATGACCAGATGCGGTCACTCCCTTGAATGGTATGACCAGATGCGGTCACTCCCTTGAATGGTATGACCAGATACGGTCACTCCCTTGAATGGTATGACCAGATGCGGTCACTCCCTTGAATGGTATGACCAGATGCGGTCACTCCCTTGAATGGTATGACCAGATGCTGTCACTCCCTTGCATGGTATGACCAGATGCGGTCACTCCCTTGCATGGTATGACCAGGTGCGTTCACTCCCTTGCATGGTATGACCAGATGCGGTCACTCCCTTGCATGGTATGACCAGATGCGGTCACTCCCTTGAATGGTATGACCAGCTGCGGTCACTCCCTTGAATGGTATGACCAGATGCGGTCACTCCTTTGAATGGTATGATCAGATGCGGTCACTCCCTTGAATGGTATGACCAGATGCGGTCACTCCCTTGAATAGTATGACCAGATGCGGTCACTCCCTTGAATGGTATGACCAGATGCGGCCACTCCCTTGAATGGTATGACCAGATGCGGTCACTCCCTTGAGTAGTATGACCAGATGCGGTCACTCCCTTGAATGGTATGACCAGATGCGGTCACTCCCTTGAATTGTATGACCAGATGCGGTCACTCCCTTGAATGGTATGACCAGATGCGGTCACTCCCTTGCATGGTATGACCAGATGCGGTCACTCCCTTGCATGGTATGACCAGATGCGGTCACTCCCTTGAATGGTATGACCAGATGCGGTCACTCCCTTGAATGGTATGACCAGATGCGGCCACTCCCTTGAATGGTGTGACCAGATGCGGTCACTCCCTTGAATGGTATGACCAGATGCGGTCACTCCCTTGAATGGTATGACCAGATGCGGTCACTCCCTTGAATGGTATGACCAGATGCGGTCACTCCCTTGAGTGGTATGACCAGATGCGGTCACTCCCTTGAATGGTATGACCAGATGTGGTCACTCCCTTGAATGGCATGACCAGATGCGGTCGCTCCCTTGAATGGTGTGACCAGATGCGGTCACTCCCTTGAATGGTATGACCAGATGCGGTCACTCCCTTGAATGGTATGACCAGATGCGGTCACTCGCTTGAATGGTATGACCAGATGCGGTCACTCCCTTGAATGGTATGACCAGATGCGGTCACTCGCTTGAATGGTATGACCAGATGCGGTCACTCACTTGAATGGTATGACCAGATGCGGTCACTCCTTTGAATGGTATGATCAGATGCGGTCACTCCCTTGAATGGTATGACTAGATGCGGTCACTCCCTTGAATGGTATGACCAGATGCGGTCATTCCCTTGAATGGTATGACCAGATGCGGTCACTCCCTTGAATGGTATGACCAGATGCGGTCACTCCCTTGAATGGTATGACCAGATGCGGTCACTCCCTTGAATGGTATTACCACTTGCGGTCACTCCCTTGAATGGTATGACCAGATGCGGTCACTCCCTTGCATGGTATGACCAGATGCGGTCACTCCCTTGAATGGTATGATCAGATGCGGTCACTCCCTTGAATGGTATGACTAGATGCGGTCACTCCCTTGAATGGTATGACCAGATGCGGTCATTCCCTTGAATGGTATGACCAGATGCGGTCACTCCCTTGAATGGTATGACCAGATGCGGTCACTCCCTTGAATGGTATGACCAGATGCGGTCACTCCCTTGAATGGTATTACCACATGCGGTCACTCCCTTGAATGGTATGACCAGATGCGGTCACTCCCTTGCATGGTATGACCAGATGCGGTCACTCGCTTGAATGGTATGACCAGATGCGGTCACTCGTTTGAATGGTATGACCAGATGCGGTCCGCAGCTACCGCACTCCTTAGCTTCACCACTGTTTCAGATTCATGACTTAATAATAATATTTTTGACAAACATAAACCAAAGTTGTCACGGATTAAGTTGTCACGGATTAAGTTGTCACGGATTAAGTTGTCACGGATTAAGTTGTCACGGATTAAGTTGTCACGGATTAATTGTCACGGATTAAGTTGTAACGGATTAAGTTGTCACGGATTAAGTTGTCACGGATTAAGTTGTCACAGATTAATTGTCACGGATTAAGTTGTAACGGATTAAGTTGTAACGGATTAAGTTGTCACGGATTAAGTTGTCACGGATTAAGTTGTCACGGATTAAGTCTTCACGGATTAAGTTGTCACGGATTAAGTTGTCACGGATTAAGTTTTCACGGATTAAACTTTAAACAGACAAGAGCCTAATGTTAATTATGATCTTTGATCGATTTTGTCTGGAGACAAGAATGAACAATTAATATTTTATTATTCACTCTATTATTCTCTTCAGGCCATTCAGCATAAAGCTTTGACTTGAACTTAATATTTTGTTAATGTCCGTGCATTATTTCTGTAGCTGTAGTTCAACCTCTAAGTCCCACTTCCCACAGGATCAAATCTGATTCTTAGTTACAACACTCCAACACCATGCTGTCCCTAGGTAAGAGACATTAATTAGAACAAGGACATTGTAGTTATCCAACCGATAGGCGGTTACTTTCGACATGCAAGTCATTTAAAAGTCATCAATCATTAAGGCAGCTTGAAACGCTGAAGGTCAAGGCCTAATCGTGTGTTTGTCTGGAGATTTCACCATGTTTGTCACGGGCCAACGGCCCATCACTTCCCCTGCCCAGAATGCCCAGATTGTTGTGTGTTTTGACACCGTGAATGACATTTCAGTTAGCTGAACTAACGTATGCCAACAAAAGTTAGCTGAACTAACGTATGCCAACAAAAGTTAGCTGAACTAACGTATGCCAACAAAAGTTAGCTGAACTAACGTATGCCAACAAAAGTTAGCTGAACTAACGTATGCCAACAAAAGTTAGCTGAAATAACGTATGCCAACAAAAGTTAGCTGAACTAACGTATGCCAACAAAAGTTAGCTGAAATAACGTATGCCAACAAAAGTTAGCTGAACTAACGTATGCACACACACACACACACACACACACACACACACACACACACACACACACACACACACAAAAAGGGCGCCCATCACTAAAGAGCGTAGGCATGCAACTGACAAATTATGTTTTTGAAACTGATTCTTTAGATACACCTTTAGATATAAAACATATTGTGTTACTCGTTTTACTATAAAAACTAAATAACTTTACGATTTATTAATTTTTTTTTAAATGTGTATTTTAGTTTAGTAAAAGGTATATTTTTAAATCCTTTATATTAAAACTCGTGGTGTCTGTTTGAGCCCTTTCTTGCTTGCTTGTCGACAAAACTTTGGATCGATTTTTAACCCACTTTCTCGTAAGCTAGCAAGCTAACATTTTGCAGGCTGTTTTGTGCCGATGATAAAAACAATGTATCAAAATTTCAGATTGATCGCATGTACTGTAATTAAATTATTGAATTTAGATTATTTTATTTATTTCTATGCTCGCTCCTATAGAGCCGGACCTATGGATGGTCCGCCGGAAAGGTTTGGCCTCTTCGTGGCCCAGGGAGAAAAGTAAGGTATTGTACCTGAAACTAACAAACCTGACAGCTGGAAATGTCAAACAGGGGAAAGGGGCTGACCTCTCCGAGGTTCTCCGAATAAGTAGGGCTTGCGAGGCCCGAAACTAACAGTCCTGACTTGGAACGTCGAATGGCCCCGTTAGGGAGCTAGGCATAAGATGATTACAGTCGCTGCACGGATCTTAGACGGGTGCACAGAGGTGGAATGTGTACCTGTCGATGATGAAAACCATTGTGCCCGTTGAGGGTCGGGTCATCCGAAGCGACCGTTTCGTCCCCTATCTAGCTATACCAGTGAACGGCACTGTTTAGGGCCAGGTGGGCCAGTAAAATACTAGAAAAAGTGCGCTATGAGACTCGCCGGACGCCAGCTCTGAGTAGGCTTAACCTGGGGGATGCTCTTACCCAAACATTAAGTGAATGGACTAATCGGTTGCCCGCACCTTTCAGGTAGCCGACAATGATGTTTCCCACACATGCGGCAGTCCTCAGTAAATTAGACCTGTTCTCTACGCTGTGGTGGTCCCGTAGCAATGGCAGGTCGAAGTAGGAACATCCACATCCACCCTTCTTCGGGTGGAAACTCCCTTGAGAGGCAGATTAAACAGCTTAGCGCGAGCCCCTCTGCCCAGGCGGGCCCCTCTCTTAGGGGACCGTCTCGGGGGTGCCTCCGGCGGCCGCCCCACCTCGGGAGAGGTGGGAGGGTTGTCGGGGGATTCCCCGAGGGGCCTTATAAGAGTTTTAGTAACTCAGGGTCTTTGATACCATCTCAAATGTCACATTTATTCCTATGTATCATGTTATTTTTTGAGATAGAGTGTCGCGGTGCGTATTATATTGAACATCCTTTCTGTCGCGCAATAAGGTGCGTATTTTATTGACAACACTTTTTATAAACATATTCCTGGTCGGTGCGCATTATATTAAACATGTTTTACGACACATAACAACCATTTTGTATTTTTGGATGGTCTTGCGCTGCATATTATAATGAACATTCTTTTAGTTATGTCTCGTACATAAAGGATTTATAGTCAAAAACTTGGTTTTTACGTTTTTTTAAAAATTATAGCCACTAATTATTAATAAATATTTAATCAAGAACATAAAATACAATTTTAATAAAAACTTATTTAATAATTTAAAAGCTAAACTTTGTTGGAAATTAGGCTAGCTCTTGACATATATTTTTTTTCCTGTAATCTTTTCAAAAACAAAACAAAATGTAAAAAATTAAACGGCATTCAACAATTTAAATATATAATTCACCAAATCAAGAGCGAGTAGTGTGCAAATAAGCGTGACGAATGACCCTCGCTGGGGTTGACCAATCAGTTTATGGTTGGAGGTGGTGGATAGGGGGGGTCATCGAGACCAACACTGCTTCTTTAGTACACTTTCGTTGTTCCTTCACAGAATAACATAAATTTGTAGTATCGTGGTTATTACATCCGCCTAACACGCGGAAGGTTATTACATCCGCCTAACACGCGGAAGGTTTCTTTTTTCAAGCCCAAGCTGAAACATTATTTTTTAATTTATAACAATGTTTATGTTTGTGCCCGTTATGTTCCCCCTTTCTTTACAAACATGACTTCGTAACATGGCTGTAAACTTTGTTTCTCAACATTGGGATAACTTCGGCGTCGTGTTCTCTGCTGTTGACAGTGACGGACAAGTAGTCATCCACTCTCCTCAATAATACGTTCAGTCATCCACTCTCCTCAATAATACGTTCAGTCATACACTCTCCTCAATAATACGTTCAGTCATACACTCTCCTCAATAATACGTTCAGTCATACACTCTCCTCAATAATACGTTCAGTCATACACTCTCCTCAACAATACGTTCAGTACATGAATTCTTCAGGAGTGCATGGTGGCGTGGCAGAAATTATCGCGATGTCCGAAATACTTCCTGCCAGTATCATCATCTACTTCCGAGAACGTGCTCATACCTCTCCTCGAGTTTACAATCCCGGTCAACATTTGTCTATATACCAGCTCTTTAGCGGTCCTTCCGATCATGGCCATTGCGCAGTTATATTGCCTCTCACACGTGATGACTTTCTGGTGCCATCTATTGACAACGTCGGTATGTCCACACCAATTTCACAGCCACCTTATCATACTGATGTGAAGTTACCTGTACACATGTACAACCGCATTTCAAAACACACTCCAATGTACGAACGGATTCCGCAGAAGAATTTCAATCCACCATCTATATACATATATATATGTAATTTACCAGAACAAGCACAAGACGAGTGCAAATAAGCATGACGAATGACCCTTGCCAGGGTCGGCCTATCACAGTTTATGGTTGGCAAGTTAAGGTAGTTCTGGGTGGGGGCTGGAAGCTTACCGCAGTGCGCATGTCTCGAGACCAACAATGCGTCGCTGGCCCCCCCCCCGCTAGGTTCACTCGCGTTGTTCTGATTTCTTCGTGATTTAGTTTGTGTTCGTTATTTCCCCCTTTCTTTGCACTATCTATGAACAAGTATGCGGCGTATGCTACGCCGCCGGTCGTGACTAGTTCTCTATATTCCAAAAGTGCTTAAACCCTAAAAGAAGCATAACTCCGATTTTTATTTCTCTTTAGGCAGATGGAAAATTTAAATTTTACGTGATGTTTTAAAGTACACGCTAATATTTGATATTATCAACGCGATGTTTGCCTCTCTGTCATCTATGACAAGTTGTGAGTTAAGTCAACAAGACAAGAAGTGTTCTCTATATGATATTACGCCTCACAGCTGAAACATCACAGCTTTAGAAATGTATGCAGGCTTTAGTAGTACATGTAGTTTGTTTACATCCAGTAGATCATCTTTAGAAATGTATGCAGACTTTAGTAGTAGTTTGTTTACATCCAGTAAATAATCTTTAGAAATGTATGCATACTTTAGTAGTAGTTTGTTTACATCCATATAGATCATCTTTAGAAATGTATGCAGACTTTAGTACAGGTAGACTCAGTGCATTATGACGTAAAGTTCCAAAATATCCAATATTTTATTGTATTTCATCGACCATTTTAATGTGCTTTCTAAAGGACCAAGGCCTCTGCACTGTTAATCTAACATGTTTTCTTCTTATATAGAATAGGACTGCAATACAGCTTTTAATACAACTTAAGTTGTTTTAAATATCAGGTTGTTACTCCGTATTTAACATGCAAAAATATTATCTAATGTAGATCTGGATAAAGTCCAGTAGGGACAATGACATTACCTGCCTGGCTTTGCTCTCCATGGCAGCTTAATTGTGCAGAATATGTTAACTGTTAAAATAAGCTCTACTGGGTGTACTTTAATAAGGTTTGTCATATCTCATGACGTAATTTTACTATTTTTAGACAAGGTTTCATTAAAGCAATCTTTTCAGCACTAGACTAATGTGGAAGTAACAAGTTAGAATGGCCTAATGTGGATGTAAGAGTGCGTACAAAAAGGATTATGAATGTTTGCAACGGTGTGAATGAGAGTGAATGTGCGTTTGTATACCTAACAGTTCATATGTTTATTTAAGGGTGCGTATGTGTTTGCAACGGTGTGAATGAGAGTGAATGTGCGTTTGTATACCTAACAGTTCATATGTTTATTTAAGGGTGCGTATGTGTATACCTAACAGTTCATATGTTTATTTAAGGGTGCGTATGTGTATACCTAACAGTTCATATGTTTATTTAAGGGTGCGTATGTGTATACCTAACAGTTCATATGTTTATTTAAGGGTGCGTATGTGTATACCTAACAGTTCATATGTTTATTTAAGGGTGCGTATGTGTATACCTAACAGTTCATATGTTTATTTAAGGGTGCGTATGTGTATACCTAACAGTTCATATGTTTATTTAAGGGTGCGTATGTGTATACCTAACAGTTCATATGTTTATTTAAGGGTGCGTATGTGTATACCTAACAGTTCATATGTTTATTTAAGGGTGCGTATACCTAACAGTTCATATGTTTATTTAAGGGTGCGTATACCTAACAGTTCATATGTTTATTTAAGGGTGCGTATACCTAACAGTTCATATGTTTATTTAAGGGTGCGTATACCTAACAGTTCATATGTTTATTTAAGGGTGCGTATACCTAACAGTTCATATGTTTATTTAAGGGTGCGTATACCTAACAGTTCATATGTTTATTTAAGGGTGCGTATACCTAACAGTTCATATGTTTATTTAAGGGTGCGTATACCTAACAGTTCATATGTTTATTTAAGGGTGCGTATACCTAACAGTTCATATGTTTATTTAAGGGTGCGTATACCTAACAGTTCATATGTTTATTTAAGGGTGCGTATACCTAACAGTTCATATGTTTATTTAAGGGTGCGTATACCTAACAGTTCATATGTTTATTTAAGGGTGCGTATACCTAACAGTTCATATGTTTATTTAAGGGTGCGTATACCTAACAGTTCATATGTTTATTTAAGGGTGCGTATACCTAACAGTTCATATGTTTATTTAAGGGTGCGTATACCTAACAGTTCATATGTTTATTTAAGGGTGCGTATACCTAACAGTTCATATGTTTATTTAAGGGTGCGTATACCTAACAGTTCATATGTTTATTTAAGGGTGCGTATACCTAACAGTTCATATGTTTATTTAAGGGTGCGTATACCTAACAGTTCATATGTTTATTTAAGGGTGCGTATACCTAACAGTTCATATGTTTATTTAAGGGTGCGTATACCTAACAGTTCATATGTTTATTTAAGGGTGCGTATACCTAACAGTTCATATGTTTATTTAAGGGTGCGTATACCTAACAGTTCATATGTTTATTTAAGGGTGCGTATACCTAACAGTTCATATGTTTATTTAAGGGTGCGTATACCTAACAGTTCATATGTTTATTTAAGGGTGCGTATACCTAACAGTTCATATGTTTATTTAAGGGTGCGTATGTGTTTAAGAGACTGAGTATGTTCATCTGAGTGATAACGGATGTTTGGTAGAGATTAGAAATATGTGTGATAACATAAGGGGTGAGTCTAGAATATGTGTGATAACATACGGGGTGAGTCTAGAATATGTGTGATAACATACGGGGTGAGTCTAGAATATGTGTGATAACATACGGGGTGAGTCTAGAATATGTGTGATAACATACGGGGTGAGTCTAGAATATGTGTGATAACATACGGGGTGAGTCTAGAATATGTGTGTTAACATACGGGGTGAGTCTAGAATATGTGTGATAACATACGGGGTGAGTCTAGAATATGTGTGATAACATACGGGGTGAGTCTAGAATATGTGTGATAACATACGGGGTGAGTCTAGAATATGTGTGATAACATACGGGGTGAGTCTAGAATATGTGTGTTAACATACGGGGTGAGTCTAGAATATGTGTGATAACATACGGGGTGAGTCTAGAATATGTGTGATAACATACGGGGTGAGTCTAGAATATGTGTGATAACATAAGGGTGAGTCTAGAATATGTGTGATAACATACGGGGTGAGTCTAGAATATGTGTGTTAACATACGGGGTGAGTCTAGAATATGTGTGTTAACATACGGGGTGAGTCTAGAATATGTATGATAACATACGGGGTGAGTCTAGAATATGTGTGATAACATACGGGGTGAGTCTAGAATATGTGTGATAACATACGGGGTGAGTCTAGAATATGTGTGATAACATACGGGGTGAGTCTAGAATATGTGTGATAACATACGGGGTGAGTCTAGAATATGTGTGTTAACATACGGGGTGAGTCTAGAATATGTGTGATAACATACGGGGTGAGTCTAGAATATGTGTGATAACATACGGGGTGAGTCTAGAATATGTGTGTTAACATACGGGGTGAGTCTAGAATATGTGTGATAACATACGGGGTGAGTCTAGAATATGTGTGATAACATACGGGGTGAGTCTAGAATATGTGTGATAACATACGGGGTGAGTCTAGAATATGTGTGTTAACATACGGGGTGAGTCTAGAATATGTGTGTTAACATACGGGGTGAGTCTAGAATATGTGTGATAACATACGGGGTGAGTCTAGAATATGTGTGATAACATACGGGGTGAGTCTAGAATATGTGTGATAACATACGGGGTGAGTCTAGAATATGTGTGATAACATACGGGGTGAGTCTAGAATATGTGTGATAACATACGGGGTGAGTCTAGAATATGTGTGTTAACATACGGGGTGAGTCTAGAATATGTGTGATAACATACGGGGTGAGTCTAGAATATGTGTGATAACATACGGGGTGAGTCTAGAATATGTGTGTTAACATACGGGGTGAGTCTAGAATATGTGTGTTAACATACGGGGTGAGTCTAGAATATGTGTGATAACATACGGGGTGAGTCTAGAATATGTGTGATAACATACGGGGTGAGTCTAGAATATGTGTGATAACATACGGGGTGAGTCTAGAATATGTGTGTTAACATACGGGGTGAGTCTAGAATATGTGTGTTAACATACAGGGTGAGTCTAGAATATGTGTGATAACATAAGGGTGAGTCTAGAATATGTGTGATAACATACGGGGTGAGTCTAGAATATGTGTGTTAACATACGGGGTGAGTCTAGAATATGTGTGTTAACATACAGGGTGAGTCTAGAATATGTGTGATAACATAAGGGTGAGTCTAGAATATGTGTGATAACATAAGGGTGAGTCTAGAATATGTGTGATAACATACGGGGTGAGTCTAGAATATGTGTGTTAACATACAGGGTGAGTCTAGAATATGTGTGATAACATAAGGGTTAGTCTAGAATATGTGTGATAACATACGGGGTGAGTCTAGAATATGTGTGTTAACATACGGGGTGAGTCTAGAATATGTGTGTTAACATACAGGGTGAGTCTAGAATATGTGTGATAACATAAGGGTGAGTCTAGAATATGTGTGATAACATACGGGGTGAGTCTAGAATATGTGTGTTAACATACGGGGTGAGTCTAGAATATGTGTGATAACATACGGGGTGAGTCTAGAATATGTGTGATAACATACGGGGTGAGTCTAGAATATGTGTGATAACATACGGGGTGAGTCTAGAATATGTGTGTTAACATACAGGGTGAGTCTAGAATATGTGTGATAACATAAGGGTGAGTCTAGAATATGTGTGATAACATAAGGGTGAGTCTAGAATATGTGTGATAACATACGGGGTGAGTCTAGAATATGTGTGATAACATAAGGGTGAGTCTAGAATATGTGTGATAACATACGGGGTGAGTCTAGAATATGTGTGATAACATAAGGGTGAGTCTAGAATATGTGTGATAACATAAGGGTGAGTCTAGAATATGTGTGATAACATAAGGGTGAGTCTAGAATATGTGTGATAACATAAGGGTGAGTCTAGAATATGTGTGATAACATACGGGTGAGTCTAGAATATGTGTGATAACATAAGGGTGAGTCTAGAATATGTGTGATAACATAAGGGTGAGTCTAGAATATGTGTGATAACATAAGGGTGAGTCTAGAATATGTGTGATAACATAAGGGTGAGTCTAGAATATGTGTGATAACATAAGGGTGAGTCTAGAATATGTGTGATAACATAAGGGTGAGTCTAGAATATGTGTGATAACATAAGGGTGAGTCTAGAATATGTGTGATAACATAAGGGTGAGTCTAGAATATGTGTGATAACATAAGGGTGAGTCTAGAATATGTGTGATAACATAAGGGTGAGTCTAGAATATGTGTGATAACATACGGGGTGAGTCTAGAATATGTGTGATAACATACGGGTGAGTCTAGAATATGTGTGATAACATACGGGGTGAGTCTAGAATATGTGTGATAACATACGGGGTGAGTCTAGAATATGTGTGTTAACATACGGGGTGAGTCTAGAATATGTGTGTTAACATACAGGGTGAGTCTAGAATATGTGTGATAACATAAGGGTGAGTCTAGAATATGTGTGATAACATACGGGGTGAGTCTAGAATATGTGTGTTAACATACGGGGTGAGTCTAGAATATGTGTGTTAACATACAGGGTGAGTCTAGAATATGTGTGATAACATAAGGGTGAGTCTAGAATATGTGTGATAACATAAGGGTGAGTCTAGAATATGTGTGATAACATACGGGGTGAGTCTAGAATATGTGTGTTAACATACAGGGTGAGTCTAGAATATGTGTGATAACATAAGGGTGAGTCTAGAATATGTGTGATAACATACGGGGTGAGTCTAGAATATGTGTGTTAACATACGGGGTGAGTCTAGAATATGTGTGTTAACATACAGGGTGAGTCTAGAATATGTGTGATAACATAAGGGTGAGTCTAGAATATGTGTGATAACATACGGGGTGAGTCTAGAATATGTGTGTTAACATACGGGGTGAGTCTAGAATATGTGTGATAACATACGGGGTGAGTCTAGAATATGTGTGATAACATACGGGGTGAGTCTAGAATATGTGTGATAACATACGGGGTGAGTCTAGAATATGTGTGTTAACATACGGGGTGAGTCTAGAATATGTGTGTTAACATACAGGGTGAGTCTAGAATATGTGTGATAACATAAGGGTGAGTCTAGAATATGTGTGATAACATACGGGGTGAGTCTAGAATATGTGTGTTAACATACGGGGTGAGTCTAGAATATGTGTGTTAACATACAGGGTGAGTCTAGAATATGTGTGATAACATAAGGGTGAGTCTAGAATATGTGTGATAACATAAGGGTGAGTCTAGAATATGTGTGATAACATACGGGGTGAGTCTAGAATATGTGTGATAACATAAAGGGTGAGTCTAGAATATGTGTGATAACATACGGGGTGAGTCTAGAATATGTGTGATAACATAAGGGTGAGTCTAGAATATGTGTGATAACATAAGGGTGAGTCTAGAATATGTGTGATAACATAAGGGTGAGTCTAGAATATGTGTGATAACATAAGGGTGAGTCTAGAATATGTGTGATAACATACGGGTGAGTCTAGAATATGTGTGATAACATAAGGGTGAGTCTAGAATATGTGTGATAACATAAGGGTGAGTCTAGAATATGTGTGATAACATAAGGGTGAGTCTAGAATATGTGTGATAACATAAGGGTGAGTCTAGAATATGTGTGATAACATAAGGGTGAGTCTAGAATATGTGTGATAACATAAGGGTGAGTCTAGAATATGTGTGATAACATAAGGGTGAGTCTAGAATATGTGTGATAACATAAGGGTGAGTCTAGAATATGTGTGATAACATACGGGGTGAGTCTAGAATATGTGTGATAACATACGGGGTGAGTCTAGAATATGTGTGATAACATACGGGGTGAGTCTAGAATATGTGTGATAACATACGGGGTGAGTCTAGAATATGTGTGTTAACATACGGGGTGAGTCTAGAATATGTGTGTTAACATACGGGGTGAGTCTAGAATATGTGTGTTAACATACAGGGTGAGTCTAGAATATGTGTGATAACATAAGGGTGCGTCTAGAATATGTGTGATAACATACGGGGTGAGTCTAGAATATGTGTGTTAACATACGGGGTGAGTCTAGAATATGTGTGTTAACATACAGGGTGAGTCTAGAATATGTGTGATAACATAAGGGTGAGTCTAGAATATGTGTGATAACATAAGGGTTAGTCTAGAATATGTGTGATAACATACGGGGTGAGTCTAGAATATGTGTGTTAACATACAGGGTGAGTCTAGAATATGTGTGATAACATAAGGGTGAGTCTAGAATATGTGTGATAACATACGGGGTGAGTCTAGAATATGTGTGTTAACATACGGGGTGAGTCTAGAATATGTGTGATAACATACAGGGTGAGTCTAGAATATGTGTGATAACATAAGGGTGAGTCTAGAATATGTGTGATAACATAAGGGTGAGTCTAGAATATGTGTGATAACATAAGGGTGAGTCTAGAATATGTGTGATAACATACGGGGTGAGTCTAGAATATGTGTGATAACATAAGGGTGAGTCTAGAATATGTGTGATAACATACGGGGTGAGTCTAGAATATGTGTGATAACATAAGGGTGAGTCTAGAATATGTGTGATAACATAAGGGTGAGTCTAGAATATGTGTGATAACATAAGGGTGAGTCTAGAATATGTGTGATAACATAAGGGTGAGTCTAGAATATGTGTGATAACATAAGGGTGAGTCTAGAATATGTGTGATAACATAAGGGTGAGTCTAGAATATGTGTGATAACATAAGGGTGAGTCTAGAATATGTGTGATAACATACGGGGTGAGTCTAGAATATGTGTGATAACATAAGGGTGAGTCTAGAATATGTGTGATAACATAAGGGTGAGTCTAGAATATGTGTGATAACATAAGGGTGAGTCTAGAATATGTGTGATAACATAAGGGTGAGTCTAGAATATGTGTGATAACATACGGGGTGAGTCTAGAATATGTGTGATAACATAAGGGTGAGTCTAGAATATGTGTGATAACATAAGGGTGAGTCTAGAATATGTGTGATAACATACGGGTGAGTCTAGAATATGTGTGATAACATAAGGGTGAGTCTAGAATATGTGTGATAACATAAGGGTGAGTCTAGAATATGTGTGATAACATAAGGGTGAGTCTAGAATATGTGTGATAACATAAGGGTGAGTCTAGAATATGTGTGATAACATAAGGGTGAGTCTAGAATATGTGTGATAACATAAGGGTGAGTCTAGAATATGTGTGATAACATAAGGGTGAGTCTAGAATATGTGTGATAACATAAGGGTGAGTCTAGAATATGTGTGATAACATAAGGGTGAGTCTAGAATATGTGTGATAACATACGGGGTGAGTCTAGAATATGTGTGATAACATACGGGGTGAGTCTAGAATATGTGTGATAACATACGGGGTGAGTCTAGAATATGTGTGATAACATACGGGGTGAGTCTAGAATATGTGTGATAACATACGGGGTGAGTCTAGAATATGTGTGATAACATACAGGGTGAGTCTAGAATATGTGTGATAACATAAGGGTGAGTCTAGAATATGTGTGATAACATACGGGGTGAGTCTAGAATATGTGTGATAACATAAGGGTGAGTCTAGAATATGTGTGATAACATACGGGGTGAGTCTAGAATATGTGTGATAACATAAGGGTGAGTCTAGAATATGTGTGATAACATAAGGGTGAGTCTAGAATATGTGTGATAACATAAGGGTGAGTCTAGAATATGTGTGATAACATAAGGGTGAGTCTAGAATATGTGTGATAACATACGGGTGAGTCTAGAATATGTGTGATAACATAAGGGTGAGTCTAGAATATGTGTGATAACATAAGGGTGAGTCTAGAATATGTGTGATAACATAAGGGTGAGTCTAGAATATGTGTGATAACATAAGGGTGAGTCTAGAATATGTGTGATAACATAAGGGTGAGTCTAGAATATGTGTGATAACATACGGGGTGAGTCTAGAATATGTGTGATAACATAAGGGTGAGTCTAGAATATGTGTGATAACATACGGGGTGAGTCTAGAATATGTGTGATAACATAAGGGTGAGTCTAGAATATGTGTGATAACATAAGGGTGAGTCTAGAATATGTGTGATAACATAAGGGTGAGTCTAGAATATGTGTGATAACATAAGGGTGAGTCTAGAATATGTGTGATAACATAAGGGTGAGTCTAGAATATGTGTGATAACATAAGGGTGAGTCTAGAATATGTGTGATAACATAAGGGTGAGTCTAGAATATGTGTGATAACATAAGGGTGAGTCTAGAATATGTGTGATAACATAAGGGTGAGTCTAGAATATGTGTGATAACATAAGGGTGAGTCTAGAATATGTGTGATAACATAAGGGTGAGTCTAGAATATGTGTGATAACATAAGGGTGAGTCTAGAATATGTGTGATAACATACGGGGTGAGTCTAGAATATGTGTGATAACATAAGGGTGAGTCTAGAATATGTGTGATAACATAAGGGTGAGTCTAGAATATGTGTGATAACATAAGGGTGAGTCTAGAATATGTGTGATAACATAAGGGTGAGTCTAGAATATGTGTGATAACATAAGGGTGAGTCTAGAATATGTGTGATAACATAAGGGTGAGTCTAGAATATGTGTGATAACATAAGGGTGAGTCTAGAATATGTGTGATAACATAAGGGTGAGTCTAGAATATGTGTGATAACATAAGGGTGAGTCTAGAATATGTGTGATAACATAAGGGTGAGTCTAGAATATGTGTGATAACATAAGGGTGAGTCTAGAATATGTGTGATAACATAAGGGTGAGTCTAGAATATGTGTGATAACATAAGGGTGAGTCTAGAATATGTGTGATAACATAAGGGTGAGTCTAGAATATGTGTGATAACATAAGGGTGAGTCTAGAATATGTGTGATAACATAAGGGTGAGTCTAGAATATGTGTGATAACATAAGGGTGAGTCTAGAATATGTGTGATAACATACGGGGTGAGTCTAGAATATGTGTGATAACATAAGGGTGAGTCTAGAATATGTGTGATAACATAAGGGTGAGTCTAGAATATGTGTGATAACATAAGGGTGAGTCTAGAATATGTGTGATAACATAAGGGTGAGTCTAGAATATGTGTGATAACATAAGGGTGAGTCTAGAATATGTGTGATAACATAAGGGTGAGTCTAGAATATGTGTGATAACATAAGGGTGAGTCTAGAATATGTGTGATAACATAAGGGTGAGTCTAGAATATGTGTGATAACATAAGGGTGAGTCTAGAATATGTGTGATAACATAAGGGTGAGTCTAGAATATGTGTGATAACATACGGGGTGAGTCTAGAATATGTGTGATAACATAAGGGTGAGTCTAGAATATGTGTGATAACATACGGGGTGAGTCTAGAATATGTGTGATAACATAAGGGTGAGTCTAGAATATGTGTGATAACATAAGGGTGAGTCTAGAATATGTGTGATAACATAAGGGTGAGTCTAGAATATGTGTGATAACATAAGGGTGAGTCTAGAATATGTGTGATAACATAAGGGTGAGTCTAGAATATGTGTGATAACATAAGGGTGAGTCTAGAATATGTGTGATAACATAAGGGTGAGTCTAGAATATGTGTGATAACATAAGGGTGAGTCTAGAATATGTGTGATAACATAAGGGTGAGTCTAGAATATGTGTGATAACATAAGGGTGAGTCTAGAATATGTGTGATAACATAAGGGTGAGTCTAGAATATGTGTGATAACATAAGGGTGAGTCTAGAATATGTGTGATAACATACGGGGTGAGTCTAGAATATGTGTGATAACATAAGGGTGAGTCTAGAATATGTGTGATAACATAAGGGTGAGTCTAGAATATGTGTGATAACATAAGGGTGAGTCTAGAATATGTGTGATAACATAAGGGTGAGTCTAGAATATGTGTGATAACATAAGGGTGAGTCTAGAATATGTGTGATAACATAAGGGTGAGTCTAGAATATGTGTGATAACATAAGGGTGAGTCTAGAATATGTGTGATAACATAAGGGTGAGTCTAGAATATGTGTGATAACATAAGGGTGAGTCTAGAATATGTGTGATAACATAAGGGTGAGTCTAGAATATGTGTGATAACATAAGGGTGAGTCTAGAATATGTGTGATAACATAAGGGTGAGTCTAGAATATGTGTGATAACATAAGGGTGAGTCTAGAATATGTGTGATAACATAAGGGTGAGTCTAGAATATGTGTGATAACATAAGGGTGAGTCTAGAATATGTGTGATAACATAAGGGTGAGTCTAGAATATGTGTGATAACATAAGGGTGAGTCTAGAATATGTGTGATAACATACGGGGTGAGTCTAGAATATGTGTGATAACATAAGGGTGAGTCTAGAATATGTGTGATAACATAAGGGTGAGTCTAGAATATGTGTGATAACATAAGGGTGAGTCTAGAATATGTGTGATAACATAAGGGTGAGTCTAGAATATGTGTGATAACATAAGGGTGAGTCTAGAATATGTGTGATAACATAAGGGTGAGTCTAGAATATGTGTGATAACATAAGGGTGAGTCTAGAATATGTGTGATAACATAAGGGTGAGTCTAGAATATGTGTGATAACATAAGGGTGAGTCTAGAATATGTGTGATAACATACGGGGTGAGTCTAGAATATGTGTGATAACATAAGGGTGAGTCTAGAATATGTGTGATAACATACGGGGTGAGTCTAGAATATGTGTGATAACATAAGGGTGAGTCTAGAATATGTGTGATAACATAAGGGTGAGTCTAGAATATGTGTGATAACATAAGGGTGAGTCTAGAATATGTGTGATAACATAAGGGTGAGTCTAGAATATGTGTGATAACATAAGGGTGAGTCTAGAATATGTGTGATAACATAAGGGTGAGTCTAGAATATGTGTGATAACATAAGGGTGAGTCTAGAATATGTGTGATAACATAAGGGTGAGTCTAGAATATGTGTGATAACATAAGGGTGAGTCTAGAATATGTGTGATAACATACGGGGTGAGTCTAGAATATGTGTGATAACATAAGGGTGAGTCTAGAATATGTGTGATAACATAAGGGTGAGTCTAGAATATGTGTGATAACATAAGGGTGAGTCTAGAATATGTGTGATAACATAAGGGTGAGTCTAGAATATGTGTGATAACATAAGGGTGAGTCTAGAATATGTGTGATAACATAAGGGTGAGTCTAGAATATGTGTGATAACATAAGGGTGAGTCTAGAATATGTGTGATAACATAAGGGTGAGTCTAGAATATGTGTGATAACATAAGGGTGAGTCTAGAATATGTGTGATAACATAAGGGTGAGTCTAGAATATGTGTGATAACATAAGGGTGAGTCTAGAATATGTGTGATAACATAAGGGTGAGTCTAGAATATGTGTGATAACATAAGGGTGAGTCTAGAATATGTGTGATAACATACGGGGTGAGTCTAGAATATGTGTGATAACATAAGGGTGAGTCTAGAATATGTGTGATAACATACGGGGTGAGTCTAGAATATGTGTGATAACATAAGGGTGAGTCTAGAATATGTGTGATAACATAAGGGTGAGTCTAGAATATGTGTGATAACATAAGGGTGAGTCTAGAATATGTGTGATAACATAAGGGTGAGTCTAGAATATGTGTGATAACATACGGGTGAGTCTAGAATATGTGTGATAACATAAGGGTGAGTCTAGAATATGTGTGATAACATAAGGGTGAGTCTAGAATATGTGTGATAACATAAGGGTGAGTCTAGAATATGTGTGATAACATAAGGGTGAGTCTAGAATATGTGTGATAACATAAGGGTGAGTCTAGAATATGTGTGATAACATACGGGGTGAGTCTAGAATATGTGTGATAACATAAGGGTGAGTCTAGAATATGTGTGATAACATACGGGGTGAGTCTAGAATATGTGTGATAACATAAGGGTGAGTCTAGAATATGTGTGATAACATAAGGGTGAGTCTAGAATATGTGTGATAACATAAGGGTGAGTCTAGAATATGTGTGATAACATAAGGGTGAGTCTAGAATATGTGTGATAACATAAGGGTGAGTCTAGAATATGTGTGATAACATAAGGGTGAGTCTAGAATATGTGTGATAACATACGGGGTGAGTCTAGAATATGTGTGATAACATACAGGGTGAGTCTAGAATATGTGTGATAACATAAGGGTGAGTCTAGAATATGTGTGATAACATACGGGGTGAGTCTAGAATATGTGTGATAACATACGGGGTGAGTCTAGAATATGTGTGATAACATAAGGGTGAGTCTAGAATATGTGTGATAACATAAGGGTGAGTCTAGAATATGTGTGATAACATAAGGGTGAGTCTAGAATATGTGTGATAACATACGGGGTGAGTCTAGAATATGTGTGATAACATAAGGGTGAGTCTAGAATATGTGTGATAACATAAGGGTGAGTCTAGAATATGTGTGATAACATAAGGGTGAGTCTAGAATATGTGTGATAACATAAGGGTGAGTCTAGAATATGTGTGATAACATAAGGGTGAGTCTAGAATATGTGTGATAACATACGGGGTGAGTCTAGAATATGTGTGATAACATAAGGGTGAGTCTAGAATATGTGTGATAACATAAGGGTGAGTCTAGAATATGTGTGATAACATAAGGGTGAGTCTAGAATATGTGTGATAACATAAGGGTGAGTCTAGAATATGTGTGATAACATAAGGGTGAGTCTAGAATATGTGTGATAACATAAGGGTGAGTCTAGAATATGTGTGATAACATAAGGGTGAGTCTAGAATATGTGTGATAACATAAGGGTGAGTCTAGAATATGTGTGATAACATAAGGGTGAGTCTAGAATATGTGTGATAACATAAGGGTGAGTCTAGAATATGTGTGATAACATAAGGGTGAGTCTAGAATATGTGTGATAACATAAGGGTGAGTCTAGAATATGTGTGATAACATAAGGGTGAGTCTAGAATATGTGTGATAACATAAGGGTGAGTCTAGAATATGTGTGATAACATACGGGGTGAGTCTAGAATATGTGTGATAACATACGGGGTGAGTCTAGAATATGTGTGATAACATAAGGGTGAGTCTAGAATATGTGTGATAACATACGGGGTGAGTCTAGAATATGTGTGATAACATACGGGGTGAGTCTAGAATATGTGTGATAACATACAGGGTGAGTCTAGAATATGTGTGATAACATAAGGGTGAGTCTAGAATATGTGTGATAACATACGGGGTGAGTCTAGAATATGTGTGATAACATACGGGGTGAGTCTAGAATATGTGTGATAACATACAGGGTGAGTCTAGAATATGTGTGATAACATAAGGGTGAGTCTAGAATATGTGTGATAACATAAGGGTGAGTCTAGAATATGTGTGATAACATACGGGGTGAGTCTAGAATATGTGTGATAACATAAGGGTGAGTCTAGAATATGTGTGATAACATACGGGGTGAGTCTAGAATATGTGTGATAACATAAGGGTGAGTCTAGAATATGTGTGATAACATAAGGGTGAGTCTAGAATATGTGTGATAACATAAGGGTGAGTCTAGAATATGTGTGATAACATAAGGGTGAGTCTAGAATATGTGTGATAACATACGGGTGAGTCTAGAATATGTGTGATAACATAAGGGTGAGTCTAGAATATGTGTGATAACATAAGGGTGAGTCTAGAATATGTGTGATAACATAAGGGTGAGTCTAGAATATGTGTGATAACATAAGGGTGAGTCTAGAATATGTGTGATAACATAAGGGTGAGTCTAGAATATGTGTGATAACATAAGGGTGAGTCTAGAATATGTGTGATAACATAAGGGTGAGTCTAGAATATGTGTGATAACATAAGGGTGAGTCTAGAATATGTGTGATAACATAAGGGTGAGTCTAGAATATGTGTGATAACATAAGGGTGAGTCTAGAATATGTGTGATAACATAAGGGTGAGTCTAGAATATGTGTGATAACATAAGGGTGAGTCTAGAATATGTGTGATAACATACGGGGTGAGTCTAGAATATGTGTGATAACATAAGGGTGAGTCTAGAATATGTGTGATAACATACGGGTGAGTCTAGAATATGTGTGATAACATAAGGGTGAGTCTAGAATATGTGTGATAACATAAGGGTGAGTCTAGAATATGTGTGATAACATAAGGGTGAGTCTAGAATATGTGTGATAACATAAGGGTGAGTCTAGAATATGTGTGATAACATAAGGGTGAGTCTAGAATATGTGTGATAACATAAGGGTGAGTCTAGAATATGTGTGATAACATAAGGGTGAGTCTAGAATATGTGTGATAACATAAGGGTGAGTCTAGAATATGTGTGATAACATAAGGGTGAGTCTAGAATATGTGTGATAACATACGGGGTGAGTCTAGAATATGTGTGATAACATAAGGGTGAGTCTAGAATATGTGTGATAACATAAGGGTGAGTCTAGAATATGTGTGATAACATAAGGGTGAGTCTAGAATATGTGTGATAACATAAGGGTGAGTCTAGAATATGTGTGATAACATAAGGGTGAGTCTAGAATATGTGTGATAACATAAGGGTGAGTCTAGAATATGTGTGATAACATAAGGGTGAGTCTAGAATATGTGTGATAACATAAGGGTGAGTCTAGAATATGTGTGATAACATAAGGGTGAGTCTAGAATATGTGTGATAACATAAGGGTGAGTCTAGAATATGTGTGATAACATAAGGGTGAGTCTAGAATATGTGTGATAACATAAGGGTGAGTCTAGAATATGTGTGATAACATAAGGGTGAGTCTAGAATATGTGTGATAACATAAGGGTGAGTCTAGAATATGTGTGATAACATAAGGGTGAGTCTAGAATATGTGTGATAACATAAGGGTGAGTCTAGAATATGTGTGATAACATAAGGGTGAGTCTAGAATATGTGTGATAACATAAGGGTGAGTCTAGAATATGTGTGATAACATAAGGGTGAGTCTAGAATATGTGTGATAACATAAGGGTGAGTCTAGAATATGTGTGATAACATAAGGGTGAGTCTAGAATATGTGTGATAACATAAGGGTGAGTCTAGAATATGTGTGATAACATAAGGGTGAGTCTAGAATATGTGTGATAACATAAGGGTGAGTCTAGAATATGTGTGATAACATAAGGGTGAGTCTAGAATATGTGTGATAACATAAGGGTGAGTCTAGAATATGTGTGATAACATAAGGGTGAGTCTAGAATATGTGTGATAACATAAGGGTGAGTCTAGAATATGTGTGATAACATAAGGGTGAGTCTAGAATATGTGTGATAACATAAGGGTGAGTCTAGAATATGTGTGATAACATAAGGGTGAGTCTAGAATATGTGTGATAACATAAGGGTGAGTCTAGAATATGTGTGATAACATAAGGGTGAGTCTAGAATATGTGTGATAACATAAGGGTGAGTCTAGAATATGTGTGATAACATAAGGGTGAGTCTAGAATATGTGTGATAACATAAGGGTGAGTCTAGAATATGTGTGATAACATAAGGGTGAGTCTAGAATATGTGTGATAACATAAGGGTGAGTCTAGAATATGTGTGATAACATAAGGGTGAGTCTAGAATATGTGTGATAACATAAGGGTGAGTCTAGAATATGTGTGATAACATAAGGGTGAGTCTAGAATATGTGTGATAACATAAGGGTGAGTCTAGAATATGTGTGATAACATAAGGGTGAGTCTAGAATATGTGTGATAACATAAGGGTGAGTCTAGAATATGTGTGATAACATAAGGGTGAGTCTAGAATATGTGTGATAACATAAGGGTGAGTCTAGAATATGTGTGATAACATAAGGGTGAGTCTAGAATATGTGTGATAACATAAGGGTGAGTCTAGAATATGTGTGATAACATAAGGGTGAGTCTAGAATATGTGTGATAACATAAGGGTGAGTCTAGAATATGTGTGATAACATAAGGGTGAGTCTAGAATATGTGTGATAACATAAGGGTGAGTCTAGAATATGTGTGATAACATAAGGGTGAGTCTAGAATATGTGTGATAACATAAGGGTGAGTCTAGAATATGTGTGATAACATAAGGGTGAGTCTAGAATATGTGTGATAACATAAGGGTGAGTCTAGAATATGTGTGATAACATAAGGGTGAGTCTAGAATATGTGTGATAACATAAGGGTGAGTCTAGAATATGTGTGATAACATAAGGGTGAGTCTAGAATATGTGTGATAACATAAGGGTGAGTCTAGAATATGTGTGATAACATAAGGGTGAGTCTAGAATATGTGTGATAACATAAGGGTGAGTCTAGAATATGTGTGATAACATAAGGGTGAGTCTAGAATATGTGTGATAACATAAGGGTGAGTCTAGAATATGTGTGATAACATAAGGGTGAGTCTAGAATATGTGTGATAACATAAGGGTGAGTCTAGAATATGTGTGATAACATAAGGGTGAGTCTAGAATATGTGTGATAACATAAGGGTGAGTCTAGAATATGTGTGATAACATAAGGGTGAGTCTAGAATATGTGTGATAACATAAGGGTGAGTCTAGAATATGTGTGATAACATAAGGGTGAGTCTAGAATATGTGTGATAACATAAGGGTGAGTCTAGAATATGTGTGATAACATACGGGGTGAGTCTAGAATATGTGTGATAACATAAGGGTGAGTCTAGAATATGTGTGATAACATAAGGGTGAGTCTAGAATATGTGTGATAACATAAGGGTGAGTCTAGAATATGTGTGATAACATAAGGGTGAGTCTAGAATATGTGTGATAACATAAGGGTGAGTCTAGAATATGTGTGATAACATAAGGGTGAGTCTAGAATATGTGTGATAACATAAGGGTGAGTCTAGAATATGTGTGATAACATAAGGGTGAGTCTAGAATATGTGTGATAACATAAGGGTGAGTCTAGAATATGTGTGATAACATAAGGGTGAGTCTAGAATATGTGTGATAACATAAGGGTGAGTCTAGAATATGTGTGATAACATAAGGGTGAGTCTAGAATATGTGTGATAACATAAGGGTGAGTCTAGAATATGTGTGATAACATAAGGGTGAGTCTAGAATATGTGTGATAACATAAGGGTGAGTCTAGAATATGTGTGATAACATAAGGGTGAGTCTAGAATATGTGTGATAACATAAGGGTGAGTCTAGAATATGTGTGATAACATAAGGGTGAGTCTAGAATATGTGTGATAACATAAGGGTGAGTCTAGAATATGTGTGATAACATAAGGGTGAGTCTAGAATATGTGTGATAACATAAGGGTGAGTCTAGAATATGTGTGATAACATAAGGGTGAGTCTAGAATATGTGTGATAACATAAGGGTGAGTCTAGAATATGTGTGATAACATAAGGGTGAGTCTAGAATATGTGTGATAACATAAGGGTGAGTCTAGAATATGTGTGATAACATAAGGGTGAGTCTAGAATATGTGTGATAACATAAGGGTGAGTCTAGAATATGTGTGATAACATAAGGGTGAGTCTAGAATATGTGTGATAACATAAGGGTGAGTCTAGAATATGTGTGATAACATAAGGGTGAGTCTAGAATATGTGTGATAACATAAGGGTGAGTCTAGAATATGTGTGATAACATAAGGGTGAGTCTAGAATATGTGTGATAACATAAGGGTGAGTCTAGAATATGTGTGATAACATAAGGGTGAGTCTAGAATATGTGTGATAACATAAGGGTGAGTCTAGAATATGTGTGATAACATAAGGGTGAGTCTAGAATATGTGTGATAACATAAGGGTGAGTCTAGAATATGTGTGATAACATAAGGGTGAGTCTAGAATATGTGTGATAACATAAGGGTGAGTCTAGAATATGTGTGATAACATAAGGGTGAGTCTAGAATATGTGTGATAACATAAGGGTGAGTCTAGAATATGTGTGATAACATAAGGGTGAGTCTAGAATATGTGTGATAACATAAGGGTGAGTCTAGAATATGTGTGATAACATAAGGGTGAGTCTAGAATATGTGTGATAACATAAGGGTGAGTCTAGAATATGTGTGATAACATAAGGGTGAGTCTAGAATATGTGTGATAACATAAGGGTGAGTCTAGAATATGTGTGATAACATAAGGGTGAGTCTAGAATATGTGTGATAACATAAGGGTGAGTCTAGAATATGTGTGATAACATAAGGGTGAGTCTAGAATATGTGTGATAACATAAGGGTGAGTCTAGAATATGTGTGATAACATAAGGGTGAGTCTAGAATATGTGTGATAACATAAGGGTGAGTCTAGAATATGTGTGATAACATAAGGGTGAGTCTAGAATATGTGTGATAACATAAGGGTGAGTCTAGAATATGTGTGATAACATAAGGGTGAGTCTAGAATATGTGTGATAACATAAGGGTGAGTCTAGAATATGTGTGATAACATAAGGGTGAGTCTAGAATATGTGTGATAACATAAGGGTGAGTCTAGAATATGTGTGATAACATAAGGGTGAGTCTAGAATATGTGTGATAACATAAGGGTGAGTCTAGAATATGTGTGATAACATACGGGGTGAGTCTAGAATATGTGTGATAACATAAGGGTGAGTCTAGAATATGTGTGATAACATAAGGGTGAGTCTAGAATATGTGTGATAACATAAGGGTGAGTCTAGAATATGTGTGATAACATAAGGGTGAGTCTAGAATATGTGTGATAACATAAGGGTGAGTCTAGAATATGTGTGATAACATAAGGGTGAGTCTAGAATATGTGTGATAACATAAGGGTGAGTCTAGAATATGTGTGATAACATAAGGGTGAGTCTAGAATATGTGTGATAACATAAGGGTGAGTCTAGAATATGTGTGATAACATAAGGGTGAGTCTAGAATATGTGTGATAACATAAGGGTGAGTCTAGAATATGTGTGATAACATAAGGGTGAGTCTAGAATATGTGTGATAACATAAGGGTGAGTCTAGAATATGTGTGATAACATAAGGGTGAGTCTAGAATATGTGTGATAACATAAGGGTGAGTCTAGAATATGTGTGATAACATAAGGGTGAGTCTAGAATATGTGTGATAACATAAGGGTGAGTCTAGAATATGTGTGATAACATAAGGGTGAGTCTAGAATATGTGTGATAACATAAGGGTGAGTCTAGAATATGTGTGATAACATAAGGGTGAGTCTAGAATATGTGTGATAACATAAGGGTGAGTCTAGAATATGTGTGATAACATACGGGGTGAGTCTAGAATATGTGTGATAACATAAGGGTGAGTCTAGAATATGTGTGATAACATAAGGGTGAGTCTAGAATATGTGTGATAACATAAGGGTGAGTCTAGAATATGTGTGATAACATAAGGGTGAGTCTAGAATATGTGTGATAACATAAGGGTGAGTCTAGAATATGTGTGATAACATAAGGGTGAGTCTAGAATATGTGTGATAACATAAGGGTGAGTCTAGAATATGTGTGATAACATAAGGGTGAGTCTAGAATATGTGTGATAACATAAGGGTGAGTCTAGAATATGTGTGATAACATAAGGGTGAGTCTAGAATATGTGTGATAACATAAGGGTGAGTCTAGAATATGTGTGATAACATACGGGGTGAGTCTAGAATATGTGTGATAACATAAGGGTGAGTCTAGAATATGTGTGATAACATAAGGGTGAGTCTAGAATATGTGTGATAACATAAGGGTGAGTCTAGAATATGTGTGATAACATAAGGGTGAGTCTAGAATATGTGTGATAACATAAGGGTGAGTCTAGAATATGTGTGATAACATAAGGGTGAGTCTAGAATATGTGTGATAACATAAGGGTGAGTCTAGAATATGTGTGATAACATAAGGGTGAGTCTAGAATATGTGTGATAACATAAGGGTGAGTCTAGAATATGTGTGATAACATAAGGGTGAGTCTAGAATATGTGTGATAACATAAGGGTGAGTCTAGAATATGTGTGATAACATAAGGGTGAGTCTAGAATATGTGTGATAACATAAGGGTGAGTCTAGAATATGTGTGATAACATAAGGGTGAGTCTAGAATATGTGTGATAACATACGGGGTGAGTCTAGAATATGTGTGATAACATAAGGGTGAGTCTAGAATATGTGTGATAACATAAGGGTGAGTCTAGAATATGTGTGATAACATAAGGGTGAGTCTAGAATATGTGTGATAACATAAGGGTGAGTCTAGAATATGTGTGATAACATAAGGGTGAGTCTAGAATATGTGTGATAACATAAGGGTGAGTCTAGAATATGTGTGATAACATAAGGGTGAGTCTAGAATATGTGTGATAACATAAGGGTGAGTCTAGAATATGTGTGATAACATAAGGGTGAGTCTAGAATATGTGTGATAACATACGGGGTGAGTCTAGAATATGTGTGATAACATAAGGGTGAGTCTAGAATATGTGTGATAACATAAGGGTGAGTCTAGAATATGTGTGATAACATAAGGGTGAGTCTAGAATATGTGTGATAACATAAGGGTGAGTCTAGAATATGTGTGATAACATAAGGGTGAGTCTAGAATATGTGTGATAACATAAGGGTGAGTCTAGAATATGTGTGATAACATAAGGGTGAGTCTAGAATATGTGTGATAACATAAGGGTGAGTCTAGAATATGTGTGATAACATAAGGGTGAGTCTAGAATATGTGTGATAACATAAGGGTGAGTCTAGAATATGTGTGATAACATAAGGGTGAGTCTAGAATATGTGTGATAACATAAGGGTGAGTCTAGAATATGTGTGATAACATAAGGGTGAGTCTAGAATATGTGTGATAACATAAGGGTGAGTCTAGAATATGTGTGATAACATAAGGGTGAGTCTAGAATATGTGTGATAACATAAGGGTGAGTCTAGAATATGTGTGATAACATAAGGGTGAGTCTAGAATATGTGTGATAACATAAGGGTGAGTCTAGAATATGTGTGATAACATAAGGGTGAGTCTAGAATATGTGTGATAACATAAGGGTGAGTCTAGAATATGTGTGATAACATAAGGGTGAGTCTAGAATATGTGTGATAACATAAGGGTGAGTCTAGAATATGTGTGATAACATAAGGGTGAGTCTAGAATATGTGTGATAACATACGGGGTGAGTCTAGAATATGTGTGATAACATAAGGGTGAGTCTAGAATATGTGTGATAACATAAGGGTGAGTCTAGAATATGTGTGATAACATAAGGGTGAGTCTAGAATATGTGTGATAACATAAGGGTGAGTCTAGAATATGTGTGATAACATAAGGGTGAGTCTAGAATATGTGTGATAACATAAGGGTGAGTCTAGAATATGTGTGATAACATAAGGGTGAGTCTAGAATATGTGTGATAACATAAGGGTGAGTCTAGAATATGTGTGATAACATAAGGGTGAGTCTAGAATATGTGTGATAACATAAGGGTGAGTCTAGAATATGTGTGATAACATAAGGGTGAGTCTAGAATATGTGTGATAACATAAGGGTGAGTCTAGAATATGTGTGATAACATAAGGGTGAGTCTAGAATATGTGTGATAACATAAGGGTGAGTCTAGAATATGTGTGATAACATAAGGGTGAGTCTAGAATATGTGTGATAACATAAGGGTGAGTCTAGAATATGTGTGATAACATAAGGGTGAGTCTAGAATATGTGTGATAACATAAGGGTGAGTCTAGAATATGTGTGATAACATAAGGGTGAGTCTAGAATATGTGTGATAACATAAGGGTGAGTCTAGAATATGTGTGATAACATAAGGGTGAGTCTAGAATATGTGTGATAACATAAGGGTGAGTCTAGAATATGTGTGATAACATAAGGGTGAGTCTAGAATATGTGTGATAACATAAGGGTGAGTCTAGAATATGTGTGATAACATAAGGGTGAGTCTAGAATATGTGTGATAACATAAGGGTGAGTCTAGAATATGTGTGATAACATAAGGGTGAGTCTAGAATATGTGTGATAACATAAGGGTGAGTCTAGAATATGTGTGATAACATAAGGGTGAGTCTAGAATATGTGTGATAACATACGGGGTGAGTCTAGAATATGTGTGATAACATAAGGGTGAGTCTAGAATATGTGTGATAACATACGGGGTGAGTCTAGAATATGTGTGATAACATAAGGGTGAGTCTAGAATATGTGTGATAACATAAGGGTGAGTCTAGAATATGTGTGATAACATAAGGGTGAGTCTAGAATATGTGTGATAACATAAGGGTGAGTCTAGAATATGTGTGATAACATAAGGGTGAGTCTAGAATATGTGTGATAACATAAGGGTGAGTCTAGAATATGTGTGATAACATAAGGGTGAGTCTAGAATATGTGTGATAACATAAGGGTGAGTCTAGAATATGTGTGATAACATAAGGGTGAGTCTAGAATATGTGTGATAACATAAGGGTGAGTCTAGAATATGTGTGATAACATAAGGGTGAGTCTAGAATATGTGTGATAACATAAGGGTGAGTCTAGAATATGTGTGATAACATAAGGGGTGAGTCTAGAATATGTGTGATAACATAAGGGTGAGTCTAGAATATGTGTGATAACATAAGGGGTGAGTCTAGAATATGTGTGATAACATAAGGGGTGAGTCTAGAATATGTGTGATAACATAAGGGTGAGTCTAGAATATGTGTGATAACATAGGGG
>CALYLW010000027.1:589727-625534 GCA_944989445.1 Ampullaceana balthica
GGGTGAGTCTAGAATATGTGTGTTAACATACAGGGTGGGTCTAGAATATGTGTGTTAACATACGGGGTTAGTTTTGAATATGTGTGTTAACATACAAAGGGAGACTAGAACATGCGTTGTTGGTAGAGATTAGAAAGTTTGCCTCACATAACAGGGGAGATTAGAATGTGTGTGTTAGCTCATATGAGACACAAGGGCAGTTTGGGGAGGGGTGTGCATGTTTGTGTTCAGTTTTTGTTCCTGAGTTCAAAGGTGTAAAATGTTGAACATACAAATATCGACGGTATAAACGTTTCCCACAAGAGCGCCACTTTGTACACTGAGCATCAAACCGTTGATGTAACTATACCACTAGTGGGCGCTGTTTTCCCATTCCTGCCTACTAGTTTTGTTGCGATTCAATTCTGAAAGGTTAGAAAGTTCTTGGCTTAGTTAAAGATTGACTATGGAAACTATGAAGACATTTGAAGAAGTCAGTTATAGATCTAAATCTAAAGCCAAGTATAAGAGCTAGAGTCACTTTTGATTAAACACGCTGGACAGAATGCAGTGGCGTAGCGAGGGGGGGCAGGGGGGGGACATATGTCCCCGGGCGCCACGTTAGGGGGCGCCAAAATGAGTATTAAAACTCAATATTTAATTTTATTTTGATGTAAACTGATGTCTACTCATCAATAAGTGACACATCCACAATGTAGGATTGCTGGTGGCGATTAAAAAAAAAGACTGTGAGTTGCTTATCTTATCTTATCTGTTTACAGACGCTCCTTCTATACAGAAGATTATTGCGTCCTACGCTTATCTATGGTTTGTGTTTAGTCCTGCATTTTTATTAGAGATTTAAATGCTGATAAAGTGTTGGTTTTCCTGGATTCTTCAGGCAACCCATTCCACGCCCGAATTCCGGACGGGAAGAAGGAAAACTTGTATGTGTTTGTTCTTGCATACGGAATAAGAAAGGTGTTTTTATCCTTATGTCTATCTGAGGGTTGTATTAAGTTATCTTTGTGTTGTATTTCTAAATTAGAATTAATTGCTTTATGTATGATTACTACTTTGCTCTTGGTTCTTCTATCCTCTAGTGTTTCAAGGTTTAATGATTTAACTAATGGTGTTATTCTTGTCAGTTTCGAATATTCTCCAGTAATGAATCTGGCAGCTCTTTTTTGAATTTGTTCTAGTTTATCAATGTTTTCTTTGGTGGATGGGTCCCATACAGAAGATGCATATTCTAGTACAGGTCTCACCAAAGTGAGGTAGCATTTTAGTTTTATATCTCTATTACATTTGTTAAAGTTTCTTTTTATAAAGCCTAAGGTTTTGTTTGATTTTTTAATAACTTCATTGACATGGGGATTCCATGATAGTTTCTCATTTATTAAGACTCCTAAGTATTTTGCATCTTTAGTTTGGGTCAGTTCTTTGCCATGAATGTAATATTTTGAATTTATTTGTTTCTTTTTCTTTGTTACTCTTAACAGTTGACACTTTTCTGGGTGGAAAGACATACTCCAGTTAGTTTCCCATTTTATCAATTCATCTAAGTCTTTTTGTAAAATTTTGCTGTCTTGTTCTGATTTAATTGTTATATAGATTATACAATCATCAGCAAATAACCTAACTTTTGTACCTGTTGAGATGTTGTTGGGTAAATCATTATGCTGGGAGTGAGAGTAGGGGAGCAGTAAGAGACAAAGGCGATTTTTTAAATAGAACAGACAGAGACGACACTAAAAGCAACCAAAATGACCTAGACAAGAAAAAGGAGTGGCTTAAAGCAGTGGTTCTCAACCTGTGGTCCGTGGACTAGAGGTCCGCGAAGATGTGCCTGGCGGTCCGCGAGCAAAGCATGAAATTTACGCACTGTATTATGATTAATCGAGAAAGACTAGCAAGTAAAATAATTAATGCAGACTTAAAATATATTTTTGATCTGGCCTAAATAGTTTTAAAATTTTATCAAGGCTCGTCTATTAAATTCTCGTTTCTTTGATTTCTTATGTTCGGATATGAATCTTGAACATTATCAGTTACTGATGTATACTGAAATTAGCTGGTTATCAGACTGTTTGAATTACGTGATGACGTAAGAGAGTTTCTTGAAGAAAAAACTCAAAGCTTGTTGATCATTTTAACCATAGCTTATGGGTGGCTGTTCTGGATTATTTGGCTGAAACTTTTGAAGAACTCAATAAACTTAATTCAACTCGGCAAGGAAAGCAGACACATTATATTACTCTCAGTGACAAAGTGTCTGCTTTTGCGAAAAAGCTTGATCTTTGGTATTGAAGATTATTTCAAGGTAACTTTGAGATGTTTGATCAATTATACGAAATCACCGAGAAACCAGAAAATGTTGAAATAAATAAACAACTATTGATAAATCTGATTTCTGGTCATATTCAATCAATGCAGGACCAATTGTAATTCTAATTTGGTTGTTTTTTTAACGTTCAGTGGTTTTTCGTGGGTTTCCAGTCCTAATCTCGCACACATTGACTCATCAAATAAAATTACCAACATCGTAATTAAACCAATTCATTGAACTGACTAGCGATATCACATTGAATATGTTGCATCAGAAAGTGGGCTGAATGAAATTTTGGAGTACTCCTAACTGACTCATATAGTTTTAAAAATACTTTTACCCTTTGCAACTTTGTGAAAGTGGATTTTCTGCATTGCTTACAATAAAAACAAAACATCTTTCGTACTAAATAAACTAATATAGCAGTCTTTTAATACCAACTACTGTTTATGTCTTAACGTTTTTTTTTAGTTTTGTTAGTAGAATTAAATAAGAAGAATATGAGACTAATATAAATGAAATTTGTTCTTTACAAAATAAAGCCATTACAATATTGTTTTTGGAGCACGCAAAACGTAGCATATTAGTATAGTTTTACTAACTAACGTGTATAGGGCCTACTACTTATAGCTAGCAAAAATAATTTTCTATGTAGAAGGAGCGTCTGCAACAGATAAGATATACACAGTATAATTATATTTAACTTTCCAGCTCGGCAGTAGCACAATGTTTAGTAGTGGTCTGTAGCTAAGACACACGTTTTTTCAAGTGGTCCTTGAATCTCAAAAGGTTAAGAACCACTGGCTTACAGAATGGTTAATTCTCGTCCCTTTGCTGCATGCTGTGACTCTTTTTAAAAAGAACTATCTTACTTCCCCAATTCCACTGTGGAGGGAATACAGTGGGGAGGGAGGGAAGGTCTCTCCTCTCATGGGCTTTTGTCAGTATGTCAAAGCAAGTTGGATTCCTTTTATATGAAACATCAGACACCGCCTCTCTTTCCCGTCTCTCTGTGATCAAACTTGATCAGTATGATCCACTGTTAGAAAAAGACTTACAACATGCCCAAGAAAATCAAGGTTCAGTATCTTATTTATCAGAGGAAATCCAAATGAATTTATCCACCTACTTTCATCGACTGTAATGAATCAGCTGTTGAGTGAAATCAGAAAAAAAGTACCACGGTATCTTACTTGACTCAACACCCGATATAAGACACCGGGAACAGCTTTCTCAAGTCATCAGATTTGTTGATGTGGATTTTCAAACTAAAAAGTAACCATCAAAGAATCATTTTTAGTTTTTATCCAGATACATTCCAAAGACGCAGCAAGCCTTGAAAGAGTTATCATAGAGAAACTGGAATCTAATAACATACTTCTAGCTGACTATCGGTCACAATATTATGAAAATGCTGCTGTAATGACTGGGCATATATCCGGCCTTCAACACCAAATATGTGCCAGAAATCAGAGAGCATTGTTCATCAACTGTGACAATCACAGATTAAACTTAGCAGGAATACACTCAGCTAAACAGGATCCAGTTGTTATCACGTTTTTTGGAACAGTTGAAAGTATAAAGTTTTGTTTTCTCTCGTTCAAAAACTTTTTGGGAAGAATTAAAAAGAGTTGTGCCAATCACAATGAAGAGGGAGTCTGAAACACGTTGGGGTGCACGATCATAAGCTGTTAAAGCACTTTATGAAGGACTATATTTCACTAGATGAACTGGTAGGGCTGTCGAAAAAATTATCAGAACATACAAATATGACGCCTGACACCAGAAGTGATGCAGAAACTTTGCTGGCAGGTATATTAAACTTTAAATTCCTAGTTTTGGTAAATTTCTGGAACATCATACTTGGGAAAATTGATCGAGTCCATAAACGGTTGTAGGATCCTACTGTACAACTTGGGGAATTGAGGTTGACAGAAGGATTAGACGACATCGGAGGATGCCTGAAGAATTAACAAGAGATGCAGGACTTTCTGTAGAAGAAGAAATTTCACTTGATATGAACAGCGTAATTGATAGACTCCAACAGGAGATATCAATACGGTTTTTACGTCTAAAAAATCTATACAACAAATTTGGATTTTTACTAGACGTCAAAACTCTTCTTGCTGAGACAAAAGTCGATACACTTCGTTAAAATTGCTTAAATTTTGCTAGTTTATACGACGCTGACGTCAATGAGTCAATGGGCATGGATTGTGCACATAAATCAGAGAATGAAAAATGCTTCTCAGTACCCGGACTGAAGTTCTATCGGAAATTCCTTTGGATCTTCTTGGTTTTATTGTTTCATTTGGAGATGACGTATTTCAGAATCTGCGCATTTTACTTCAAATACTTCTAACAATTGCTGTTTCAACTGAAAGCTGTGAGCGGTCCTTCAGCAAACTGAATATTATTTTGTCTTATTAACGTGCTTCAAGGGGACAAGATCGTCTGAGGGATCTTGCACTCCTTAGCATCGAAAGAGAAACACTTGAGAATATTAATTTTGATTACGCGATTGACGAGTTTGCAACATTCAAAACAAGGAGACTCACTTTTTTGTAGACTATGTCTAATGTTATAAGTAGTAGATTTTTTTTCAAATAAATTGTTTACAATCGTATAGAGAATTACATATTAGTTTGTATTCTATTTCATTAAAATACCAGAAGCTTCGAAAATGAACTATATAAAACTTAAAATTTCAATTATTTCTTGGGGGCTCAATGAGCCCCCCATAATCTTTCGGTCAGAAAAGGGGCGCAGATTTTGTGTCATGTCCCCGGGCGCACATAAACCTAGCTACGCCACTGACAGAATGTAAATAATAGAGAAAATATTGCCTTCTTTGAATCGCGTTTATGTAGGCCGCTAGGAATAATTTCTCCATTCACGGCTTTATGGCCTGTATTATTTGATCGTTGCAGCACTTGTTTTTATGTGCCTCGCACCGAGGAATGCATTAGCTTTCCGTCTCATATCTCTCTTTGCCACTTTTCCGTCTTAGTTAAAAGGATTTTTATCCCTTTATTTCTTAATGCGCGGGAGTGATTCGATTGTCCAACCAAATTATTGAAATTTAGATTTGAGGAAGTTTTTAGGAGAGATAACAAACAAAATGAAAACAAAAATTGTGTTTAATTGAACTGTACAGTTTGGTCATTGGGGAACTTTTAGCAGCATCGAGAAAACAATATTTTATAGCGTAAACCCTAACTTGGTAGCAATAATTTAAAAAATGCGTCAGTAAAAATTATTAATATGAGAGTCAAAATCCCTTTGTTTCCAGGAATCAGCGTAAGTTGGAAAACTGCGGCCCACTATGGGGTTCAAAGTATACCAACTATTTGTGTGTCTGTAAAATGTACGGCGGCTGGATAGCGAAGTAAATAGTGCGCTCGCCTCACAAGCTGAGGGCGTGGGATCTATCCCACGTTAAGGCAACAATAAAAATGTTGATGAATGACTATTGCTAATAAAAGTCCTCCACTGATCTGGAGAGGAGATGGGCGCCGCCAGATCAACCAGGACCCGAGAAAGCTCTAATGGAAACATTAGAAGTGTTTGTGCAGCAAATGAGACAATCCTTCAATATTTCATATTTAGAAATTCGTCCGTAGTCCTGATAAGTTTTCCCATCCAAGGCGTCATGAAATAAATGTATAGAGTTGTTTTATTCACACACAAAATTTAGAAACACTTAAAAATGCCACGCTTTCTCAGAGACAAAAAAACTACTAAATAAAAACAAAACAAGAACACATGCACACATGCACACATGCACACATGCACACATTATCATTCGACTCAATAAAGTCAGTTTCTAAAGAGTCTTTCAAGTTTCCTTGAGCAGTATAATTAATTCGATTAAAATCCAGCATTAAGTTTAAAAACCTAATACTAAAGTAAATGCTCTAAGTATGTGCAACATATTTGCATCTCTAATTGATTCAGTTGGTTCAAAATCTTTCCCATGTATTTGCGTGATTCCAGTTCACCTTCAGTTCCCCATCTCTTGGAAATCAGAGAACTATGAATTCCATAATAACTTCCTTCGAACAGTTTAAATGTTTTATATTTGAAATTATCATTATAGGTACTATCAAATAGAAAACTAATTCGTAGCTTACCTCACTTTCCTTCTTAGATTAAGTTTATTTTAATACAAAATGTTAGCAGGATAGAACTCGTCCATGTGCAACATCATTAGATGGTAAGATGTGTTCAGTCCTCAGGATAGAACTCGTCCATGTGCAACATCATTACATGGTAAGATGTGTTCAGTACTCAGGATAGAACTCGTCCATATGCAACATCATTAGATGGTAAGATGTGTTCAGTCCTCAGGATAGAACTCGTCCATATGCAACATCATTAGATGGTAAGATGTGTTCAGTCCTCAGGATAGAACTCGTCCATATGCAACATCATTAGATGGTAAGATGTGTCCAGTCCTCAGGATAGAACTCGTCCATATGCAACATCATTAGATGGTAAGATGTGTTCAGTCCTCAGGATAGAACTCGTCCATATGCAACATCATTAGATGGTAAGATGTGTTCAGTCCTCATGATAGAACTCGTCCATATGCAACATCATTAGATGGTAAGATGTGTTCAGTCCTCAGGATAGAACTCGTCCATATGCAACATCATTAGATGGTAAGATGTGTTCAGTCCTCATAAAAATCCCCAAATACAACTAAAGGGCTGAGCATCCTGGGGGGGGGAGGGTTTGGAAGAGAGTCTTCTGTTCATCAATAGAAGATACACTTATCTTAATTACCGGTACTAGTACATCTCGGACATCACACATGGCTACTTGATGCACGCATCTTAATTACCGGTACTAGTACATCTCGGACACCACTAGTAAATCTCGGACAACACTAATGGCTACTTGATACACGTATCTTAATTACTGGTACTAGTAAATCTCGGACTTCACTAATGGCTACTTGATGTGTGTGAACTTATTAGAAGTTTATATAGTATTTTATTATTATTAACGGAATAAAAGGGCTTCCAATAAATCCTATACTTAGCATGACAGAGGATACACCCACTATAGAGAGGCAGCAGAGGATACACCCACGTATAGGTAGGCAGCAGAGGATACACCCACTATAGAGAGGCAGCAGAGGATACACCCACTATAGAGAGGCAGCAGAGGATACACCCACTATAGAGAGGCAGCAGAGGATACACCCACTATAGAGAGGCAGCAGAGGATACACCCACTATAGAGAGGCAGCAGAGGATACACCCACTATAGAGAGGTAGTAGAGGATACACCCACGTATAGGTAGGCAGCAGAGGATACACCCACGTATAGGTAGGCAGCAGAGGATACACCCACATAGAGTGAGGCAGGACTCGAAAAGCTAAAATTGATTTGCAAGTTCCCGAAAGTCAGTCGTTCTAATGCTAACTCACTTATCCAAGCCTCCATTAGTCGGACTGACCATGCAGTGACCAGTCCCCTCTTTAATAAGCACGTTTTATTTGAGGGGACGTCTCGACGACTGTCAGCTAAGCGGTCAATGGGTCAATAGGCTTGTAACGGTCAACCACGGGGAAAACATGAGGCACCAGAAGCAAGGTCGTGGATAAACAAGGGATTAGTGCAGACAACTTCAGACACTAGCGTTGTCATTGATGTTTCTAATGAGTAAAGTCCATTCAGACTTTCAGGGGGTGTTAGGTTTGGAGAACCTAATTCCTCTTGGAAACTATAAAAACACATGAAAATATTAACAGAAAACATATATAAACTAGAAGAAATAAAAAAAAAGAGCTTCCAGATTCATTACTGGAGAATATTCAAAATTGACAAGAGTAACAACATTAGTTAAATCATTAAACCTCGAAACACTAGAGGATAGAAGAACAAAGAGAAATGTAGTAATAATATGTAAAGCAATTAATTCTAACTTGGAAATACAACACAAAGAAAATCTATTACAATCCCCAGATAGACATAGAGATAAAAACACTTTTCTTACTCCGTATGCAAGAACAAACACATACAAATGTTATCATACAAATTCTCGTTCTTCCCGTCTGGAATTCGGATGTGGATTGGGTTGTCTGAAGAAACCAGGAAAACAAACACTCCATCAACATTAAAACACTAATAAAAAAGCAAGACATAAACACAGAAGTCGAAGTCTTACACATTACTTTTTTTAAATTTCAAAGCAAATAAATAAAATTTTGATTTTTAAAAAATATTTATCTTAAAAAGCTTCTAAAGATTTGACATCTTGGAATAATATCAATCAGCCTGGCTGCACTGGTCTCATTGGTCTTGATGTTAGTTCACAAAGTAAGGATTAAAATAGACAAAACAATTTTAGAAACAATTAAAGCCTGGTAGAGAATTCAAGGGAAAGAAAACGATTAGGCCTTGCCAGCTTGGATAAAATGTAAATCTTCCGTTAGAGCCTCGACATGTGCAATATCAGATATCTGAACCGTTACTGACAAGACTTGAGCGGCTTGTCTGGTTGTTCGCAGGACAGAGAAGGTCCGATACTTGACCAGAGTAGCAACTCATAATGTGATTTTAATGATCTGAATCTACAGAACAGTATTGGCCGATTTTAACCCCCCCCCCTCGTCACACTGATGCCTTTTCCAAAATTAAAATACGTGTATGAGCGAAAACAATGACGTCATAT
The DNA here is from genome assembly GCA_944989445.1 of Ampullaceana balthica. Taxonomy (NCBI): domain Eukaryota; kingdom Metazoa; phylum Mollusca; class Gastropoda; family Lymnaeidae; genus Ampullaceana; species Ampullaceana balthica. Next base: position 598,721 of record CALYLW010000027.1, read on the forward strand.
AAATTTTTTTTACAGCGCATCTTTAATTTGCACACCTTTTGATGCATTGGTGCAGTAATTTGGTTTTCCCTGCTTTCTAAAATTAGTCACGGACAGACATTGCAAATTATATTGTTTAATAATATAAATACTTTGAGTACATTTCAGAAATATTTCGGATTTATCATACAAGGATAAGTTACTTGGGCTTTTGACCCAAAAAAAGTGGGCGCCGTAGGCGCCCTACAACCCCTATTATAAAATACTTTGTGTACATTTAAGGAAGTTTAATATTACGTATTTATCATACAAGGACAAGTTAGTTGGGCTTTTGACAAAGGTGGGCACCGCAGGCGCCACGCCGTCGCAGCACAACGTAGTACGTAATAAACTGTTAATACGTTTACATTGTTAATTATACTAAAATTTAATTTTGACATCCACGTGCCACGGAGTTCACCCCAGCCATCGATGACCACAACAAGGGGAGTTCAGTCAGTTTCAGTCTGCAAATGTTTGTCACACGATGCGTTTAAAGAAATAAAATGTTCGATATACTGTATGATTTTACACTTAGACTAAAAAGAATAAAATAAATAGAGGTAAAAATAAGATTTTTAAAAACCAGATTTTTATACTTGGACTAAAAAGAAGAAAAAAAAAGTATATATACAAAGTCTTTCCAAGATAAAGGGCGATTATCGTATGATGGCACGGCGGGTTATTTCTAGTTCATAGCTGACAACTGTTGTAATTAACCAAACTTTCCGAGATTTGCCCCTAGTGAATGGACCCATCCCCCAGAATTTTATCTTTGTTTTAACGGTGATTTTATTTTTTAAAAGTATGGTGGGGATAGGAGTAGAGAAAGGAGTGAGTGAGGGGGGATAGGATAAACAACATTGGCATGTCTCAATGTTGTCGGCGTATTTCAAAGCCTAAGCCAAGGTCACTTCTATCATTTTCTGCCCTTCCAAAGTCTATTTTCCTTATTTGAACAATTCAAAGATCCAAAACCTTTTTGTTTTAGATGATTTTTGTTTCATGTTTCAAGAAAAAAGATGTAACAAAATATCTTGAAGTTTGTCATTACCGTCTGATATTTCCGGTTGAAAGTTATTTCTTTATAAGCGTTTTCATGTTAAACGTATTTCATAGGATACATTTCAAACGAACAGTTTTAATTTGATAAATTGTTCACGAAATGTGAACACAGAAGAGCCACAGTTTGGCCACCGTTGGTATGGACATTGGAGCAACATTTTCACAGGTACCGGGCGCAATTGTGCTACCCGGATAATTGCTCGGCAACGGGTTCCCGGGTACCAGTTGACAGGCGTATTTAGAACACGGGAGTTATTGGAATGCCACAATCAAAATAATTGGTGATAAGTTTTAAATTCATTGACCACAATAGTAGTTGTTCAGAACTTAATGAACAAACTTTTTGGTGAAATAAAAATTGTCTTTAACTGGTTATTGCTAGCAATAAACTTCACGATTACTTTTTATGGGAGAAAAGACACATAATATGATTTTAAAGTTGACTTTTCAATAGTCAACAAAAAAAATTTAATTTGTCTTTTTTTTGGCTTAGGCTTAAATTAAATAACATTTTCTAGTTTTCTAGCGCTAGTTTCTTTAGTTTCAGTGTCTGTGTTTTCATTCACTTTTTGTTGATATTTTAAAATGTGATTTCTTTGGACTTCTTCTTTGATATATTCCGTATTTGTATTGTACCTATGCTTTGGCAGGTCTCTACCTTTGTACGAGTCATTTGTGAATGTTTTGTGAATCAGCATTGTGAAAGTATGTTTACATTTTGAACATGGTAGAAAAGTTTTTCTTCTCTTTCTTTTTTAATGTCTGAAAAAATTTCATGAATAAAATATATTTTTTTAATTTCAAAAATTTGCTTTAAAAATTTTGTTATAATTTTTTCTTGCTGGAAGACTTTCAACTAGACCCAGGCTCATCGCTTGGCACGTCACTCAATTTACGATCGTTTAATTTGGTTTTGTTTTTGCAATTTATATTAGGAAAAAGAAAACGTTCACTGTGTGTGAATTAAATGTCATTCTGATAATTTTATCTTGTCGCTATTCTTTCATCTCCCCACACATCGATAGCCTAAAAATATGCCTCTGGAAGATCTCATGTCATTTGGGCGACTGAGGACTGTGACGTCATAAACAGGATTGTTCAAGGGGGAGAACCGATTACATCGCCCAGCGCCCTCTAGGGAGTCGTCTATCTACACTGGATGTGTGACGAGCACGGGGAGAGTGCTTGCGTGGGGGAAATGTGTTTACTTAGCCTTACTGCATTATTACTTAGTCTTACTGCATTATTACTTAGTCTTACTGCATTATTACTTAGTCTTACTGCATTATTACTTAGTCTTACTGCATTATTACTTAAATGTAAATGTACTGCTTCATTGGAGAGGGTTGGACTAGCAGGCAAGTAACTCAATCACTGATGTAGGTGGACAAACCACAAGATATGAGAGTAACTCAATCACTGATATAGGTGGACAAACCACAAGATATGAGAGTAACTTAATCACTGATGTAGGTGGACAAACCACAAGATATGAGAGTAACTTAATCACTGATATAGGTGGACAAACCACAAGATATGAGAGTAACTTAATCACTGATGTAGGTGGACAAACCACAAGATATGAGAGTAACTTAATCACTGATGTAGGTGGACACACCACAAGATATCAGAGTAACTTAATCACTGATATAGGTGGACAAACCACAAGATATGAGAGTAACTTAATCACTGATGTAGGTGGACAAACAACAAGATATGAGAGTAGCTCAATCACTGATGTAGGTGGCATATGAACGAAATTGCAGTGAACTGGAGTGGGGCGACCAGCAAATGCTTCTTGGAACTCGATGTGAAATACATTGCACTAGACGAACCACGGCTTAGCATATGGCGTAGAATTGCTCATAGATTGGTATAATAGTGAACGAAGCGTTGTTTCTATGAAATACATGCGAAGCGGTGGCCATGTTCGTGAAGAAAGGGGGAAAGAACGGGAACAAACAGCAGCACGAAGAAATCAGAACAACAGGAGTAAACATGGTTCAAAGAAGAGAGCAACGAGACAAACCTGTTAGCAAAGCAAATCAACCAAAGTAGAGCTGGCTCAGAGCTTATTGGGGTGTGGAGCTGGCTCAGAGCTTATTGGGGTGTGCGCATGGCTGGCAAGCGAAGGTGGTGCAGGAGGGGGCAGGTAGCGTATGTATTGAGACCAACTGATCTTGATACATTTTATTTGATAATTTTCATATTTATAAAGTCAAAATAGAATATAGTCAAATCTTCCGCTCTTGTTTTAAAGTTGTGTTTATGTAAAAAAAATTATGTCTTATCTATACAGACGCTTCTTCTATACAGAAGATTATTGCGTCCACAGACCATGGCGGTCTGTTGGCAAGTGATGCAGCTTTGAGGATTCGATGCATTACCCGGCCGCCATTATTTCTTTAACTAGAGTTAAGTACCCATTCGGAGCTGGGTGGACAAATCCTTGCCTTCACATGGATTCGAACCCGTGACCATCGGACCACCATGCCCCTTCTAAATCCTTTGTGCATTTCATCATCTAACAATCTAACGGCTAACGGTTCTTTTCCCTTTTGAAAATGTATGATAAGAATTAAATTGATGTATATCTTTTACTCAATTCTATATAAAATCTTTGAAATAAATAGTTTCAATGAACAATCTCGTAATCTCAAAAATTAGTTAAAATTGTGTATTTGTTCTTTGTCTATCCTTATTTCATCTTATATTCTCCTCTTCTGTTATCTCTACTCATATTTTACCTCTCTATCCCAACATTCACCCCTAGAGTAAATCTCATTCTTTCTTCCCTGGTACTAACAAACCCAATAACGATAAAAAAAAATCATTGTCTCAGGAGTCTACGAATGTCCGAGAGTGGCCGGCAAGGGTGACCTTAGATTATGGTGTTAGTAAAGAACTAGAATCAAGAGTTGCTGACAATGGGGATGTTTTAGTGTGTAGCCAGGCGAGAAGAGGGGGGGGGCGGAATGAAACATGGCTAAACAAGTGTCAAACGTTGCTTCTAAAATTAGAAACACTAGTAATGAACATGACTGGACAAGTACAAGTATGATATATGACTTGACAAGTATGATATATGACTTTACAAGTATGAAACATGACTGGACGAGTTTACTTTTTAAACAAGTAATTTTTTTATTTTTGAGACATAACTTTGGGTCTTAAATTAAAAGACAAGAGACAAAAAAAAATTGTGTCAATAAAACAAGAACTGTCAACCATTGTCCATAGACAAATATAGGATTTGAATACGTTTGTGTAATTTTTATAATATTTGTAAGCTTTATTGCAGTCGACCTCTCACACTGACGTCGATGGATGTTGGCCGCAACGACATGAACAAGTTTTGGTCAAACGAAGTTATTTCGTGTCCTACTCTCGTGAACTATTGACCTTTACGTCGTCTGCCAAAATATAATTGGATTAAGTATTAGTAGACCAATCGACCTTCAATTAATATTCATATATTTTTTATACAATGTGGTACAGCTATTTCTGTTTCTTTTGACCTATACGTTGTTAACACGTTTTCGTTATTTAGTTATGCTAAAATAACTAAAAGTAACTCAAGGACGAAGTTTTAATAATACAATAACAGCTTTTATTCAGTTATTAACTGCGATGCTGCAAACTGATGGGAAGTTGATCAGTAAAGATAGTCTCTAGTTTTAGTATATAAAATTTGACTAGTTTGTGCGACTTATAAGGTCTTGTAAACAAACTTTTGATTCAAAAATTATTTTTTAAAAAATTTCTTCTTTTATGTTGAGATTTTTTGTTTAGTCTGGTCAGGCATCAGTGGCGTCACTAGGGTGTGCGCGTGTCACCCCGGGTGACACCATCCCTAGTGACGCTCTGTCATGCATTATTTGATTTTCATTACAAGTTAGTTGTATTTGAGGAAATTCATTATTTTCAGCTACGTTTCTGGTTTCAAATGCGTTATCTATTCTCGGTGTGGAATAGACTGACTTGTGAATGAACTAAATCAATTCAAGCTTAAACAGCTAACTCATTTTGAACTGAGGAACTCACAAAATTCTCAATTATGAAAAAATAAGCTTCCAGATTCATTTTGTCATTTTGTAAATATTCGAGGCTTTAAACTATGGCTTTGAGGCTTGAAAATGAAACTTAAAATTATGAATGAGGCTTAATAAGATATTTTATTTTGCTTGATAATTATTAAAAGTAACTAGCGTAATGCTGATATTTATTTGAATGCTCTATTATGTTTTAATAATAAAGATCCATGAAAAATAAAATGTTCAAAAATATTTTTTTTAAAAATACTTTTAGAAATTTGTATGGCCAACCATCTCATGTTAAAAAGTATGGCCAACCACTTCATGTAAAAATATGGCCAACCAGTTCATGTAAAAAATATGGCCAATGATCTCATATTAACAAGTATGACCAACCATCTCATATTAACAAGTATGACCAACCATCTCATGTTAAAAAGTATGGCCAACCATCTCATGTTAGGAAGTATGGCCAACCATCTCATATTAGGAAGTATGGCCAACCATCTCATGTAAGGAAGTATGGCCAACCATCTCATGTTATGAAGTATGGCCAACCATCTCATGTTAGGAAGTATGGCCAACCATCTCATGTTAGGAAGTATGGCCAACCATCTGATGTTAGAAAGTATGGCCAACCATCTCATGTTAGGAAGTATGGCCAACCATCTCATGTTAGGAAGTATGGCCAAACATCTCATGCTAGGAAGTATGGCCAACCATCTCATGTTAAGAAATATTTGTAAAGACGGTGCCCATTAATGGTTAAAGAAGAAATGGAGGAACTCAAAGTGGACAAAAATAAAGAAAATTATCGTTGAAAATGTCAATGATCAATTTAAAATAGCAAATCTTTAAAGCTCCTATTACTCGTCTATTTGTGTTCTCAAAATAAATGCCAAATTCTCATTTTTAAGAATTACAATTGAACGTCATGAAAATGTTTTTGACCTTTAGTCAAAAATGCTCATCCTATATAATAATCCTATATAATAAATAGAAGTAAAAAAAAAGATTTTTTAAAAAAGTCACGTTTTTATAAGTGGACTAAAAAGATCTTAGTAAAAATAGGCTGCCCTACACATCAGCTAAACATCATCAAGCAATTCCACGAAAACATGCAGGGCACAGTGTGCTATAACGGTGCCACCTCTGAGGCTTTCCCAGTAAGTAGTGGAGTAAAGCAAGGCTGCGTGTTGGCACCTACTCTATTCGCAATATTCTTTTCCATCTTACTCCAGTATGCCTTCAAGAACAACAGCGAGGGGATATACATACACACCAGAGCTGACGGGAGATTATTCAATATTGCCCGACTTAAAGCCAAGACCAAAATAAGGAAGATTTTGCTGCGCGAGCTCTTATTTGCAGACGATGCCGCCTTTATATCCCACACAGCAGACGGGCTGCAGAACCTTGTATCCAGCTTCTCCACTGCCTGCAAAGAGTTTGGCCTGACCATAAGTATAAAGAAAACCAACATTATGGCACAGGATGCTGCCTCTCTCCCGACTATCACCATTGACGACTGCAACCTGGATGCTGTTGACAGTTTTACTTATCTGGGATCAAACATCTCGAGCACCCTCTCACTGGAAGATGAGATAAGTAGTAGGATAGGGAAGGCAGCAACTGTTATGGCTAGACTTTACAAAAGAGTCTGATCCAATGCCAAACTCACAGCAAGGACTAAGCTGCAGGTATACGAGGCCTGCGTACTGAGCACACTCCTCTATGGATGCGAGTCTTGGACCACCTACACCAGGCATGAAAGAAGGCTCAATAGCTTCCACCTCAGATGCCTGCGCCGCATCCTAGACATCAAATGGCAAGAGAAAGTCCCCAACACAGAGGTCCTGGCTCAAGCAAGCATGAGTAGTATTGCAGCAATATTAAGCCAAAGACGCCTCCGCTGGCTTGGACACGTCAAGAGGATGCAAAGTGGTCGCATACCCAAGGATGTGCTTTACAGCGAGCTGGCGACAGGGAAAAGGTCGGCTGGTCGGCCATGTCTCAGATACGTGGACATATGCAAGAGAGACATGAAAGTAGCCAACATTGATATACAAAACTGGGAAAACCTGGCAGAGGATAGGTCCATGTGGCGGGCTATAGTGAAAGAAGGATCACTAAGAGCAGAGGAGCAAACTAGGGCAGAAGCAGTCGGGAAAAGAGCGAGGAGAAAGGCCAGGCAACACTGCCCCACTGCTTTCGTGTGTGTGTCATGCAGAAGAGACTGCCACTCAAGGATTGGTCTCATCAGCCACACCAAGAGCTGCAAATAATAAAGATAAATCTATCGTCTTTCGTAGACGGACAGATGCCATACAAAAAGAAGAAAATAATTTAAAACTTATAAGTTCAAGTACTTTAATTTAATATGACTAAAAACGTGGGGCGGGCGCTTATGAGGTTTAACATATGCAGTTCACTCATTCTCTCACTTATAGATCTCTCTTTTGCCTTCTAAATTATACATTTTTAATTTGTATACGAAACAACCGCCCCACGTTTTTAGTAATCTTAAATTAAAGTACTTGAACTTATACGTTTTAAATTATTTTCTTCTTTTTTTGTCCACTTATAAAAACGTGGTTTTAAGAAAATCTTTTTTTTTACTTTTATTTATTTTATGCTTTTTAGTCTAAGTGTATGCTAAGGCGAGTTTTGAAGTATTGATTATGTTCAAATATAATACGCATTGCCCGAAAAACATTTACAGACTGGAAATGACTGATCTCCCCTTGATGTTAAACATGGTTGATGTGGTCGGGGTTGGTTTGAACTCGGCACGTGAATGTAATGTAAACAAGAGCAGACGGATAATACATATCCTTATATATAGATAAATTAAAAAGTTCAATAATTTAATAACAGTACATGCGATCGATCTGAAATTTTGAAACAATGCATTGTCATCCAAGATCTATCTGTGGTTAAATTTGAGATCTCTAGGATTATCAAAAGTGGTTTAATTTTACGTTGGCAGATTTGAAAAATTGTGGACAGACAAACAGGAACGAAAGTGAGTTAATAAAAACGTGGCAATAAAATGCAAGTTTCTGTCCTTCCTGTCCTTTCTGTCCGGTCATCTATAGCGATTGGTCCCTCAAGCAAATATGACTCCTACAGCCAATCATATTGAACACGTTTACGCCATTTACGCGGACGTTCAAAACGAGTTATTTTTGGTGCAGTATTTCTTCCAAAACTTAATTTTAGTTATGCGCGTTGGGATTTATAGCAAAAAGCTTCGTTTTACGAGCTATTTATTTTAACTACAATGAATAGTATTTTTGACGCGATGCACATGTAATGCCGGTCGAGACGGCTGTTGGAGGGGAGTTACAACATGCCACCGAACGGTGGCGGAACGTTCTTGGACGGGCTTTGTTGCTCGTATTGAATAATTGATTAAATTTGTTAAATGAAAAAAATCTAGGAGTTGCCAAATTGAAATTAGAATGGTATGTAAGTGGACTAGAAGGCTAACATATAACATAGGAAGTTAGTGTGATAGTGGACTAGAAGGCTAACATATAACATAAGAAGTTAATGTGATAGTGGACTAGAAGGCTAACATATAACATAAGAAGTTAATGTGATAGTGGACTAGAAGGCTAACATATAACATAAGAAGTTAATGTGATAGTGGACTAGAAGGCTAACATATAACATAAGAAGTGAGTGTGATAGTGGACTAGAAGGCTAACATCTCTATACATATAAGACGCATTTGTTGTCTGTCTGTCTGTCTGTTCCCTAATAACTCAAGATCCAGACAACCAAATAACGTGAAATTTGGTACACGTACACAAAATTATACCGGAAAGGTTATTAAACAGATTTCGTTACATATATATAAGATACTGGGGGCCGGGGGCCCAAAATGTAGTTTTTCCCTATATGAGCTATATAAAATAAAAACTATTGAAAATTAAGACGTAAAATAATGACGCAAATTAATAAACATTTTGGTGTCGAGATTAACAAAAAGGCGATTATCGCTATAAAATAATTTTGTTGTTGTTGTTGTTGCTGTTGCTGTTACTGTTGTTGTTGCTGTTGTTGTTGCTGTTGTTGTTGTTGTTGCTGTTGTTGCTTTTGTGTTGTTTTTGCTGTTGTTGTTGTTGTCCACATCCCTTGCCCTGCGACGACAATGTCCTTCATGTTTTTATTGCTTTGTTGTTGTTGCTGTTGTAGTTGTTGTTTTGTTGTTGTTGCTTTGTTGTTGTTTTGTTGTTGATTTTGTTGTTGATTTTGTTGTTTTTGTTGTTGTTTTGTTTTTGTTGTTTTGTTGCTGTTGCTGTTTCTGTTGTTGGTTTTGTCGTTGTTGCTGTTGTTGTTGCTGTTGCTGTTGTTGTTGCTGTTGCTGTTGCTGTTGTTGTTTTGTAGTTGTTGTTTTGTTGTTGTTGCTTTGTTGTTGTTGTAGTTGTTGTTGTTTTGTTTTTGTTGTTTGTTTTTGTTGTTTTGTTGCTGTTGTTGTTTTTGTTGTTGTTGCTGTTGTTGTTAAACCTGGGAGAAGCCGGGTACTTGCCCCTAGTATAACATAAGAAGTGAATGCTTACGAAACATTAAGAGTTGTACATATTTAACTAACTTTTCTCTTATTTCGACTTGTTTACTTAAAATTACTTAAAATAGTAACCTCATAATTAGAGGTGTGTCAATATTGTTGACAAAATCTTCCCGGGTACCCGTCCAAATTTGTATAAAGGGTACCCATTTGAAACGCCGCATAATTTTCGCCGTCATGACCGCTGTACAAAGAAAAGCAACCTAGACACCATTCATGCACATCATCAACCTAGCCACCATCCATGCACCTCATCAACCTAGCCACCATCCATGCACCTCATCAACCTAGCCACCATCCATGCACCTCATCAACCTAGCCACCATCCATGCACCTCATCAACCTAGCCACCATCCATGCACCTCATCAACATAGCCACAATCCATGCACCTCATCAACCTAACCACCATCCATGCACCTCATCAACCTAGCCACCATCCATGCACATCATTTCCCACAGTAGTCAACGGCATGCATCCAGTTACATACTAATGTGAATTTAGATGCACTACAAACTTTTATCCCGCTGTAAATGCATTGTCATACTCATAAACTAAAACTACAGTAAACTGAACATTCAAACAAAATGTCTACAACAGTTACGTAACGTTCAGTCATGTCATATGTTCAAGCAACTTGAATGTTAATGTCCACTAGGCGGCGGTACTAACTATTTACAAACCAATCACTCCCTTAACTTTTTAAAATTTAAATCAAGCCCAAATAATTTTTCAAACCTTTGCCTCTGTCCTGTTTCAAAAAGAAAACGTTAATTTATTTTTATTACAGTAAAATTCACTGAAGAACTAAATTATTATTTTAAAATCCCAATAAAAGACGAGGTATTTATTTTGTTTACGTAGATGTGGACTGAGGAGTAAGGAGGTGTAAATAAACAACATTGGCTCGTCTCAACTGGCAACTCAATGTTGTCGGTGTATTTCAAAGCAAAGTTATCGTCCTGTCATATAAGAAAAGCAGGAGTGTTATTACTAATAACACAAATCAACATCTTTCTTTCATTTTCAGCACCATGTCATTCTCAGCTGTGTGGTCGTGTTTTCCTTGAAAGAAACAAAATCTTTTTGTGTTAAGAGATTTTGTTTCATGTTCAGAGAAAAAAGAATTTATCAAGATACATAGTAGTTTGTCGGGACTGTGGACATATAATATTTATTCTTAAGAGTTTAGGAATGAACGTTTTTTCACAGCATCTTTTTCAAACGTCAAGTTAATTTGATCAATTGTTCGCGATCCGCAATGTGATCACAAAAGAGCCGCAAGCGGCTCGTGAGCCGCAGTTTGACCCCCGTTGGTATAGACTATAGACTATAGACACTGCAGCCACATTTTCACGGGTACACGGGCGCAATTTTACTACCCGGGTAATTGCACAGGTACCTGTTGAAGGCCTATTACCCGAGAAATTGCACAGGTACCCTTTGAAGGCCTACTCATAACACATAGGCTGGCAAATTTTCAATTTTGTTACCAACACTTTTATTGTTGTTATGCTAAATGAAGATAGATGAAATGGATAAAGTGTACGAATTGTTCAATTATAGAATTGTAGCTCAACTAAAACTATGTATATTAAGTACTTTAACATATATTCATGGCAATACTGTTATTGTAATGCTAATAATTGTAAAATGTCTAACTTTGATGCTATTGTAAGCACTCAAGGCATGTGATCATTGTAGTGATATTTTAACACTGCCAGAGACAGGATAAAATTCCTTCAAGCTTTAAACCCGAATAATTATTCGGAAAATATACAATTGTTGTTATATTATTAAATTTTTACCAAGTTTTTATTAACTTGCTTTCGTCCCTATCTGTCTGTCTGTCTGTAAAATTTCAAATTTTCCAACGTAAATTAAACCACTTCTGATGAGTCTGGAGATCTCAAAATTTTACCACAGATAGATCTTTGATGACAATGCATTGTGTCAAACTTTCAGATCGATCGAAAGTACCGTAATTAAATTAATGCATTTTTATTTTATCTCTATATATAAGCATCTGTATCCGTCTGCTATTGTTGACATCCACGTGCCACCGGAGTTCAGCCCAGCCATCAATGACCCCATCCCCGTGTTTAACAGCAAGGGGAGTTCAGTCACATTCAGTCTGTAAATGTTTTTCGCGTGATGCGTATTATATTGAAAATAATCAATACTTCAATAATCAAAAGTAAGCTACAAAACTCACCCTAGCATTCACTCATACTAAAAAGAATAAAATTAATAGACGTAAAGAAAGATTTAAAAACAACACGTTTTTATAAGTGGACTAAAAAGAAGAAAATAATTTAAATGTTATAAGTTCAAGCAATCTCTTATACTATGACTAAAAACGCGGGGCGGGCGCTCGTGAGGTTTTACATATGCAGTTCACTCATTCTCTCACTTATACATCTCTCTTTTGCCTTCTAAATTATAAATCTGCAATTGCGATACCAAACACCCGCCTCACGTTTTTAGTCATATTAAATGAAAGTACTTGAACTTAGAAGTTTTAAATTATTTTCTTCTTTTTAGTCCACTTATAAAAACGTGGTTGGTTTGTAAAAAAATGTTTACCTCTATTTATTTTTATTGTGCTTTATAAAAAATAACAAAAAATAATAATTAGAAAAAGTGTTCTGAATGTGTTTTATTATTCATTCATAGGGGATTTAAATTACATTAGTAGCACCCCCCCCCCATTTTTTTCCTTCTAAACGCCCTCCCTTGTTTAGAGACTTAATGGAAATCCGTATTAATCAGAGTCCAGAAATCTGATCGCATCAACTGGCCACCCTCATACAGTAGGTGCAGCGGAGTGTATGAATGCCCAATCTGGACGGTAAGAGTTATGACCCTCCAACGCTGTGCTGTCAAGGGGAGGTTGAGTGCAATATGTTCATGTCCAGTCCAGTACAGCTCACGTAGTCCGGCCAAGCTCACGTACTTGTATTCCGTTTGGAAGTAATAACCAAGTCGAGGTTATCATAGACTGTGTGGACCTCATTATGGTTTTACCGAAAACATCTATAAAATTTTGTTTAGTGAATCTCTCGGTCAGTCTATTTGAGTTACTGTTTCGAGTTGTTTTTTTTTAACAAAATAATGATGTATTTGAATATTAATTAAACGCTAGTTACTTTATAACAGTAATCAAGTGAAATAAAATCTCCTATTCAAGCCTTACCAATAGTTTAATCTCCTATTCAAGCCTTACCAATAGTTTAATCTCCTATTCAAGCCTTACCAATAGTTTAATCTCCTATTCAAGCCTTACCAATAGTTTAATCTCCTATTCAAGCCTTACCAATAGTTTAATCTCCTATTCAAGCCTTACCAATAGTTTAATCTCCTATTCAAGCCTTACCAATAGTTAAATCTCCTATTCAAGCCTTACCAATAGTTTAATCTCCTATTCAAGCCTTACCAATAGTTTAATCTCCTATTCAAGCCTTACCAATAGTTTAATCTCCTATTCAAGCCTTACCAATAGTTTAATCTCCTATTCAAGCCTTACCAATAGTTTAATCTCCTATTCAAGCCTTACCAATAGTTTAATCTCCTATTCAAGCCTTACCAATAGTTTAATCTCCTATTCAAGCCTTACCAATAGTTTAATCTCCTATTCAAACCTTACCAATAGTTTAATCTCCTATTCAAACCTTACCAATAGTTTAGTCTCCTATTCAAGCCTTACCAATAGTTTAATCTCCTATTCAAACCTTACCAATGGTTTAAAGCCTGCAATCAAATGTTTCATTTAATAAACATTTCTGGAACTTGTCCATTCATCAATTTTAGGCTTCAATTTCCTACAAATCAAAGTTGTTTTACATTCATGAATTTTTTCCATAAAACATTTCCAAGAAACATTTCCATGAAACATTTCCAAGAAACATTTCCATGAAACATTTCCATAAAAAATTTCCATTACACATTTCCATGAAACATTCCCATGAAACTAATCCATGAATAATTTCCATTAAACATTTCCATGAAACATTCCCATGAAACATTCCCATGAAACAATTCCATGAAAAATTCCCATGAAACAATTCCATGAAACATTTCCATGAAACATTCCATGAAACATTCCCATGAAACATTTCCATGAAACATTCCCATGAAACATATCCATGAAACACATAATGTAGCGTTACACTTTTCATCGCTTTCTTGATGAATTGTTAAACCCCAATATGTTGGCGTGGTTGGTCATACTCCATGTTAAATGACAAAGACAATATAGAGATTTAAGCTTTCCTTAATTTGTATTTGATAAAATCAATTATGACAGCTTAATCCGGCTAGGTGTTTTAATTATGCTGCTTGCCGTGAAATGGGTGTTTCTAGTCTAGATCTTGGCAACTCTGCGTCAGAGCTATCAGAGCTATGTGTTGCATCAAAATGTAATAAAATTAAAACAGATCTTTATTCTCTCAATTCAGGTCTAGTGATACATATTCTTTTACCTAATAATTTATTAGTGGAGTCAAATGTTATTTCTTTGAATTCGCCATTTTAGTGTTAAGTCTTAACTAGTATTTAAAGTTCAATTAGGAGAAAATGTAGTTTCAAAATTTGTGTGTGTTATGTGAAATTATGTTCTTTTTTTCAAAATTTGTAATTAAGGACAAGTGAATTTTTAAAAGAATTTCTCCAAATAAATGTTATAATTATTTAATACTGCAAATAAAATCATTTTCTTTTGTAAACACACTTTCCCAAAAGTATTAGCTACATGAATTAAGTTATGTTTTATAATTGGTCGCATTACGGCTAAAACAACATGAAAGAGAAAATCATTTAAAAATAATGAATTGGATTGAAGATTTAAACAATTCAGGTTAAACTTTATAAAATTATAAACAGTTCTGAATTACCATTACATTTATATATGAAATACCATTACATTTATATATGAAATACCATTACATTTATGGATGAAATACCATTACATTTATAGATGAAATACCATTACATTTATAGATCAAATACCATTACATTTATAGATCAAATATCATTAAATTTATAGATGAAATACCATTACATTTATAGATCAAATACCATTACATTTATAGATCAAATACTTTAATACCATTACATTTAAGATTAGAACAATTCAGGTTCAGGAATTGGATTGAAGATTAGAACAATTCAGGTTAAACTATATAAAATTATAAACAGTCCTGAATTACCATTACATTTATAGATGAAATACCATTACATTTATAGATGAAATACCATTACATTTATGGATAAAATACCATTACATTTATAGATGAAATACCATTACATTTATAGATGAAATACCATTACATTTATAGATCAAATACTTTAATACCATTACATTTATAGATCAAATACCTTAATAACATTACATTTATATATCAAATACTTTAATATACATACATATCATGGAAGTATAGTTCCATCTTACGACATGACCTAAATGTATGTACTTTCCTCGCTATTAGCACATTGACATCACTCTCCACTCCTAATGTTAGCACATTGACATCACTCTCCACTCCTAATGTTAGCACATTGACAGCACTCTCCACTCCTAATGTTAGCACATTGACATCACTCTCCACTCCTAATGTTAGCACATTGACATCACTCTCCACTCCTAATGTTAGCACATTGACATCACTCTCCACTCCTAATGTTAGCACATTGACATCACTCTCCACTCCTAATGTTAGCACACTGACATCACTCTCCACTCCTAATGTTAGCACATTGACATCACTCTCCACTCCTAATGTTAGCACATTGACATCACTCTCCACTCCTAATGTTAGCACATTGACATCACTCTCCACTCCTAATGTTAGCACATTGACATCACTCTCCACTCCTAATGTTAGCACATTGACATCACTCTCCACTCCTAATGTTAGCACATTGACATCACTCTCCACTCCTAATGTTAGCACATTGACATCACTCTCCACTCCTAATGTTAGCACATTGACATCACTCTCCACTCCTAATGTTAGCACATTGACATCACTCTCCACTCCTAATGTTAGCACATTGACATCACTCTCCACTCCTAATGTTAGCACATTGACATCACTCTCCACTCCTAATGTTAGCACATTGACATCACTCTCCACTCCTAATGTTAGCACATTGACATCACTCTCCACTCCTAATGTTAGCACATTGACATCACTCTCCACTCCTAATGTTAGCACATTGACATCACTCTCCACTCCTAATGTTAGCACATTGACATCACTCTCCACTCCTAATGTTAGCACATTGACATCACTCTCCACTCCTAATGTTAGCACATTGACATCACTCTCCACTCCTAATGTTAGCACATTGACATCACTCTCCACTCCTAATGTTAGCACACTGACATCACTCTCCACTCCTAATGTTAGCACATGACATCACTCTCCACTCCTAATGTTAGCACATTGACATCACTCTCCACTCCTAATGTTAGCACATTGACATCACTCTCCACTCCTAATGTTAGCACACTGACATCACTCTCCACTCCTAATGTTAGCACATTGACATCACTCTCCACTCCTAATGTTAGCACATTGACATCACTCTCCACTCCTAATGTTAGCACACTGACATCACTCTCCACTCCTAATGTTAGCACATTGACATCACTCTCCACTCCTAATGTTAGCACACTGACATCACTCTCCACTCCTAATGTTAGCACACTGACATCACTCTCCACTCCTAATGTTAGCACACTGACATCACTCTCCACTCCTAATGTTAGCACATTGACATCACTCTCCACTCCTAATGTTAGCACATTGACATCACTCTCCACTCCTAATGTTAGCACATTGACATCACTCTCCACTCCTAATGTTAGCACATTGACATCATCATGGGGCTCAGAGAGTCACTCACTCTCCACTCCTAATGTTAGCACATTGACATCACTCTCCACTCCTAATGTTAGCACATTGACATCATCATGGGGCTCAGAGAGTCACTCACTCTCCACTCCTAAGGTTAGCACACTGACATCACTCTCCACTCCTAATGTTAGCACATTGACATCACTCTCCACTCCTAATGTTAGCACACTGACATCACTCTCCACTCCTAATGTTAGCACACTGACATCACTCTCCACTCCTAATGTTAGCACATTGACATCACTCTCCACTCCTAATGTTAGCACACTGACATCACTCTCCACTCCTAATGTTAGCACATTGACATCACTCTCCACTCCTAATGTTAGCACATTGACATCATCATGGGGCTCAGAGAGTCACTCACTCTCCACTCCTAATGTTAGCACACTGACATCACTCTCCACTCCTAATGTTAGCACATTGACATCACTCTCCACTCCTAATGTTAGCACATTGACATCACTCTCCACTCCTAATGTTAGCACATTGACATCATCATGGGGCTCAGAGAGTCACTCACTCTCCACTCCTAAGGTTAGCACACTGACATCACTCTCCACTCCTAATGTTAGCACATTGACATCACTCTCCACTCCTAATGTTAGCACATTGACATCACTCTCCACTCCTAATGTTAGCACATTGACATCACTCTCCACTCCTAATGTTAGCACATTGACATCACTCTCCACTCCTAATGTTAGCACATTGACATCATCATGGGGCTCGAGAGTCACTCACTCCACTCCTAAGGTTAGCACACTGACATCACTCTCCACTCCTAATGTTAGCACATTGACATCACTCTCCACTCCTAATGTTAGCACATTGACATCACTCTCCACTCCTAATGTTAGCACATTGACATCACTCTCCACTCCTAATGTTAGCACATTGACATCACTCTCCACTCCTAATGTTAGCACATTGACATCATCATGGGGCTCAGAGAGTCACTCACTCTCCACTCCTAAGGTTAGCACACTGACATCACTCTCCACTCCTAATGTTAGCACATTGACATCACTCTCCACTCCTAATGTTAGCACATTGACATCACTCTCCACTCCTAATGTTAGCACATTGACATCACTCTCCACTCCTAATGTTAGCACATTGACATCACTCTCCACTCCTAATGTTAGCACATTGACATCATCATGGGGCTCAGAGAGTCACTCACTCTCCACTCCTAAGGTTAGCACACTGACATCACTCTCCACTCCTAATGTTAGCACATTGACATCACTCTCCACTCCTAATGTTAGCACATTGACATCACTCTCCACTCCTAATGTTAGCACATTGACATCACTCTCCACTCCTAATGTTAGCACATTGACATCACTCTCCACTCCTAATGTTAGCACATTGACATCATCATGGGGCTCAGAGAGTCACTCACTCTCCACTCCTAAGGTTAGCACACTGACATCACTCTCCACTCCTAATGTTAGCACATTGACATCACTCTCCACTCCTAATGTTAGCACATTGACATCATCATGGGGCTCAGAGAGTCACTCACTCTCCACTCCTAAGGTTAGCACACTGACATCACTCTCCACTCCTAATGTTAGCACATTGACATCACTCTCCACTCCTAATGTTAGCACATTGACATCACTCTCCACTCCTAAGGTTAGCACATTGACATCACTCTCCACTCCTAATGTTAGCACATTGACATCACTCTCCACTCCTAATGTTAGCACATTGACATCACTCTCCACTCCTAATGTTAGCACATTGACATCACTCTCCACTCCTAATGTTAGCACATTGACATCACTCTCCACTCCTAATGTTAGCACATTGACATCATCATGGGGCTCAGAGAGTCACTCACTCTCCACTCCTAAGGTTAGCACACTGACATCACTCTCCACTCCTAATGTTAGCACATTGACATCACTCTCCACTCCTAATGTTAGCACATTGACATCACTCTCCACTCCTAATGTTAGCACATTGACATCACTCTCCACTCCTAATGTTAGCACATTGACATCACTCTCCACTCCTAATGTTAGCACATTGACATCATCATGGGGCTCAGAGAGTCACTCACTCTCCACTCCTAAGGTTAGCACATTGACATCACTCTCCACTCCTAATGTTAGCACATTGACATCACTCTCCACTCCTAATGTTAGCACATTGACATCACTCTCCACTCCTAATGTTAGCACATTGACATCACTCTCCACTCCTAATGTTAGCACATTGACATCACTCTCCACTCCTAATGTTAGCACATTGACATCACTCTCCACTCCTAATGTTAGCACATTGACATCACTCTCCACTCCTAATGTTAGCACATTGACATCATCATGGGGCTCAGAGAGTCACTCACTCTCCACTCCTAAGGTTAGCACACTGACATCACTCTCCACTCCTAATGTTAGCACATTGACATCACTCTCCACTCCTAATGTTAGCACATTGACATCACTCTCCACTCCTAATGTT
This sequence comes from Ampullaceana balthica, assembly GCA_944989445.1. Classification (NCBI taxonomy): domain Eukaryota; kingdom Metazoa; phylum Mollusca; class Gastropoda; family Lymnaeidae; genus Ampullaceana; species Ampullaceana balthica. The sequence continues at coordinate 617,811 of CALYLW010000027.1, forward strand.
AGCACACTGACATCACTCTCCACTCCTAATGTTAGCACATTGACATCACTCTCCACTCCTAATGTTAGCACACTGACATCACTCTCCACTCCTAATGTTAGCACATTGACATCACTCTCCACTCCTAATGTTAGCACACTGACATCACTCTCCACTCCTATGGTTAGCACACTGACATCACTCTCCACTCCTAATGTTAGCACACTGACATCACTCTCCACTCCTAATGTTAGCACACTGACATCACTCTCCACTCCTAATGTTAGCACACTGACATCACTCTCCACTCCTAATGTTAGCACACTGACATCACTCTCCACTCCTAATGTTAGTACACTGACATCACTCTCCACTCCTAATGTTAGCACACTGACATCACTCTCCACTCCTAATGTTAGCACATTGACATCACTCTCCACTCCTAATGTTAGCACATTGACATCATCATGGGGCTCAGAGAGTCACTCACTCTCCACTCCTAATGTTAGCACATTGACATCATCATGGGGCTCAGAGAGTCACTCACTCTCCACTCCTAAGGTTAGCACACTGACATCACTCTCCACTCCTAATGTTAGCACATTGACATCACTCTCCATTCCTAATGTTAGCACATTGACATCATCATGGGGCTCAGAGAGTCACTCACTCTCCACTCCTAAGGTTAGCACACTGACATCACTCTCCACTCCTAATGTTAGCACATTGACATCACTCTCCATTCCTAATGTTAGCACATTGACATCATCATGGGGCTCAGAGAGTCACTCACTCTCCACTCCTAAGGTTAGCACACTGACATCACTCTCCACTCCTAATGTTAGCACATTGACATCACTCTCCACTCCTAATGTTAGCACATTGACATCACTCTCCACTCCTAAGGTTAGCACATTGACATCACTCTCCACTCCTAATGTTAGCACATTGACATCATCATGGGGATCAGAGAGTCACTCACTCTCCACTCATAAGGTTAGCACACTGACATCACTCTCCACTCCTAATGTTAGCACATTGACATCACTCTCCACTCCTAATGTTAGCACATTGACATCACTCTCCACTCCTAATGTTAGCACATTGACATCATCATGGGGCTCAGAGAGTCACTCACTCTCCACTCCTAAGGTTAGCACACTGACATCACTCTCCACTCCTAATGTTAGCACATTGACATCACTCTCCACTCCTAATGTTAGCACATTGACATCACTCTCCACTCCTAATGTTAGCACATTGACATCACTCTCCACTCCTAATGTTAGCACATTGACATCACTCTCCACTCCTAATGTTAGCACATTGACATCACTCTCCACTCCTAATGTTAGCACATTGACATCACTCTCCACTCCTAATGTTAGCACATTGACATCACTCTCCACTCCTAATGTTAGCACATTGACATCACTCTCCACTCCTAATGTTAGCACATTGACATCACTCTCCACTCCTAATGTTAGCACACTGACATCACTCTCCACTCCTAATGTTAGCACATTGACATCACTCTCCACTCCTAATGTTAGCACATTGACATCACTCTCCACTCCTAATGTTAGCACATTGACATCACTCTCCACTCCTAATGTTAGCACATTGACATCACTCTCCACTCCTAATGTTAGCACATTGACATCACTCTCCACTCCTAATGTTAGCACATTGACATCACTCTCCACTCCTAATGTTAGCACATTGACATCACTCTCCACTCCTAAGGTTAGCACATTGACATCACTCTCCACTCCTAATGTTAGCACATTGACATCACTCTCCACTCCTAATGTTAGCACATTGACATCACTCTCCACTCCTAATGTTAGCACATTGACATCACTCTCCACTCCTAATGTTAGCACATTGACATCACTCTCCACTCCTAATGTTAGCACATTGACATCATCATGGGGCTCAGAGAGTCACTCACTCTCCACTCCTAAGGTTAGCACACTGACATCACTCTCCACTCCTAATGTTAGCACATTGACATCACTCTCCACTCCTAATGTTAGCACATTGACATCACTCTCCACTCCTAATGTTAGCACATTGACATCACTCTCCACTCCTAATGTTAGCACATTGACATCACTCTCCACTCCTAAGGTTAGCACATTGACATCACTCTCCACTCCTAATGTTAGCACATTGACATCACTCTCCACTCCTAATGTTAGCACATTGACATCACTCTCCACTCCTAATGTTAGCACATTGACATCACTCTCCACTCCTAATGTTAGCACATTGACATCACTCTCCACTCCTAATGTTAGCACATTGACATCACTCTCCACTCCTAATGTTAGCACATTGACATCACTCTCCACTCCTAATGTTAGCACATTGACATCACTCTCCACTCCTAATGTTAGCACATTGACATCACTCTCCACTCCTAATGTTAGCACATTGACATCACTCTCCACTCCTAATGTTAGCACATTGACATCATCATGGGGCTCAGAGAGTCACTCACTCTCCACTCCTAAGGTTAGCACACTGACATCACTCTCCACTCCTAATGTTAGCACATTGACATCACTCTCCACTCCTAATGTTAGCACACTGACATCACTCTCCACTCCTAATGTTAGAACACTGACATCACTCTCCACTCCTAATGTTAGCACATTGACATCACTCTCCACTCCTAATGGTAGCACACTGACATCACTCTCCACTCCTAAGGTTAGCACACTGACATCACTCTCCACTCCTAATGTTAGCACACTGACATCACTCTCCACTCCTATGGTTAGCACACTGACATCACTCTCCACTCCTAATGTTAGCACACTGACATCACTCTCCACTCCTAATGTTAGCACACTGACATCACTCTCCACTCCTAATGTTAGCACACTGACATCACTCTCCACTCCTAATGTTAGCACACTGACATCACTCTCCACTCCTAATGTTAGTACACTGACATCACTCTCCACTCCTAATGTTAGCACACTGACATCACTCTCCACTCCTAATGTTAGCACATTGACATCACTCTCCACTCCTAATGTTAGCACATTGACATCATCATGGGGCTCAGAGAGTCACTCACTCTCCACTCCTAATGTTAGCACATTGACATCATCATGGGGCTCAGAGAGTCACTCACTCTCCACTCCTAAGGTTAGCACACTGACATCACTCTCCACTCCTAATGTTAGCACATTGACATCACTCTCCATTCCTAATGTTAGCACATTGACATCATCATGGGGCTCAGAGAGTCACTCACTCTCCACTCCTAAGGTTAGCACACTGACATCACTCTCCACTCCTAATGTTAGCACATTGACATCACTCTCCATTCCTAATGTTAGCACATTGACATCATCATGGGGCTCAGAGAGTCACTCACTCTCCACTCCTAAGGTTAGCACACTGACATCACTCTCCACTCCTAATGTTAGCACATTGATATCACTCTCCACTCCTAATGTTAGCACATTGACATCACTCTCCACTCCTAAGGTTAGCACATTGACATCACTCTCCACTCCTAATGTTAGCACATTGACATCATCATGGGGATCAGAGAGTCACTCACTCTCCACTCATAAGGTTAGCACACTGACATCACTCTCCACTCCTAATGTTAGCACATTGACATCACTCTCCACTCCTAATGTTAGCACATTGACATCACTCTCCACTCCTAATGTTAGCACATTGACATCATCATGGGGCTCAGAGAGTCACTCACTCTCCACTCCTAAGGTTAGCACACTGACATCACTCTCCACTCCTAATGTTAGCACATTGACATCACTCTCCACTCCTAATGTTAGCACATTGACATCACTCTCCACTCCTAAGGTTAGCACATGACATCACTCTCCACTCCTAATGTTAGCACATTGACATCACTCTCCACTCCTAATGTTAGCACATTGACATCACTCTCCACTCCTAAGGTTAGCACATTGACATCACTCTCCACTCCTAATGTTAGCACATTGACATCACTCTCCACTCCTAATGTTAGCACATTGACATCACTCTCCACTCCTAATGTTAGCACATTGACATCACTCTCCACTCCTAATGTTAGCACATTGACATCACTCTCCACTCCTAATGTTAGCACATTGACATCATCATGGGGCTCAGAGAGTCACTCACTCTCCACTCCTAAGGTTAGCACACTGACATCACTCTCCACTCCTAATGTTAGCACATTGACATCACTCTCCACTCCTAATGTTAGCACATTGACATCACTCTCCACTCCTAATGTTAGCACATTGACATCACTCTCCACTCCTAAGGTTAGCACATTGACATCATCACTCTAGAGACATCACTCTCCACTCCTAATGTTATAACATTGACATCACTCTCCACTCCTAATGTTAGCACATTGACATCACTCTCCACTCCTAATGTTAGCACATTGACATCATCATGGGGCTCAAGTCACTCACTCTCCACTCCTAAGGTTAGCACATTGACATCACTCTCCACTCCTAATGTTAGCACATTGACATCACTCTCCACTCCTAATGTTAGCACATTGACATCACTCTCCACTCCTAATGTTAGCACATTGACATCACTCTCCACTCCTAATGTTAGCACATTGACATCACTCTCCACTCCTAATGTTAGCACATTGACATCACTCTCCACTCCTAATGTTAGCACATTGACATCATCATGGGGCTCAGAGAGTCACTCACTCTCCACTCCTAAGGTTAGCACACTGACATCACTCTCCACTCCTAATGTTAGCACACTGACATCACTCTCCACTCCTAATGTTAGCACACTGACATCACTCTCCACTCCTAATGTTAGAACACTGACATCACTCTCCACTCCTAATGTTAGCACATTGACATCACTCTCCACTCCTAATGGTAGCACACTGACATCACTCTCCACTCCTAAGGTTAGCACACTGACATCACTCTCCACTCCTAATGTTAGCACACTGACATCACTCTCCACTCCTATGGTTAGCACACTGACATCACTCTCCACTCCTAATGTTAGCACACTGACATCACTCTCCACTCCTAATGTTAGCACACTGACATCACTCTCCACTCCTAATGTTAGCACACTGACATCACTCTCCACTCCTAATGTTAGCACACTGACATCACTCTCCACTCCTAATGTTAGTACACTGACATCACTCTCCACTCCTAATGTTAGCACACTGACATCACTCTCCACTCCTAATGTTAGCACATTGACATCACTCTCCACTCCTAATGTTAGCACATTGACATCATCATGGGGCTCAGAGAGTCACTCACTCTCCACTCCTAATGTTAGCACATTGACATCATCATGGGGCTCAGAGAGTCACTCACTCTCCACTCCTAAGGTTAGCACACTGACATCACTCTCCACTCCTAATGTTAGCACATTGACATCACTCTCCATTCCTAATGTTAGCACATTGACATCATCATGGGGCTCAGAGAGTCACTCACTCTCCACTCCTAAGGTTAGCACACTGACATCACTCTCCACTCCTAATGTTAGCACATTGACATCACTCTCCATTCCTAATGTTAGCACATTGACATCATCATGGGGCTCAGAGAGTCACTCACTCTCCACTCCTAAGGTTAGCACACTGACATCACTCTCCACTCCTAATGTTAGCACATTGATATCACTCTCCACTCCTAATGTTAGCACATTGACATCACTCTCCACTCCTAAGGTTAGCACATTGACATCACTCTCCACTCCTAATGTTAGCACATTGACATCATCATGGGGATCAGAGAGTCACTCACTCTCCACTCATAAGGTTAGCACACTGACATCACTCTCCACTCCTAATGTTAGCACATTGACATCACTCTCCACTCCTAATGTTAGCACATTGACATCACTCTCCACTCCTAAGTAGCACATTGACATCACTCTCCACTCCTAATGTTAGCACATTGACATCATCATGGGGCTCAGAGAGTCACTCACTCTCCACTCCTAAGGTTAGCACACTGACATCACTCTCCACTCCTAATGTTAGCACATTGACATCACTCTCCACTCCTAATGTTAGCACATTGACATCACTCTCCACTCCTAATGTTAGCACATTGACATCACTCTCCACTCCTAATGTTAGCACATTGACATCACTCTCCACTCCTAATGTTAGCACATTGACATCACTCTCCACTCCTAATGTTAGCACATTGACATCACTCTCCACTCCTAATGTTAGCACATTGACATCACTCTCCACTCCTAATGTTAGCACATTGACATCACTCTCCACTCCTAATGTTAGCACATTGACATCACTCTCCACTCCTAAGGTTAGCACATTGACATCACTCTCCACTCCTAATGTTAGCACATTGACATCACTCTCCACTCCTAATGTTAGCACATTGACATCACTCTCCACTCCTAATGTTAGCACATTGACATCACTCTCCACTCCTAATGTTAGCACATTGACATCACTCTCCACTCCTAATGTTAGCACATTGACATCACTCTCCACTCCTAATGTTAGCACATTGACATCACTCTCCACTCCTAATGTTAGCACATTGACATCACTCTCCACTCCTAATGTTAGCACATTGACATCACTCTCCACTCCTAAGGTTAGCACATTGACATCACTCTCCACTCCTAATGTTAGCACATTGACATCACTCTCCACTCCTAATGTTAGCACATTGACATCACTCTCCACTCCTAATGTTAGCACATTGACATCACTCTCCACTCCTAATGTTAGCACATTGACATCACTCTCCACTCCTAATGTTAGCACATTGACATCACTCTCCACTCCTAATGTTAGCACATTGACATCATCATGGGGCTCAGAGAGTCACTCACTCTCCACTCCTAAGGTTAGCACACTGACATCACTCTCCACTCCTAATGTTAGCACATGACATCACTCTCCACTCCTAATGTTAGCACACTGACATCACTCTCCACTCCTAATGTTAGCACACTGACATCACTCTCCACTCCTAATGTTAGCACATTGACATCACTCTCCACTCCTAATGTTAGCACACTGACATCACTCTCCACTCCTAAGGTTAGCACACTGACATCACTCTCCACTCCTAATGTTAGCACATTGACATCACTCTCCACTCCTAATGTTAGCACACTGACATCACTCTCCACTCCTAATGTTAGCACACTGACATCACTCTCCACTCCTAATGTTAGCACACTGACATCACTCTCCACTCCTAATGTTAGCACATTGACATCACTCTCCACTCCTAATGTTAGCACATTGACATCACTCTCCACTCCTAATGTTAGCACATTGACATCACTCTCCACTCCTAATGTTAGCACATTGACATCACTCTCCACTCCTAATGTTAGCACATTGACATCACTCTCCACTCCTAATGTTAGCACATTGACATCATCATGGGGCTCAGAGAGTCACTCACTCTCCACTCCTAATGTTAGCACATTGACATCATCATGGGGCTCAGAGAGTCACTCACTCTCCACTCCTAAGGTTAGCACACTGACATCACTCTCCACTCCTAATGTTAGCACATTGACATCACTCTCCATTCCTAATGTTAGCACATTGACATCATCATGGGGCTCAGAGAGTCACTCACTCTCCACTCCTAAGGTTAGCACACTGACATCACTCTCCACTCCTAATGTTAGCACATTGACATCACTCTCCATTCCTAATGTTAGCACATTGACATCATCATGGGGCTCAGAGAGTCACT